>JARQOD010000007.1:54959797-55021611 GCA_033576555.1 Oophaga sylvatica | reverse complement strand
TTTGCTCTTAATAATAGGGCTAGCTCTGCTACTTTGATGTCTCCGTTTTTCTGTAATTCTGGGTTTCACCCTCGATTTTCTTCAGGACAGACGGAGGCTTCTGTCTGTCCAGGTGTTGACTCTGTTGTGGAGCGTATGCAACTGATTTGGGACCAGGTAGTGGAGAGGTTGTCCCTCTCTCAGGAGAGGGCCCAGCGGTTTGCTAACCGGCATTGGACTGATGGTCCTCGGTTTAAAGTGGGGGACTTGGTCTGGTTGTCCTCAAAGAATATTCCTATGAGAGTAGCATCTCCTAAATTTAAGCCTAGGTTCATTGGACCTTATAAGATCATGGAGATTCTTAATCCTGTTTCTTTTTGTTTGCTTCTTCCAGGGACATTTAAGATCCATAACGTGTTCCACAAGTCCTTGTTGAAGAGGTTTGTTGAGCCAGTGGTTCCTGCTGCTGTGCCTCCTGACCCTGTTTTGGTTGAGGGCAATCTGGAGTATGTGGTTGAGAAAATATTAGATTCTCGTTTTTCTAGACGGAAACTCCAGTATTTGGTTAAATGGAGAGGTTATGGTCAGGAAGACAATTCTTGGGTGTTTGCTTCGGACATCCATGCTAGGAGACTTATCCGTGCGTATCATAGAACTCATCCTGACCGACCTGGTTGCTCAAATGAGGGTTCGGTGACCCCTCCTCAAGGGGGGGGTACTGTTGTGAATGGGTTTGAGATGAGTTCTGAGCAGAGGCTCCCTCTGGTGGTTACAAGCGGTGCTAGTCTGTCCAGTGAAGATTGTAAGGACTGGGAATCAGGTGTTACTGACTGGTCTTATATAAGGGAGTCACCTTCCCATCAGGGTTGCCGGTGATCAATTGTTCTGGTCTGAATCCTTTATTCCAGTTTCCCTTGTAGCCTGCTGTGTCGTGTCTGCATCTCCTGCTAACAGATAAGACATTTTCTTCTTTTGTGTTTGTGCTATATTTTTGCATTTTGTCCTGCACTTCTGTGGGGGCCTTCAGGGTCCCCTCCGGGGGCTTCTGCCCTCTCAGTTTTGTTCAGCCACTGATGTTTGTACTTTTGCTTTTTCCAGTTTTTTCAGTGGCTGCTGTTTTGATTTTGTTACACCAGAGAACTAATTTAGGTGGAAGAGGTCGTGTGTTCTCAGGTATTTTTGAAATTAGTAGAGTTGGTGTTTTTCAGGGTTTTCTGGGATTGCAGTAAGTGCCCTTCCTATCCTTTTCTATTTAGTTAGTTTGGGCCCCAGCGTTTGCTCATACTATTTTCTTTCTGTGTCAGTATTTCTTCTTGTCTAACCGCCATTACATGTTTGGGGGCTTTCTATTATCTTTGGGTTCTGCTCCGGGGCAGATAGCTTTCCTATATCTATCTTTAGGTGTAGTTAGTTTCTCAGGCTGTGACGAGGCGTCTAGGACCAACGTAGGAACGCTCCACGGCTGCCTCTAGTTGTGGTGGTTAGTCAGGGTACTGCAATCTCATAGATTCCAACTGCTCTGGTGTATTGCCTTTTTTACCTGCACTCCTCAGCTACGAAACATAACAGTCCGAGGTCAGATACCAAGAGGGCTCATAGTACAAAGGATAAGTTAAGGCGTGGTCAGGAAACAGTCCAGGGTAAAATGCCAAAAGGGTACATCAAAACCAGGGAATACAACAAATGGATAGTCAGAGGCGACGCCCAGGTTCAGATACCTGAAGTCAGAGAGCATCAAAAACAGAAGGGGGAAATCCACAAGAGAACACAACAAATCCAAAGTCCGGCATCAAGGTCAGAGGAAAGAGACACAGGGCTAAGCAAACACAACCAGCTTAGGCAAAGCTACAACTGACACAGACTATAAACAGCTAGCCAGCTAAATACCTTGCAAATAATTACAGACGGGAGGCATCTGAGGAAATGTCCACAGATTAAACCAGATAGAGCAGCAGGGCTGTCAATCAAAATACTGACAGCCCAGCATACCCTAGGATTAGATTGGATGACTGGACTGTCACTCACAGAACCCACAGTCCATCTCACTCCAGATTTCATAGGGTGGCTGAGCTGTCAGTTATGAAACTGTGACAATTGGTATGAGAATGGGATATCATGATCATGAAGGCAGAAGAATCAATGAAGGAAAGAAAAGTGATCCACCCAGTCTTGTGATGTAATTTATTCTCTTTTTCTGTGCAGTCTACAGGAGCTCAGGTGCAGGTGGCTGGGGACATGCTTCCTAACTCCACAGAGCGTGCAGTAACAATTTCGGGGACCCCTGATGCTATTATCCAATGTGTGAAGCAGATTTGTGTAGTGATGTTGGAGGTACAGTGTGTCGGAGTAGCGGTAATGTATAGACACCAATCCAAACATGTTCAGCACCAGCCTATTAGAAAGATGCTAAACTATGTCTATGTAGATTTATCATCCCGATGGACAGTCCCCCTATGGAGCTGATAGTGTAGTCACAGTTTAACGTAAGCCAAGCAGAACCTGCAGGTGACTAACAGCAGTCTATTGATCTGGACCACAAGTAATAGATTATTGCTTAGTTTTCTATCAAGGGCATTGGGAAAACTTTGTGACAACATTCAGTTTTATGTTCAGTTGAAATATCAACGTTTCATATAAAAAGACTTTACATTGTAAGGTTTAGTAAGTCAATCACAGATGTTATTCCTAAAGCAAAAGCATCTACATGGAAGGGCAGTAGATGCTCAGTTAATCTGCAATTATTTGTCTTCCCCATAAATAATTTCCATAATTTACACATCTTTAGGGGTTTTATGCCATAATATCCTTTCTGAACAGTTCTGTTAGAAAATATGGAGTCATAAAAACAGAAATGTTCTACTCAGTTACCAAGTGTAAAGGCTCTTACAGTTCTCTCTAGTTGATGTAAAACTTACTTAACGTCCTAAAACTCCTGTAGGAATAATTTTCTTTATTCTTAAGAGTTGTTGCTTTGGTTATAAAAGATTCCAAGGGCCAAACTAGTATCCAAATGGAAGAAAACCATTGACTCCAAAGCAAATGACTCCAAAGCAAATCAAGCAGCTCATATGGTGGCTACATTCACGGAAGCAATAATGGACATGTACATCATGAGTGATAACACAATTCATGAAACAAGTTGAGGTTTCTTTTCCAAAAAAATATCAATGTCTGACCAAGCAATCCTAAAGTGGTAGCTAAAGGAGAAGACTTGGACTTTATATTGATGGCCTATCCTTAGAAAAAGTAATCACAGGATCATATAAAATTGGTGATGGTCCAACACTCAACATCCCCACCGACCAGCCCTTTAATTTCAGATGGATATAAACAGTGTTACCTATTTATACACTTTGCATTATTTTTAGTAATGAACGAACGTGCTCGGATAAGGCATTATCTGCCATGATCGGGTGCTAACCAAGTGTCTTCGGCGTGTTCGAATAATATGTTCAAGTCCCCGCGGCTGCATGTCTTGTGGTTGTTCGATAGCAGGGATTGCCTAACAAACAGACAATCCATGTATGTATTGCTGCTGTCAAACAGCCACTAGACATGCTGCTGCGTGGATTTCAACAAATTTTTCGAGCACACCAAAGACACTTGGTTAGCACCCGAGCATGCTCGGATAAATATCTCGAGCACGTTCGCTCATCACTAATTATTTTAGAATCTGTAGTTTTATGCTATTTTTTACCAAGTGGCTATTGTTGTTTTTTTGGTGAGGGGGGGTGCTCTAATATTATCTCTCCCTCTCCTATCCCTTTTCCTAGTCCCCACCAAAAGGTGCCACCATCCCTTACCGTCCAAAACCCGCCTCCGCCCCTGTCATTTTTGCAGGTGGTCAGGTAAGAGCGGATCCGCTGGGCGCCTCCACTGCCAACCTCAGCCTATTGCTGCAGCACCAGCCTCTGCCCGTTAGTTTGCAAAAATTTTCTTGCATGTTTTCTCATCCTTCAAGTTATCACTCATCAAGACTGGATCATTAGCTCTAAGACTCTGCAGTGTACATAAATTATTGCAGATGACAGAAAAATTAGTTTAATGTGATGTCTATAAAGTAAATTTTGACTTTCCCACGAGCATGGGGCCTTACACAGTATACTGAATTTTGCCAAAATGGTCTGACAGTTTGACTTAAAGTTAATGATCCCTCATCCTGCATGAATGGTTGGGTAAATTTAGTGTCATGGTTGCATGCGACATAATTAGGGGACTAATGGGACTAATCCTAATACAGTCCTTCTCAAAAAATTAGCATATAGTGCTAAATTTCATTATTTACCATAATGTAATGATTACAATTAAACTTTCATATATTTTAGATTCATTACACACCAACTGAAATTTGTCAGGTCTTTTATTGTTTTAATACTGATGATTTTGGCATACAACTCCTGATAACCCAAAAAACCTGTCTCAAAAAATTAGCATATCAAGAAAAGGTTCTCTAAACGACCTATTACCCTAATCTTCTGAATCAACTAATTAACTCTAAACACATGCAAAAGATTCCTGAGGCTTTTAAAAACTCCCTGCCTGGTTCATTACTCAAAACCCCCATCATGGGTAAGACTAGCGACCTGACTGATGTCAAGAAGGCCATCATTGACACCCTCAAGCAAGAGGGTAAGACCCAGAAAGAAATTTCTCAACAAATAGGCTGTTCCCAGAGTGCTGTATCAAGGCACCTCAATGGGAAGTCTGTTGGAAGGAAACAATGTGGCAGAAAACGCTGTACAACGAGAAGAGGTGACCGGACCCTGAGGAAGATTGTGGAGAAGGACCGATTCCAGACCTTGGGGGACCTGAGGAAGCAGTGGACTGAGTCTGGTGTAGAAACATCCAGAGCCACCGTGCACAGGCGTGTGCAGGAAATGGGCTACAGGTGCCGCATTCCCCAGGTAAAGCCACTTTTGAACCATAAACAGCGGCAGAAGCGCCTGACCTGGGCTACAGAGAAGCAGCACTGGACTGTTGCTAAGTGGTCCCAAGTACTTTTTTCTGATGAAAGCAAATTTTGCATGTCATTCGGAAATCAAGGTGCCAGAGTCTGGAGGAAGACTGGGGAGAAGGAAATGCCAAAATGCCTGAAGTCCAGTGTCAAGTACCCACAGTCAGTGATGGTGTGGGGTGCCATGTCAGCTGCTGGTGTTGGTCCACTGTGTTTCATCAAGGGCAGGGTCAATGCAGCTAGCTATCAGGAGATTTTGAAGCACTTCATGCTTCCATCGGCTGAAATGCTTTATGGAGATGAAGATTTCATTTTTCAGCACGACCTGGCACCTGCTCACAGTGCCAAAACCACTGGTAAATGGTTTACTGACCATGGTATTACTGTGCTCAATTGGCCTGCCAACTCTCCTGACCTGAACCCCATAGAGAATCTGTGGGATATTGTGAAGAGAAAGTTGAGAGACGCAAGACCCAACACTCTGGATGAGCTTAAGGCCGCTATCGAAGCATCCTGGGCCTCCATAACACCTCAGCAGTGTCACAGGCTGATTGCCTCCATGCCACGCCGCATTGAAGCAGTCATTTCTGCAAAAGGATTCCCGACCAAGTATTGAGTGCATAACTGAACATTATTATTTGATGGTTTTTTTGTTTGTTTTGAAAAAACACTTTTATTTTATTGGACGGTTGAAATATGTTAATTTTTTGAGACAGGTTTTTTGGGTTATCAGGAGTTGTATGCCAAAATCATCAGTATTAAAACAATAAAAGACCTGACAAATTTCAGTTGGTGTGTAATGAATCTAAAATATATGAAAGTTTAATTGTAATCATTACATTATGGTAAATAATGAAATTTAGCACTATATGCTAATTTTTTGAGAAGGACCTGTAGTTTTGTTATCTTAATGACATCTAGATTGTAACTATCCGCAGATGTTTAGAACAGTTCAACTCATGTCAAAGTGTCAAGTAGAAAGAATCGAATCTAGCACAGACTTTATTTTAATGATGGATCAAAGATTTATGCATGAATTATTTATTACTAGTTACTTTCATAGTAACAACATTTTCCCGTAGGGAAAAAAAAGAGGAATGACAAATTTATTAGGGGTATCAAGGACTTGTCTTTTAAAAAAATTAATTAAATTAAATGGATGAAAATTAACAAACATTATCCCTATAGAACCGAAATAAAATGTATAATCAAAAAATAACCTATTGTTTAAATCAATCTTTGTGTTAAATGTATTTTTTTTAAAATTTTTCAACAATAATTGTTTTTCATATTTCAATCTGTATTCAACAACATTGAAACATTGCAATTTTCATACCGATCAATGTGGCTATTTTAGACTCATATTTTCTCTAATTAACTGGAGACTTTTCAGAAGTCTCATTATCATCTCAGATAGGATTACAATGATAGGTGACACTTCCCATACAAAGCTGATAAGACACCATCCTCCAATTATTATTATTATTATTATTACACATTTATATAGCGCCATTTATTCCATGGCGCTTTACATATGAAAAGGGAAAATATAGACAGGTACAATAAACGTGTGCTAGACAAGGGACACACAAGTACAAAAGGAGAGAGGACCCTGCCCGCGAGGGCTCACAGTCTACAGGGATGGGTGAGGATACACTAGGAAAGGGTAGAGCTGGTCGTGCGATGGTTCAGTAGACTGAGGATCATTGTAGGCTGTAGGCTTGTCGGAACAGGTGGGTCTTCAAGTTCTTCTTGATGGTTTCTGTTGTTGGTGAAAGTCTGATGTTTTGCGGCAGGGAGTTCCAGAGTATGGGGGAAGCCCGGGAGAAGTCTTGTATGCTGTTGTGGGAAGAAGAGATGAGGGGGGAGTCGAGAAGGAGATCTTGAGAGCATCGACGGTTGCGTGTGGGTAGGTAGCGGGAGACCATGTCACAGATGTATGGAGGAGAAAGGTTGTGGATGGCTTTGCATGTCATGAAGCCTCTGGGCAATAGGAAGCCAGTGAAGGGCCTGGCATAGGGGGAGGCTGGGGAATATCAGGGAGACAGGTGGATTAGTCAGGCAGCAGAGTGTAGGATGGACTGGAGTGGTGCCAGAGTGCTAGTGGGGAGGCCAGACAGTAGGAGGTTGCAGTAGTCGAGGCGGGAGATGATAAGGGCGTGCACTAGTGTTTTTGTGGTTTCATGGTTGAGGAATGAGCGGATCCGGGAAATATTTTTGATTTTGAGGCGGCAGGAGGTGGCGAGGGCTTGGATGTGTGGTTTGAAAGAGAGGGCAGAGTCGAGGATCACCCCAAGGCACCGAGCATGCGGGACTGGGGAAAGCGAGCAGCCATTGACATTGATGGATAGGTCTGATGGAGGGGAAGAATGAGGTGGGGGAAAGATGATGAATTCTGTTTTGTCCATGTTTAGTTTGAGAAAGCGAGCAGAAAAGAAGGCTGAGACAGCAGACAGACACTGTGGGATTTTGGTCAGTAGGGAGGTGAGGTCAGGTCCAGATAGGTAGATCTGCGTGTCATCGGCGTAGAGGTGATACTGCAAGCCGTGGGATTCTATGAGCTGTCCCAGGCCGAAGGTATAGATGGAGAAGAGTAGGGGTCCTAGGACTGAGCCTTGAGGAACACCGACAGACAGGGGGCGAGGTGAAGAGGTGGTGTGTGAGAGGGAGACAATGAATGTTCGGTCTGTTAGGTATGATGAGATCCAGGATAGGGCCAAGTCTGTGATGCCAAGAGATGAGAGAATCTGTAGCAGGAGGGAATGGTCCACGGTGTCGAAGGCAGAAGACAGGTCCAGGAGAAGGAGGACAGAGTAGTGTCGCTTGCTCTTGGCGGTTAGCAGGTCGTTAGTGACTTTAGTTAGGGCAGTTTCAGTTGAGTGATGCGGTCGGAAGCCGGATTGTAAACGGTCAAAGAGGGAACAGGAGGAGAGGTGGGAGGACAGTTTGTGATATACATGCTGTTCCAGTAGTTTTGAGGCGTAGGGGAGAAGAGATATCAGGCGATAGTTAGACACAGAGGATGGGTCGAGGGAGGGCTTTTTGAGGATGGGAGTGATTGAGGCATGTTTGAAGGATGAAGGAAAGACACCATTTGTAAGTGAAAGGTTGAAGAGGTGTGTGAGAGTAGGGATGAAGACTGTGGCAAAGTTAGGGATGAGGTGGGACGGGAGTGGGTCAAGCGCGCAAGTCACGATAAACGATGTCACAGCTAATCCTGCTCCCTGTCCTTTCACAATGACCATTGCAATCACTCATTAGGGCCCCGTCACACAGAGCGACACACCAGCGATCCCGACAACGATATGCACTTGTCAGGATCGCTGGTGTGTCGCTACATGATCGTTGGTGAGCTGCCAAACAGGCAGCGATCAGGACAGCGACACTGCGGGTAACGTCGCTTAGTTACCCGCAGTGTACGTTGGATACCAGCCCGCTGGTGCAGGGAGCTGGTAACCAAGGTACACATCGGGTTTCCAGGCGCTGCGTGGCGCCTGGAAACCCGATGTGTACCTTGGTTACCAGCTCCCCTGCAGCAGCGCACTGGTATCCAATGTACGCATCGGGTTTCTAGGCGCCGCCCGGTGCCTGGAAACCCGCTGTGTACCTTGGTTACCAGCTGATCGCTGGTCCCCTGCCTGACACACGCAGCGATGCGTGCTGGCCAGCGGGAGACCAACGATCAAAAAAATGTCCTGGCCTTTGGACAATGATCAGTGATACCCAGCAGGGGGGCCGGTCGCTGATCAGTGTCACACACAGCGATATCGCAGGGGAGATCGCTGTTGGGTCACAAAACTAGTGACTCAGCAGTGATCTCGCTAGCGAGATCACTGTGTGTGACGGGGGCTTTAGATGCCTCAGTGCAAAAGATAGGATCTGAGTCACCTTGTTACTGCTAATGTACATGTGAATTACCTAAAAGAACAGGAAATGAGAGTCTAAAATAGATCTAGTGGCCAGCCCGAAAACTGTAAAAAATTTTTTAATACACATTAAATGTAAAATAACAGAAAAATACACACAAACATATATATAACTAAATAAATATAAAAATATTAAATATTTAAATATATACATATTGTATATCTATTCTATTATGTCTAAACACTGTTTTTCGATGATTACTTTGTATCTCTGTTCATATTGCACCCACACACACAAATGATACACCATTTGAAAGGTAAACTTGCCCCCTTCAGCAAGAAAATAGCCAAACAAACCAACATCCACGATTTGATCACAAAATACAGTTTAAACATTAATTTTCATAAACCTACAGTAAGAAAAAATTACCTGCAGGTGGCACCACACTACCCCAAAGCACACTACCACAAAGCTGCTTACAGACATCACAAACAAATCCAAAACATTTGCCTTGGGGGCTTTCCAGCTTGCCGAAATGCTTGCCTAGCCTATTTCAGCCAAATTGGAGGATTGCAACTTCACTGCAGGTGAGTCACATATGCAAACACATTTGTAAACATGCACTGCTTTTTCACTGATTACTTCGCCCCACACACACAAAAATACACCATTTGAAAGGTAAACTTGCCTCCTTCAGCAAGAAAAGAACCAAACAAACCACACATCCACAATTTTATCACTAAAGGCTATTTACACATTCATTTTCATAAACCTGCAGAGAAAAACAATGACCTGCAGGTGGCACCTCAACCGGAAGACATTTTTTGGCCTCTACTTATCAAACCAATTTATTGTATTACCAATCTACATATATAAATACCTGTCTGTGTTCATCATCTCATGAAATACATTTACATTTGACCAGGGCTTTTTCTGAAATTGCCTGTGCCCCCGACGACCAATGTGCGAAAATTTTGCATGGACCAAGCTAGTATTTTCTTAAATACAAAACATAAAAAACTGATTTAAGCAGTAGATCAGTGTTTAATGGCACAATCCGTTTATAGATACCGCCAACTCAATATTTTGTCACTTTTCTGACAAACAGGAAAACTGTAATACACTATAGTAAACACTAGATGTCACTATACTCCCTGGCATGAGAGTAATTAGCGAGCACTCAGTTTTACCTCCTTTCATCAAGATCATTTTTTCTTTCATCTTTTATATGTATAGAAATCTAGAATTAACTTATATAAATCAATTAAAAGGTTTAATGCTGTCCCATTGATGGAAGATCTTTTCATTTAGGACTTATGTGACTCCACAAACATGTCAACTTTTGCCCCTTTTGATGGAGTTGTGCAACTTTCTTTTATCGTCACTGGAAAGGGAGGACAAAAGAGCTATTTTGTTCTCCATGTATCTTTCCGACTGCCACATATTATCACTCAGGTCCGGCTTCTTGGTCCCAGGGTTATTACTTCTATTCGATTCTGCACTGTAATCTCACCTAAGTTCTATAGACACCCTACCACCATTACGTATCCCTTTGTTGCCTCTGTTTGATCATCACTTGGAAAGGTTGCGTTCATTTTGAGCGTACATTGCTTTCCAATGGCGTCTGACTATTTTTTGCACAACAGCATTGAATCCCTTAATGACTGTAATAAGTGGCAACTTTTAGCCACCTTGTGGACATACTGAGCCGCACATATTGTGCATGGGATTGGCAGTCCTACTGATAACATTTGTCATCCTCTTATTGTCTTATTTTTGTATTTTCTGAGCCGGTATGAGCCGCGTGAATGGAAAGCATGCATGAATCTACATTAGGAAATAGATGTGAAATGTTTCATTGTAGGTCCTGGGTCATGTAGGACTCATCCACGGTCTTCTACTCTTTGGCTATGACTATATTTCCATATCTCTATACCACTCTGATTTTATTTCCCCTTCTGTTTCAGGCCTATTCTATTCAAGGACAGTACGCAATCCCCCACCCTGATGTGAGTTCTCATCTCTCATTTTCTATCACCCTCCTCTTCCTCACACTTTCTTCCCCAGCATGCTGATGTTACTGATAATTAATATTAGCTCATAATATTAATATGTCTGAGATGGGAGCTCTGTATTTGTTACTCGATGGGCGGCCATGGAATGTGCGTCACAATGGAAAGAGGACTTGGCCCCATCAGGTTTACACTTCATAACTTGTTATTATTTTTTCTCATACGGTTGATATATTTACACAGGATAAAAGAGAAATATAATCCAAATTCTAAACAAAAATGTCATAACTCACCTGTATGGTCAAGCCGATGTGTATAATGTGTACACAGCCCATAAAGGATTCACATCTTCTAATTCATGATAACACTTCTGAATACTAGAACCTTCATAAGGACATGCAGAATTCTTCTACTTTTTGCTGTTTTATGTACAGACTAGCAGCCATAATGCCGATCTATGGTGGCCTATATTGCCTGGTATCAATGGGCATTATCCAGCAATATATCATAGACTTTGCCAAAAACGCATGAATGGTCAAAATGAAAAATGACTTTAAAACAACTGACAAAAGTAAATAAATAAATGCAACACAAATGAACATAAAAAAAGAATGCCCCATTATGTGAATATAAAGAATATATGCTCCATCACAGAAATATTTGTTAATTTCGTCAACGTTTTAAAGAAGTTGTCTGATGAAAGCAAGCTATCTGCTATCCATTGGGTAGGTGATAACTTGTTGATCGGTGGGGCTTCGAGCTATAGAACCCGCACCGAACGGTAGAACAGGGTCGTTTTGTCCCCATTAGAATGGAGCAACAGCACCCATACGTGATTTGTGCTCTACTCGTTCTCTATGGGGCTGCTTAGCTTTATGCTTGACGTTTTCCGGCAGCTCAAAAGAAGACGAATAGAGTGGCAGTCGGGCATCCACCTGCTACATAATTTTGTAACTAGGTTAAAGGTTCTGCAATGGGGTAAAAATTGGCCCTTCGATCCTCACCGATGTAAGTTATCACCTATTTTATGGATAGGTGATAACTTGCTTTCACTGGACAACCCCATTAAGGGGGGACTTGTCAGGTCACATGCTTCTTGTCATTTTGGGCCAAGCTCTTTTCTTCTCTACATTGTGTGTGTATGTCCCATGGCAACCTGGTGATTTGTTTTCTTTTATTATTTGACTCTGTTTTCTTGTGCCTGTGACTTCTTGTACTCTCTAACAATAACCTTCTTAGTTCTAATGTCCCTCCTACCCCTCAGCAGTTGACCAAGCTCCACCAGTTGGCCATGCAGCAAACCCCTTTACTCCCCTCGGACAGACCACCCCTGCTTTCCCTGGTACGTACCCAACTTTCCCGTTCTAGAGTCTTCCTTCTTTTCTCTTCTCACGTCTCAGGCATTTCACTTTTTTTGTTCATTTATTATTTATTTTCTGCATTATTTTTTTAAATACACTGTACGTAGTAATGTTCTGATAACTCCATCAGCTTGCACTCTATAATAAGTGGTTGGGTCTTAGATAACTTCTGGTGGTTGTTTGGTAGACATAGTCATCTGTATTTAGAAGTATTACCGGATTTATTCCATTTTCTCATCAATTTATGAGCTTTTTTAGATGATGCAAAAGATTAATATCCTCAAGGGCAAGAAAGTTCAATATATCTCTTCTTTCTCCTTAGGAGAAAAGCTGCCCTTACATTCCTCTGAAGAAGCTCAAAACTTGATGGGCCAGTCAGCAGGTAAAACATTCATATCAGAAGTAGATCTGTTTAATATTGTAGGAGTCTCCACTATTTTACCTAAAGTTTATTGGGTGGAAGACCTTTATGTAAAATCTGCATCTTAATAAAGTTAGGAGAACACTAGAAGATTGTGGACCAAATATAAAGGGTTGGAAGGTGGTGGAGACACATTTTGCATATCATTCTCGTATCAATCACAGATTTAATAATGGTCCATCCTAAGAATCCTATATATACTTAAAGAGTAGCCGTCATTTTAATTTTTCATATATATCAATAGTACTCATGAATATAAGAAACTTTATAATATACTAGCTGAAGAGCCCGGTGTTGCCCGGGCATAGTAACTAACTGTGGTTAGTTATAACTAATTATAATGATTATCCTCATCCCATAGTCCAGTGCCCATATACCCATCACACATCCTCCATTCCATAGTCTCGTGCCCATATACCCATTATACATATCCTCCATCCCATAGTCCAGTGCCCATATACCCATCATACATATCCTCCATCCCATAGTCCAGTGCCCATATACCCATCATACATATCCTCTATCCCATAGTCCTGCGCCCATATACCCATCACACATCCTCCATCCCATAGTCCAGTGCCCATATACCCATCATACATATCCTCCATCCCATAGTCCCGTGCCCATATACCCATCACACATCCTCCATCCCATAGTCCAGTGTCCATATACACATCATACATATTCTCCATTCCATAGTCCCGTGCCCATATACCCATCACACATCCTCCATCCCATAGTCCCGAGCCGGGTGGCGCTGAGCAGGGAGTTCCTGGAGATGTGCGGATATGTAACCTGGCAGTGTGGCTCTGTGTGCGGCTCTGTGCGCGGCCGCTGATGATGTGATTTTCTATGCCGGTAACAATAGAGCCTGGCAGTAATAGAGGAGGGGGTGATTCATTTCTGTCATGTGCTCTCTGCCCCTTTTTGGACGGCAGACAATGGCTGGGAGCTTATGTTCCCGGGGATGCTAGATTTTTCCCACCCGGTCAGTGTCTGCTGAGGTGTTGTGGAGTGGGAAAACTGTTGCTCATAGCAACCAATCACAGCTCAGCTTTCATCTTTTAAACAGCTCTGGTGAAATGAAAGATGCTTAGTGATTGGTAGCTATGGGCAACACAGGTAGTGTAACCTGTTGTGGTGAAGATGTGCCTATGAAATATATATATTAGATTTTTATTATATATATATATATACAGTATATATATTAGATATATTTGCGTGTGGAGGGAATGTGGCTATGCAGAGTGGGCAGTGCTGTGTGGAGTGGGCGTTGCTTGACACACACACACACATACACTCAACTTTATATATATAGATCTTATTAGAGAAATCTGTTTCTTTGTCCTCTTGGACTGATCAGCCAGTCCCAAATTTCTAAATTCACAGGTGAAATGTGTCTTTGGTAAATGCAAATTTTCCCATTATTGACATAGTAGATGACAATTGGTGCTCATAAAGTTCTATGGAGAACTGTAACTGTCCTTCCTGGATGTTACACACCTGTCCTGGGTATCCCGAGCTCCGCTTTCTTCTCTTGGGTCCGCTGCTCTCTACTGTGCTCCATGTCAGGTTTTGCAGCTTGGATCTATGACATCATCTCCCTAGACCTATCTAAGGCCCATTGACACCCACACCAGTTGGATTGAGACTCTAGTGTTCCTACTACTGTGTTTCAACTTGCATCCATCCCTGCTGGGTTCCACTCAATCTTTCCATCTTCTCCTGAGTTTAAAGTTTGTCCTAGTCCCCATGATGTCCTCTGGAAGCTGCACAAATGCCTGGGGCTCGTGCACCCACCCTGACCAGTGGCTTAGCAGATCTACCTCACCTGGTGAGCCTATACACAGGAGAACTTGCAGCAGAATGTCTGTATCTGCTTCTGGCTCCTCCCTTCTACCATCTCCATAGAATTTTAGAAGCACCAACTGTCATCTCCTAGCTCAGTAATGTGAAGGTCTCTCTTCACTTGAATACAGATTTTACACCTTTTATCCATGAACAGAGAATGAAAGATCAGTTCTGGAGATGACAGAAGCACATCTTTCTGATAAGATATATTACAAAGTTTCTTATTTTCATGTGTACTATTGATTTATAAAATAAAAATTTCAATGACGGTTACTCTCTAAAGAGGCACTGTCACTTGTCATCAATATGTAATATTTTTATTTGGTGTACATGCCGCTGTTCTCCAGAATTATGACATTATTTAGTTTTTGATCCAGTACCTTTTCTATTCCTGAGATATGGTCCATCTTCCCTGGATATAAATCTAGTCTTTTTTTAGCCAACTGGGTGTTAAGACTTGCATATAGAGTTAAAGACTACACCCACTTGTCTAAAAAAGATTAGATTAATATATAGGAAGAGAAGTCCATATCTCAGGAGCAGAGAGGCACAGGAACAAAAGACAACCCCAAATTCAGAACTGCGACATTAAAACCAGGTAAAAAAAACAAAAAACATATTGATGGAAATTGATGAGCCTTCTTTAAGTTTTTATTAAATAGTCTGACCATTTCACAGAAAAATATTCCAACAATTCAACTTCACTTCATTGTTTTTTTCCATAAATAATTTTTTTCTCTCCAGTTCAAAACAGTCATGATCATGTCCCCGCAGAATCTGAATCAGATCTGTGCTATTGTGGATATTCTAGTTGTGAAATCTGATTACTTGTTAGTGGTATTTTTCAGCAGAAACACAGCTTGGAAGCGACTGGACAAAATGTTATCACTAGAGAATAGGAGTGGCAATGTATAGAGAGTTCCGTCTCTGGTTATTATTGGGAGTGACTTATTGTACTTTTTGCAACCGGTTACTTTTCATATGAGAATCGCCCCGCTATTTTACTTGGATACAAAATGATGCAAAACCCTTGAGGAAGTCAGAAATTAATTGTCAACAAAAAATGAACAAGGGTATGTGCACACGTTGCATTTTTGTTTCATGTTTTTTTGTGCAATTTTGTCACAAAACCAGAAAGATTTCTTAGTACCAGCAAAGTGAGATTTCTATGGCTTGATGCACATATTGCCTATTTTTTACATTCCGATTTAAATCTGCAGAACGTCAAATCTTTCAGCCCTGTCTATTTTATACATCAATTTATTATTTTAAATTGGTTATTAATAAATATTGATTTTTTAACCTTAACCTTGTTGGAATCGCTTCTGGTCTGGTGGTAATGGTGCCACAACAGACATCCTTTTGATATAGATTGTTTGAAGTGCCTAACGACTTATCACTTTCTGGACACATAGGTATTATAGCTTCTAAATTATTTAATAGCGACCAATCACAGCATTGTGAACAGCTGCTCTTCACAAAGGAACCACAGAGCCAGCTGTCAATCAAAGTGCTGGGGTGTGTATGTAGTCGATGCTCACTGTGTGTTGAGTGATGACCGTGTAAGGGTCGGCCAGGACTGTAGTCATGGCCGAGGACACCTAGACTTCTGTGTCTTGGCCTTCCCTCACAGGAATATATCCATTCTTAGTCAGCACACCTGTACCTTCAGGTCCAGCTCCTTCTGGTTCTCCCCTATGCTGTGGGAGACCCTCACCAAGCTGAGCAGCATAAACTGAGACACAGTCCGTTTCAACTTCAACAATGACTTCTTTACTAGGTTCGTTACACAGCACATCCACAGTCTTCACATTCTTTACAACAGGCTTCAAAGAGCATTGAGCCTTGACTTTCCCTGCATCTCTCTCACGGTTACATAGCACGAGCCCGGATTGGACCGTTCCTGATGGTTCCTCTGGATACTCTCTGTATAGCTCTGCTATGGTTAAGCATCCCTCGGTCTGTTTCACCCCAGACTCAAGTTCATTAATTACCGGAGTCAAATGCCACTGGAAGAGTAAACTGCCCTTCTGTGCTGCGCTATGTGTAGGTGCCAAGTTCCTTCTGTCTGTATTCACTGCTCCTGCGGGGTCCCCCGACCGTTTCACCCTGGTCTTCAAAGTGTCCGCCCACGCAAAGAGCATGCACATCTTGCCGCTTCCTAAGATTCCTTGCTGTACGAGCCTGATGTATTCTCCCTCTACCGCTGTGGATGGCTAGGCTTCACTTGCAACATTACAGAGCTGCTGTGCTGTCCTGCCTATAGCCCTTGTGGACTGTGCAGGTGCCCAGCCCTAACTGAACTGTAAACAGGAAATGTTCCTCTCTTAGCTCACAGCAGCCCCTCCTACTCTTAGCTGTTTTCTGTGTGAAACCCTTATCCTACAACTAGCTACACTAAAATGCCCCCATCTAGTGGCCACTAATAGTCACTACACTTTCCCTATTATGTACATAGCGCTACAGTAAACAACATATTATACATAGATTAATCAGCAACATCATATATACATGACACTTAAAGTGGTACACTTTACATCCCCTAACGACTGTAGCCATGTCAGCACGCCAGGAGAGCCGGCTGTCAATCAAAGTGCCGGGGTGTGCGTACAGCCGACGCTCACTGTGTATTGAGCGGTAACTGTAGCCACAACAGCACGCCTCTATGAATGGAAGCCGGTGGCTCCTGGGAGGAATGAAGTTAATTTCCTCCCTGTAGCCACACCTTCATTAAGGCAGACGGACAGCATTGGAGTGCATGACCTGCAGATTAACCCTATACCTGCAGTTTGATAGTGTTTTGGGACATGACAGGTCCCCTTTAAAGTTGATTGGTTGAATTATGCAATAGGTAGTTGATAAAAAAAAAAGCATATGAACCAACATCAAGGTCATGGGCACTGAGAGCTCATTGATGCTTTTGGGGAAAAAAGGCTAGTCTACCTGGTCCAGTTCCACAGAAGAGCTAATGTATCACAAATTTCTTACAAAGGTAATGATGGCTACAATAGAGAAGTGTTAGAAGGCCAATTGCATCACACCTTGTTGTGTAAGAAGCTGAGTAGCTTCAGATTAGTCATAGTAATACAGTGCATATCAGGGACTGACATACCATTGGGGCAACTTGTGCCTGCGCACATGGGCCCAAAACATAAGGGGGCACACTACAATCTCCAAGTCTGCAAGCAGCCGCTGGCACAGAAAGAACAGTAGTATAAAGAACTATTGGACTGCAAAGGGCCCATATATTGTTCTTGAACATGCCCCTATTCTATCTATATCTTCTGCTGCTTCATATACTATATATATATATATATATATATATATATATATATGTATGCACACAGTCATGGGCAAAAGGAAAAACGTTGGGGTTTTGTGTGACATTATGTCCACTAAATCTGTACTGTGTAAAGCAAAAGATGTGTAATTGCAACAATTTTCTAGGAGACATACGGTACTTCATTTTCTGGAACAATTTCAAGGGGAGGTGCCAACACTTTCGGCCATGACTGTATATGTGTATATATATACACACTAAATTGGTATATATGGCTAGAAAACATGAAAATAAGCAGGTTTGTGATTAACTTGTTTCAAGTCATTGTCTTGCCTTATGCCTGTCATTTTCCTGCAGAAAGCTTTTATCTTACATTGTTGATAGCCCATTGCCATGGTGATCGACCACCAGAAGATAGCTGAACATATGCAGTGAATACATTTAATGCTGGCATTTGACAGTCAACTTCTGAAATCCCAGTCACCTCTCTCCAGCCCATTAATTTCCATAGAAAAGTCTGACAGTGTTGCTCACCTCCTGCCTGTCTGCTGTTATCAGTCCTGCAAAATCCCAAGACGCTGGTCCCCATAAATCAACTGCTTGAGCAGTAAATCACTACTCGCTTTCCTCATGATATGTTGAACTGTGCAAGAGAAGTCTGACAGTGTTTCTCACCTTCGCCTGCCTGGCAGTTCCTGACCAAGAGCTGCGGATATCAGTCCTGTAAAAACTAAAGACTCTGGTCCACACTCATCATCTTCCCGCCCTCCAGCAACAATGAAGTTAGAAGGCTGGAGAACTGTGTGCTTCTGAAGACCCTTTACTTGTCAAGTGTAGATGTAAATCTAGTATTTTTAGCCAAGTCGACATGGTCCTCAACTCTTCACTATGAGAGTCTTTCTGTGGATAATGTTCAGTAGGCTAGAAAGACTACATTTATATAAAGGGAAGAGGGGCCAGGATCTCAGGAATTCCTGTGAGAGGCACAGGAAAAAAAAAATCATATCAGATATAAGAGAACGGTGGCATTTACACCAGGTGGAAAAAAACCCACACAATAAGTGACAGGTACTGAATAAAAATTACATAAATAGGACTCAAATATCTACAAACACTCATGTACAGTTCAGGTAAGTACTTGGGAAAATAAGACAATTCTTGGTATTGGCTTGAAATTTGGCTACTTTTCTTGCAAATTATGTGAGAAAATTGTTGGAAAATATGAACAAATTTGACAAATGAGAAGGGCCCAAAGTTGAAATTGTGCTCTCAAGTAGGAGAGAGCAAGGAGAAGGTGAGCTACAAATGTAGTCGAGATATTTGGAATTGATGACTTTACTCTAACACCATTTCTTCACGTATTAGGTATGGATGCCAGTTCCCAGGCAAGTACTCATGAACTCACCATACCAAATGATGTGAGTATGACACCTTATTGCTGACGTCCTTCTTTCACATGATTTTAAGAGTAATTGACATAAAATAATTCCTATAAATGGGAATTCACCACTATGTGCCAATTGGACAGATGACTTGAGGGCTCAGTGCCATTAGTTTTTAGTTACTAAACATGATACATATCCAAATAGCTGTGAAAGTCTCCAGAGGGAACGTTCTGAAACTTTCCTCAGTTTTACAGGGAATCTTTAGTAGTGCAATCCTTGTAATATAATGAGTTATGACAACTTTTGTTCCCGTACTCTTTCATGCCTGGATATGTTGCAGCTTTTCTCATTTTTCAGCTAATAGGCTGCATCATCGGACGCCAAGGGACCAAAATCAATGAAATTCGACAGATGTCTGGAGCACAAATCAAAATAGCCAGCGCCATGGAGGGGTCAGCGGAGCGTCAGATCACTATCACTGGGAGCCCAGCTAACATCAGCCTTGCTCAGTACCTCATCAATGCCAGGTAATAATTCTTTCATTGTGTAATGTAATCGTAATGCCAGTAGACACCCTGGCAGAGGGTCGCTTCTGTGACCCCGGACGCTACAGAAGAAGGGGTCTCCTGGCTGGGTGTGTGTACTGTTACCTTCAGTGTTCGCTTTTGTAGACCACATGCTTTCGCTTGACATGGCAGGCCAGGACCTGATGGTAGTAGAGATGAATGAGACAACAGTGCAAAAATAAAATTTTCTTTGCTAAATGAACTTGTGAAATGTACATACATCTGATAGCAGCCATGACATTTAAAGATTAAATGATTTGCACAATGTAGAGACGGTAACTTAATGGTTACATGAGGAATAGAAGGAGAAAGGTCCCTTTAAAATTATTTTTTTATTGAAAAATTCTTAAATTCTTAAAAAAGCAGGTTGAAGGAGAGAACAATGCTTAGTGTGGATGACGGCCATTTCGTGCCCAATAGCACTTTAACGGGTCCTTGCATTTGTTTTTAATATGTGACATTATCATTTTATTTTCTGGATAAATCAGTTGTTCATGTGAATACATGAACTTTATGATACTGTATATATCAGGGTAAGGTGGAATCTTCCACTCATTCACGCGATACCCCTTTATTTGATGGCGGGGCTCTCCGTAAATTTTCAGAATACCCCGCACAGTTACAAAAAACATCAGACTTGTGTAAATCAGAGCAAATAGCGTAGCTTACACCAAACCAGAAATTTTCGTCACACTCATCAAACATGGAGAGAGAGAATGAGCACATACAAAAAACAGACCCAAAATATACTGGGTTATCACGTTTCATTTTTGCAGGCCATACCCGGGTTATGAACTTATAGGCTTAGTTCTGTAGGATTGTTCTTAACCTGAAATTGTATGTAAAATGGAGCAGAGCTGGCACAAAAAAAACCACAACCTCATTGCTGAACTTTCCGGCTAGCCCACTGCTCGCTGTCCGCTATCTGGTCCTCTTCTTTCTGCGTTATCTTCACTAAAGGCCAGTAATTCTAGACACATCCATGCCTCAGATGGTCACTGTGCGTCATAAGGTCGCTTTGCACATCCTGACATCACAACGTTGTGACCTTACCGCACAGAGTGACCTCCGAGGCCTAGACGCGGGTGGACGTTTTGGGCTGTAGTGAAGAGGCTGGACTTGTGGCTCACGATGGCAGAAAGAAAAGGACCGGACATAAGTTGTTTGTAAGGTGGATGTCTGTAACTCGGAGACAGCCTGTACTTATGATTTATCCAATAGACTGAAACATGAACACACAGAACACTTTCTCTAAATCAGCTCAGCATTTGGTATGTCTACACACACACTATTGAGGAAAGACATGGGCTCTTATTGAAAAGAGCCCTGTACAGAGAATAATTTTAAGGGTTTATCCTCTGCTCGGACATCCCCTTCTCAATCCCTATGTTTCCCCTTTATAAAATAATAACAGCTATACTCACCTCTGGTGCTGGCGGCGTTCCAGCGATGTCGGCACTGTATCGCCCATAACAATGTCATGTGATCCCTACGGCCAATCAGTGTTGACTTCACTCTCCTCGCCTTCAGATGCATCAAATGCATTCGGAGGAATTGAGAGCCTTTAAGTGCAATTCTCCATAAAAAAGGATGAAAATGATGATGAAAATGAGCTCTCATGCAGAAGTAAGTAAGCTATCTCATACCAGTCAAATAAGACAACAATTTGGGGGTGATTGCCCCTCATTATTACAAAGCTGGGTACTGGGTGACTGGATGAGATACCTTAGATGCAGAGGGTATCGGCTCTCATTGAAGAGATAGAGTTATACTACAGAGAATAGCAGAATACTGACATTTGTATAATGTGGGGCACACTTCGATTATTTACTTTTACTGATATATTGGGAATGATTTACTATATGTATCTGAAGCCCCCCATAGATAGCTGTTTGCCGAGCACGCCTGTGTTCTCTATGAGAGAGCCACTGCCAGACATCTTTGTACATGCTGGATCCTTATCTCCTCTATCATCTATTGGAGGAGAGTCTTATTTTTATTTTCCTCTGCTCCACTGAGTATTCTATATTTTTTTATTGATTTTTTTAATCCTCCATATGGTTACGGAGATATATGTCTTTTTATTCAGTGCTGCTTTCAATGGTCATTACCAAGGAGGCCGTATCTCACAGAGTACTGGCTAACACGGTACTAAGATATGCATCTTTCCTGTATCTCACAGAGTAGTAATTCAGAGCAGCCTGAAGACATGCCCCGAGGAATCATATGAAAACTGCCTCCTTGGTTAGTACTAAAAATTGGCACTGAAAGAAAAGGCCTATATCTCTGGAAATGTAAGGTGGATTAAAATAAATACACAAAAACAATACTCAGGGGAGCAGCGAGAATAAAGTAAGAGCCAATGCTAGCCACTTTTGGCCTGGTCACAGGTCCTCTTTAAAGGGTTATTATTGGTGTGTCTGATATTTTTAACTCCTTACTACTCCATTCTTTACACTATATCTGTTTCTTTTATGCTTGTTTTTTTCCAGGCTGACGTCTGAGGTTACCGGGATGGGCACGCTGTAATTTCCTCCCATGACTTCCTACTCTGACCCTTCGGCCCATAGCCATCCATTCTGTTATTTTCTGTCATCGTCCCGACTACACTACCTGTGCTATACATGCAGGACTTGCCAAAGCTGCTTTACGAATGCTTAAGGATTCATGTGTGTAATTCCATGTAGCGCCATCATGAGCCATTGCAGTCACGTAACTATCTGCTTCCAGCAGACGGATACGCTCTGATGTATAACTAATGTATTGCAATACATGCATGCTGAGAGATGATGTTACAATATCTGGCCACTACATACGTACTAGCTGGGCTCAGTATACAGAGTATTTAGACATAACTTTTGGTGTTCATACAGCAGCACGTGCATGCACAATAATTTTTGATAAAAGACTATGCATTCAATTTTCCTAGGGGAAACAGAGTAATTTTAGGAAAATGGCAAGTCAATATGTCTGTGAAGGATTACGCTGCTGCTGTTTCATGTATTTATTGTGTCGTTTTTGAATGAAATGATAATGTGAAAATGAATCCGAAATGGGTTTGTGATTTAGTGATTAGGTAATTAGCATGTTCTCATCATATTTAATAGAGTTATGATTTAATTGATGCTATCGTGAAGGTAAAACTCTTGTTACAGTCTGCAGCATACAATCCATTAATAGGTTACAATGAGCTATGTGCGTCAGTGGTTGCTGCGGGGTACTGCAGATCATTTGCACTAAATTCCTACAGAATTCCCCTAAATTCCTTCTAAGGAACAGTGATTGTGATCAAAGAACGCATCCAAAGACAAATAAGACTTTTCTAAAATGCTGCACACAGAATGTGCTCCTTATGTTTCATGTAATGTTCTTGATAACTACTTTGACCGGACAATCCCTTAGAAATTCACCAACACTAATGGATTGGTCTTCCTTCCTAATCCTTATTTTTCTGGGGTCACACAACTTTGGGGGTCCCTCTTGACTACTTCCGCCAGTGCAATGCACATTTCCATGTGCACACAGTAGTGTCTTGTACCATCCTGTCCTCTCTATATATAATTTATCCCTATATTGTATCCTGAAAATATTAATATTTACCCACCCTAGGGCCACTGAGTACCTACACTCGGGTGTTACTGTGCTGCTATGTTCCACCATTTAGCCTTTGATGTAAAGTAGGGCAAATATTAGTACCCACACAGTCAGAACTAACACAAAGAGATTCACGCTGCCCCGGTCCGGCATCCGGTCCGGTTCTCTGTAGCGGTCTTCACGTCTGTATTCTCAGCCGGACATTATAGGTTCCTCTTTCACTTACCAGGCCCCACGATGTCATGGCATGCCTAGTAAGTGCAAGAGGAGCCCATGATGACAGGCCAAAGGTGCCTAGTGCAGAAGTGAAGACTGCCATGATCCGGCTGTCATGGATGAGCGAACTCCATACTGAATCAAGGCAGCGTAAATCTTTTTGCTCAACTCTATTCTATAATCAGTATAATGTCGGTCCTCTGTTCAAAATTAACCATAACATTGAATTAACCAAATGGCAGTGTCCATAAATTTAGTATCCGCTATAGTTACAAGTATAACTGGTTCGAATATACCGGCCAGAACAGTTCACATAAATAGTGGCCCTTTATTTCCTTCACTATCCTGCAATGCTCGTCTATTTCAGTAATCACTTAAATGGAACCTGTCAGCAGGATTGTACTCAGTAACCTACAGACACTGTCAGGTTGGTAACAAAACAGGAGAAAAAATGGAGTTTTCAAGAAATGCCAAAATGGGCTATCAGCTATTGGCTAACAAGTAGCTGATTGATTGTCAATATATATAACACAGACATTTAGCAAGGCAGAATAAATCATTGGTGGCTCAGTGGTGTGTATATATATATACATATATATACACACACTCACACACACACCTGCAGTGCATGCAGGGCCCCCTACACCCTCCACAGTGCGTGCAGCCGGGCCCCCCTCCCTAAGGTGCAAAGTGCAGCCAGAGCCATTGTAAATGTAAAGTGCCAGCACAGTGAGGGGACACATTCAACAAAAAAAATCCACCCCAGCCAGCAGGACTCACCTTATTGTGTGTATCTCTCCCTGAATGAAACTTATGAATGTTTCCTGCTTCCTGTGAGGCACGTGTTGATCTCTGGCTGCAGGCTGGCTTTCTTATGCAAATGCAGCCAGAGACTTAAGCCAACTGCTGACAAGGAAACAACAAGGAAAGGGGACCTTCAAGGTGATTTACAGTGTCCGGCAGTCATTGCTTATATTTAATTAAAGGAGATAGTACTGTGTCAGCACAGCACAGCTGCCAAACGACAGCGGCCGTCGTGGGCCCCCTTGTCGTGGGCCCCTCACCTGTCTGGGCCCCATAGCAGCTGCTTAGTCTGCTCTATTCACGGGATGCCACTGCTAGGGGGTTTTGGTTGTGAGGAGTCTCACGAAAGAGCATGTGATCAAATTATAAAGATGACCATGTAGATCAAGACATTACTGTACTCTGCCATGGAAGAAAGGAGTAGACAGAATTGATAAGACCTCAATATGACAAGACCCTAGCTAAGCCAAATAATGTTTTTGTTAAATTTTTTTAAAGGAAATCTGTCACCAGGTGTTTTTACCTAATTTGAGAGAGGCATAACATAGGGGCAGAGACCCTGATTCCAGTGATGTATCACTGAGCGCAGCTTTTATGAAATCACTGTTTAACCAGCAGGAGATTAGAGTACTAGAGTAGAGTACTACTTGGCCTACTGCCACAGATAGTTACACCTCACCCCACCTCTGATTGGCTTCTTTTTTGCTATACACAGTGTACATAGAAAGCTACCAGTTAGTGATGTGGGCGAGGCTCTACAGAGCTCAGCATTCAGAGACCTGCAGCAGAGAAAACAGTTTTTAGTAAAAAACTGCACCACCCAGTGAAGTAAGTGACACATCACTGGAATCTGGGTCTCTGCCCCTACCTCATGCTGCTCTCAGATGGGGTATCAAAAACCTAGTGAAAGAGTCTCTTTAATGAGATGTAGTATAACCTTGCTCCCATTGACATCCTCATTTTCTGAAAATGTATTGCTCCAGCCACCATCTTCATCTCTCTAAGAACAGTGTCTTCTCAAGACCTAATAGTGGACCATGTACGTATGTATATAGACTTTCTTGTTCAGTTCATGTAATGCATCATCTATTTGCTCTATAAACAAATTATTTACCTTATATTCTGAGACATTAGGCAACATTTTTCTTCTGCTCCAGACACATCTGAAGTTACTATTTCTTGCATCATTATTTCATTATTGGGGTTCCCTTAGCTTCAGTTCTGATGTCTTCATTGTGGAATGAAGACTTCATTGTGGAATGAAACTTAGTTCATTTAAGTATGATAATGTTGTCTTCTTAATACTTTGAGATTATTGATGTGTATGCAATTATTTATTGAAAAGTCTGAGAATATATATAATTCTGTGCTTATCTGCGGCTCTTTTTCATTATTTCTGAATTCTAAATATGCCAATTACTACAAAAGATTTGTATAAGGTCAGGTTTAATCCATCAGATATTTTTTTTTATTATATATAGTATACAGCTACATTGAACGGTATAATTATTTTCCATTTCATGACAATCTCTGACCAGATATGATTCTAGCTTTCCTGTTACCTGAGGCTAAAACTGAAATGGTGCCAGTCAAAAATAAAAAAAAAAAAGTTAGTAAGAAATGCAGACCAAAAAAAATCTGTTTGGACATCAGTATGGAAAGTATGTGTAAATTTATACCACCAGTGAATCAACAGCATACAAAATAAGTGGTGGGCGGCACGGTGGCTCAGTGGTTAGCATTGCAGCCTTGCAGCGCTGGGGTCCTGGGTTCAAATCCCACCAAGGACAACATCTGCAAGGAGTTTGTGTGAGTTTCCTCCGGGTTCTCCAGTTTTCTCCCACATTCCAAAGACATCCTGATAGGGAATTTAGATTGTGAGGCCATCGGGGACAGTGATGATAATGTATGTAAAGCGCTGTGGAATTAATGGCGCTATATAAATGAGTAAAATAAATAAATACATACCAGCAGCAAATAAATAGTGTAAATAAATATAAAATACCAGCCATGAATAAACTATATATATATTATATATACACCTACAGAGAATAAATAGTGTACATAAACATAAAATATCAGCCGTGAATAAACTATATATATATATATACCTACAGTGAGTAAAGAGTATGCATAAATATAAGATAACAATCATGAATAAACTATGTACATAAATATATATAGTGCTTAGCATAGATGAGATTTGTTAGAAAAACTTTAGCTTTCTTTCAGAATCAATATTTTCTATAGGATATCATTCAACAAAATACTCCGACAAATCTGGGCCACTTATTGCAAATCAAGTTTATTATTTTGACCACCCAAAAAAGTAATTTTCCTAAAAAATTAAAGACCATGTTGCAAAAATGAGTACACTCCAATGAAAGTCTTAGGGCTCACTCACACGCCAAGTGCTATCTGATGTTTTATCGCATAGCACTCGGTCCAATGTTATACTATGGGGTAGTGCAGAGCAGCGGTTTTTTTTTCTACAGACCAATTTTACATGAGAAAAACAAATGCAGCATGCTGCAAGTGGCTCTATAAATCGCAGCACGCGCAAACATTGAAGTCTATGGCTGCAGTCCGATTTACACAGACATAGACAATGGAGGAGATGGGGATACTAAGTTCTCCGCCTTCTCCTCTCCTGTGCTGAAATTCTCTTATGTGAGAGTATAAGTTTACACTAAGCTGATACTTGGATCAGACTCTGATCAGAGTTTGAGCTGGGTGTCATTTACATAATTCAGCCGATTCTCTCGCATGAGAGTTTCATCCCTCGTGTGTCCATGGCCTTAGGAGTAAAGCTAAAGCTTAGACTACAAAATTCTAATTACTGAGAATTTAACCACTTGTAAATTTAATTCTGATTAGATTTTATTCATTAAACAGGTGTCCAACAGACAATTGAATTTAAAAGGGCATTACCTCTTCCCATTTCATGCTGTCAACAATGGCACCACATGGAAGAGAAATGTCACAAGACCTGAGATAGAAAATAATTTATTTACACAAGAAAGGTGAAGGCCACATGAAGATCAGGAAGGTTTTACTTATCAGTCTGAACACTGTAGCAAAAGTGATACAAAAAAATGTAGCTAAGATGGATTGCAACCATCTGCACAGACGTCCAGGCCGACCACAGAAGTTAACTCCTAAACAGAACATCTCCTAATAAGAAGGGTTGAAGAAAAATTACATGCAATTTAATTGCAGTTAGCTTAAGAAGTAGAAAGCCAAATCTTAAAGCGCATGCACAAAAAAGCCTGTTTACAATTTGCCAGGGCTCAAGCTGAAAAATATGAACACTACTGGGACTTTATATTCTGGAGTGATAAGACCAAGATAAAAGTTTTGGGAACTGATGGCTTCAAAACAGTATGGCGCCAAGAGTTAAAAAATACAAAGAAAAATGCATGCTGCCTACAGTGAAACATGATGGTGCCAGTGTCCTTATGTGGGGCTACATAAATGCTGGTGGTGTCGCGGAGCTACATTTCATTTATGTCACCATGAATTTGCAGATGTGCTGCTCTGTATTGAAAGAGAAGATGCCACCATCACTCCGTGCCCTTGGTAGACGTGCATTTTTCCAACATGACAATGATCCAAAACACACATTTAAGATCACTGTTGCATTTCTGAAGAAAAACAGGGGGAAGGTGATTTAGTGGCCAAGTGTCTCCTGATATGAACCCAACTGAACACCTATGGGAAATTCTGAAGAGACAAGGTCAGCATCACTCTCCATCTAGCATCCAAGCTCTAAGAGATGTTGTTCTTGAAGAATGGAAACAGACAGATGCTACAATATCACCAACTTGTACATTCCATGCCTAGAAGGCTTGGCGCTGTCCTTAAAAATCATGGAGCGCATACAAAATAATAGATATAGGAGTTTTTGATGTTGGGTGTATTCAATTTTGCATCAACTATTTTGAGCAAAACTAAAGATTTTGTAATGAAAAGTTATATTATTAACCTTACTTTCATGTTATGGGTTAAAAAATGTTCTATGAAACTGATTAAAATCTTACTTTGTAAAAAGGATGTACTAATTTATGCTGATCACTGCACATACAGTAATTATACAGTATACATATATATATACCTACATTGAATTAACCACATACAAAAATCATAAATGCAGTGAATAAATGAAAAACTGAAAACAAGTTACTGTATATACCCATGTATAAGCCGAGATTTTCAGCCCATTTTTTAGGGCTGAAAGTCCCCCTCTCGGCTTATACGCGGGTCATATACGGGGGTCGGCGGGGGAGGGGGAGCGGGGGTGTCGGATCATACTCACCCCTCCGCCGGTTCGGTCTCTGCAGCCCCCCTGCTTCTCCCACGATCTCCGGCTCCTTCCTGCAGCTGTCACATGGCACCGCTCATTAAAGTCATGAATATGCACATATTCATGACTTTAATGAGCGGTAGCACGTGACTGCTGCAGGACTGAAGCGCTGCAGAGAGCGCCGGGAGAAGAGGAGAGGCTGCAGGACGCGCGGTGATGGGGTGAGTATAGTGATATTTACCTCTCCCTCGGTCCACCGCAGCGCACTGCTCCCTCAGTCCGACTCCTCTGTGTGTGAATGATCAGGCAGAGGGCGCGATGACGTCGTTAGTGCGCGCCCCGCCCCCTGCCAGATCATCACACACAGAGGAGTCAGACCGAGGGAGCAGTGCGCTGCGGTGGACCGAGGGAGAGGTAAATATCTCAGGTGCCGGGTCCTGAGCGAGCGGTGACACCCCCCGCCTGCTCAGGACACCGGCACCTGGCCCCCAGCGACGAGAGGTGAGTATGTCATTTTTTTTTTTTTTTTGCAGCAGCATATGAGGCCTATAATATGGGGCATAATTGTGCAGCATATGGGGCATAATATGGAGCATATGGGGGCAAAAGCTGTGGAACATATGGGGCATAATCTGGAGCATATGGGGGCATAATATGGAGCATATGGGGGCATAATATGGAGCATATGGGGCATAAGATGTGGAACATATGGGGCATAATCTGGAGCATATGGGGGCATAAGCTGTGGAACATATGGGGGCATAATCTGGAACATATGGGGGCATAATCTGGAGCATATGGGGGCATAAGCTGTGGAACATATGGGGCATAATCTGGAGCATATGGGGGCATAAGCTGTGGAACATATGGGGCATAATCTGGAGCATATGGGGGCATAAGCTGTGGAACATATGGGGCATAATCTGGAGCATATGGGGGCATAAGCTGTGGAACATATGGGGCATAATCTGTGGAACATATGGGGCATAATCTGGAGCATATGGGGGCATAATCTGTGGATCATATGGGGGCATAATCTGTGGAATATATGGGGGCATAATCTGTGGAGCATATTGGGCATAATCTGTGGAGCATATGGGGGCATAATCTGTGGAGCATCATATGGGGGCATAATCTGTGGAGCATCATATGGGGGCATAATCATTTTTCACCCTAGGCTTATACGCGAGTCAATAAGTTTTCCCAGTTTTTTGTGGCAAAATTAGGGGGTCGGCTTATACACGGGTCGGCTTATACATGAGTATATGCTGTAGTCTTTCCCCCCATGTCCACAGGGCCAGCACTTTTTATCAGGTGAATGTTATTTGCTGATTATGTGGCTTCTACAGGCAGTTAGTCTCTGGGAATTGTATTTAGGGGTATCAGACTGCAAGGGGCTGAATGCAAATACACATCACAATTTTCTGACTTATAGGTTTATAATAATTAGAAAACCATGTATCATTTGCTTTGTACTTCACAAATACTTGCTACTTTGTGCTGGTGTATCACATAAAATCCAAATAAAAAACACATTTGTAGATGTAGAGTGAAAAAAATGGGTAAACGTTCACGGGATATGGATAATTTTTAAAGGCACTCTATGTATGTATGTATCTATCTATCGATCTATAGATGCAATTGTGTGAAAAAGTATTTGCCCCCCTCCTGATTTCCTATTCTTTTGCATGTTTGTCACACTTAAATGTTTCAGATTACCAAACAAATTTAAATATTAGAGAAAGATAACACAAGTAATCACAAAATGAAGTTTTTAAATGAAGGTCTTTATTATTAAGGGAAATAGAAATCCCAACATACAGGGCCCTGTGTGAAAAAGTGATTGCGCCCCCACCCCTCTTAAAACATAAATTAACTGTGGTTTATCACATCTTTGGGAAGCTGAGTTCAAATTCCCTATCCACACCCAGGTCTGATTACTGCCACACTTGTTCTCTATCAAGAAATCACTTAAGTAGCACCTGCCTGACAAAGTGTTGAGCCTTCCCAGGAGTGGCCAGCCGACCAAACTTACCTCAAGAGCCCAGCGACAAGTCATCCAAGAGGTTACAAAAGACCCCACAACAACATCCAAAGAACTGCAGGCATAACTTCCCTAAGTTAAGGTCAGTATTCATGATTCCACCATAAGAAAGAGACGGGGCAAAAATGGCTGCATGGCAGAGTTCCAATATGAAAACCACTGCTGAGCATTAAGAACATATAGGCTTGTTTTAGTTTTGCCAGAAAACATCTTGATGATCCTCAAGACTTTTAGTAGAATACTCTGTGGACTGACGAGACAAAAGTTGAACTTTTTGGAAGGGGTTTGCTCCATTACATCTGGTGTAGAAGTAAAACAGCATTTCAGAAAAGGAACATCATACCAACAGTAAAATATGGTGGCAGTAGTGTGATGTTTGTGACTATTTTGCTTCTTCAGGACCTAGAAGACTTGCTTTGGTAAATGGAACCATGAATTCTGATATGTACCAAAAAATCTTGAAGGAGAATGCCAGACCGTTTGTGACCTCAAGCTAAAGTGCACTTGGGTTATACTGCAGGGCAATGATACAAAACACACAAGCAAGTCCACCTGTGAATGGCTTAAGAAAAACAAAATTAAGACTTTGGAGTAGCCTAGTCAAAGTCCTGACTTCAATCCAATTGAAATGCTGTGGCATGACCTTAAAAAAAGGCGGTTCATGCTTGAAAACCCTCTAATATGGCTGAACTACAACAATTCTGCAAAGATGAGTGGGCCCAAAATCCTCCAGAGTGTTGTAAAAGACTCATTGCCAGTTATCGCAAAGGCTTGATTGCAGTTGTTGCTACTAAGGGTGGCCCAACCAGTTATTAGGTTTAGAGGGCAATCACTTTTTCACACAGTGAAGGTCTTTAATAATGAAGACCTTCATTTATAAACTGCATTTCGTGATTACTTGGGTTATCTTTGTCTAATATTTACATTTGTTAGGTGATCTGAAACATTTAGATGTGACAAACATGCAAAGAATAGGAAATCAGTAAGGGGGCAAAGACTTTTTCACACAACTGTATATACTGGATATACATATATATATATATAAAGATATATATCTATATATAGATAACACAAGATCCCCCAATTTACAATAGGTGGTTCTTACAGCTCAGATCCTCTCTCTCCCTGCACAGGTGACAGAGCATGTCTAGAAAACTCTCCCATAAAAGTCAATGAGTCAGATTCTGTCTTCTGCCATCTATGGTTGTGTTGTGAAGCATACCTCTAATTGCAAACAGTGGTTAACAGATGCTCACGCAATATGGCTGCATATATAATCATACAGAAGAAAAATAAAGAATTCTACAATAAGAAAACGAAAACAAATCTGAAACAAAAAAGAATATGCATCACTTTCTGGTTCTAATTATTATTATTAAAAAAAGTTAGGTGCGTCATTCCCTTTAAATCGCTGGACTTTTCATAGTAAATTGCACGGCTACAATAAATGTAAAATTTCTAGAAGTTACTATGCAGGGCCAATTTTCAGATTACAAGCTGCAGGGAACATATCATTTTCTGTATATTGGCCCTTAAGTGTCAAATATATACCGTCCTGCTTCTCATAAACTTGATTCAGCCCATTACATAGATTGTCACCACATGTATGAGACAAATGTGGAATTTCCCAAAGTACTTCAGAAGATACTGTATATGGCGGAATTTCTACATTATGCATAGATGACACAATCTGTGTCTCTCTATGCTTGACTAACACCAAAATTATTTTTTAGGGGTTGTCAAATCAATAAGCACAATGATTTATTGCGTAAGTAATTACTATCCTATACGGTATATGCAGCTGATATTTAAAGAAGCTCTCCCAATAATTTTTTTACTCTGTAAACCCATCTAAATGTTAGTGCAGTGTAGTGTCAGTGTGTTAAAATACTCATCGATCACTGTTGTCTCCGGTTTCCGGTTCAACTTGCCGACACACACCCTGATTCATAAAGACCGTCAATTTTCTCAATGGTCTTGATGAGGGGGTGTGCAGGAGTCATTAGCTTCTGATTTATTAAGTCTAATTCATGATGAGTTCTAGCGTTCTCAATGCCAGAAACCTTATTCTAGTCATACAAAAGCACTAACCAACAATAGGGAGGAGGATAGGGATTGGCAGGAATAAACTAAACTGGAAAAGGGTATCAGGAGATAAACACACAGAAAACTACCAAACACCACAACTCCAACTCCAAAATTCAACTACTTAGCATTAGCACACAGCTCAGGAAGACCATTCTCCAATAGTAACAACGAACTCCTATTCAGCATAGCGTCTCCTGAGAGCAAGGAGGCAGAGTTTTCCCCAGCAAGACAGAGAGGGTCTGGCCAGGTTTTATAGGAAGAGTTAACCACCAGATCAGAAGCAGCTGAAATGGAGCTGCATGTTTCTGACAGCATAGTAAAGGGTTGTGAACATCTTCAGCACCAAAGGAAATCAATTATAAGGGATCCAAATACACAAACTAAATGGGTCATCTGGGATTCACAATACGCAGTGATCTTCTACCACCAGATCTCCCAGGTTGGCGTGAAACACTCATGACACCATCTGAGGCACTGAGAAAAATGTCTCATTATCTTCCTAGGAGAGGAAGTCAGATGGGGAATCACATGAGGGAGTTGGGACAGGACTCATGAAATGTGCAGAGCTGGATGGAGTATCCCAGGGGTCAGAGATGCCAGAGAGGAAAGGGATAGCTAAGGGCGAGCGAACAGCGCAGGGCCTCCATCAGGGCATTACTGCCCTGACTGGCGTATGGGGCCCGATGAGCAGAGGGGGCCCGCATTGGGTCTCAACTCTTCTGGTCATCGGGCCCCAGCGGCAGCATTCTGCCAGTGCAGAAACTGAACCAGCGTCCGAGGCGCAGGTTCAGTTAAACTCTATTGCCGTGCAGGCTTGCACGGCAATATTTAAAAGCCGCCAGCCAATCGGAAGCTGGCAGCTGACGTCAGAGGGCACATCGCCGGCATATGATGTCATTGTCATTCGCCGGTGAGTGCGCGCTTGAACTGCATGGAGGGAACATCACCGCAGGAGCGCAGCAAGGTAAGGAGAGTTTTTTTATTTTTATTGAAAGTGGCACGGGGCAAGAATGGAGACACAGGGGGAAGAATCGAGACATGGGCAGGATGGAGGCACAGGGGCAGAATGGAGACACAGGGGGCAGAATGGAGACAGATGGGGCAGGATCATAGGGCAGGATCGAGACAGATGGGGCAGGATCATGGTGCAAGATGGAGACAGATGGGGCAAGATCATGGAGCAGGATGGAGACAGATGGGGCAGGATCATGGGGCTAGATGGAGTCAGATGGGGCAAGATAATTGGGCAGGATGGAGACAGATAGGGCAGGATGGATACAATGGAGACAGATGAGGCAGGATCATGGGACAGTTTGAGCAGGATCACGGGGCAGATGGTGCTGGATCACGGGACAGATGGGGCTGGATCACAGGACAGATGGGGTAGGATCACGGGGACAGATGGGGCAGGATCACGGGACAGATGGGGCAGGATCACGGGACAGATGGGGCAGGATCATGGGACAGAAGGGGCAGGATTATGGGACAGATGGGGAGGATGGGACATCACATGGGACAGAATGGATACTCATGAGGACAGGATAGGAGAACATATGGTGCCTGTATGGGAGAACATATGGCTGGAGCCAGGAATGAGACACACGGTGGCCAGTATGGGGGATATTATTACCATACGGGCTAATTAAGGGATATTGTTACTGCAGTCATGTATTTATTTTATTTTTGGAGGATACTGTTTTAAATGGGGGGTCCTGTTACTGTGCAGAGCGACACTATGTCGCCTTTTTTTTCTTCATCTGGTGTAGTGTAGAAATTGGGAAAAAATTAAGTAATGTGTTCTGCAAGCGGTGCTTTAGATAACTGTGTTATTTCCTGCAGAGACGAGCCCTGGCTGGAAGAAGTGATGGCAGTCTGTGCTGGATGAAGATGAAAAGCAAAGATGAAAGACTTCACCTAGAGATGTAACTGGTGAGTCAGTGTGTTACCTGTACACTGACACTATACACTGTATACTATAACTATATACAGTGGTTCTGTGTACAATGTCACCAGTGATCACTGTATTACCTTTACACTGACACTATATACAGAGCTCCTGTGTACAGGGTCGGACTGAGGCACCGGGACACCGGACAAACCTCCGGTGGGCCCCGCCCCCAGCCTCAGCTCCTGCCTCCTACATTAGTCCCTGCCCTGCCCTGCATGCCAATAGTGTGCACAGAGCTGTGCACACTTTATTCTATAGCGGGAGACAGTGAGCAGGCTATACAAATGATGTGAACAGTGCAGCCACACGGCAGCTCTTTCACATCACCTGCTGCTACTGCCAGTGTCTATTGACTATGCTCTGTGCACAGCGTGCCTGTGTGTGCAGATGCAGAGTGCCGTCCTCCACCTCACTTCAGCCAGCACAGTCAGAGCCGCACAGCTGACTGTGAGGCTGAGTCAGAGAGGAGAGACACACAGGCATGCAATGCAACAGCTCACCAGACCCGCAGTCACCTGTTTCCTGCCAAGTTGCCTGGGTCTCCCACTCTTCTTCAATACTGTGGACAGAGGTGGTCTAAAGCTGATTGGCTGACATGCAGCCAATCAGCATTAGTTTTCTTTGTGTGACCTCACAGCACAGCTTAGGCAATGAGCTATGCTGTGATTGGTCGGCTGTCCTGCCCAAGCAGCACAGCATTATCAGAGGATCTGAGGGACCTTTATGATTGAGGACTGCAGCAATGTAAGTAAAAGAGTGAGGGTAGGTAAAATATACTATGCCTGCAGGCAGCCTGCAGCATAGCTCTCCAGCCACTGAGGCTATTAGGGGAGAGGGCCCCCATACAATCTAAAGGTGAAACAAGGTGGGGGTCCCCCTTAGAAACAGTGGGGAAGGGGGCCCTCATAATATTAGGTAACACAGTGGGGAAGGGGGCCCTCAGAAAAGTAGGTAACACAGTGGTGAAGGGGGCCCTCAGAAAAGTAGGTGACACAGTGGGGAAGGGGGCCCTCAGAAAAGTAGGTGACACAGTGGGGAAGGGGGCCCTCAGAAAAGTAGGTGACACAGTGGGAAGGGAGCCCTCAGAAAAGTAGGTGACACAGTGGGGAAGGGGGCCCTCAGAAAAGTAGGTGACACAGTGGGGAAGGGAGCCCTCAGAAAAGTAGGTGACACAGTGGGGAAGGAGGCCCTCAGAAAAGTAGGTGACACAGTGGGGAAGAGGGCCCTCAGAAAAGTAGTTGACACAGTGGGGAAGGGGGCCCTCAGAAAAGTAGGTGACACAGTGGGGAAGGGGGCCCTCAGAAAAGTAGGTGACACAGTGGGGAAGGGAGCCCTCAGAAAAGTAGGTGACACAGTGGGGAAGGGGGCCCTCAGAAAAGTAGGTGACACAGTGGGGAAGGGAGCCCTCAGAAAAGTAGGTGACACAATGGGGAAGGGGGCCCTCAGAAAAGTAGGTGACACAGTGGGGAAGGGGGCCCTCAGAAAAGTAGGTGACACAATGGGGAAGGGGGCCCTCAGAAAAGTAGGTGACACAGTGGGGAAGGGAGCCCTCAGAAAAGTAGGTGACACAGTGGTGAAGGGGGCCCTCAGAAAAGTAGGTGACACAATGGGGAAGGGGGCCCTCAGAAAAGTAGGTGACACAGTGGGGAAGGGAGCCCTCAGAAAAGTAGGTGACACAGTGGTGAAGGGGGCCCTCAGAAAAGTAGGTGACACAGTGGAGAAGGGGGCCCTCAGAAAAGTAGGTGACAGTGGGAAGGGGGCCCTCATAATATTAGGTAACAGTGGGGAAGGGGGCCCTCAGAAAAGTAGGTGACACAGTGGGGAAAAGGCCCTCAGAAAAGTAGGTGACACAGTGGGGAAGGGAGCCCTCAGAAAAGTAGGTGATACAGTGGGGAAGGGAGCCTTCATAATATTAGGTAACACAGTGGGGAAGGGGGCCCTCAGAAAATTAGGTGACACAGTGGGGAAGGGGGCCCTCAGAAAAGTAGGTGACACAGTGGGGAAGGGAGCCCTCAGAAAAGTAGGTGACACAGTCGGGAAGGGGGCCCTCAGAAAAGTAGGTGACACAGTCGGGAAGGGGCCCTCAGAAAAGTAGGTGACACAGTCGGGAAGGGGGCCCTCAGAAAAGTAGGTGACACAGTGGGGAAGGGGGCCCTCAGAAAGTTAGGTGACACACTGGGGAAGGGATCCCTCAGAAAAGTAGGTGACACAGTGGGGAAGGGGGCCCTCAGAAAAGTAGGTGACACAGTGGGGAAGGGGGCCCTCAGAAAAGTAGGTGACACAATGGGGAAGGGGGCCCTCAGAAAAGTAGGTGACACAGTGGGGAAGGGAGCCCTCAGAAAAGTAGGTGACACAGTGGGGAAGGGGGCCCTCAGAAAAGTAGGTGACACAGTGGAGAAGGGGGCCCTCAGAAAAGTAGGTGACACAGTGGGGAAGGGGGCCCTCATAATATTAGGTAACAGTGGGGAAGGGGGCCCTCAGAAAAGTAGGTGACACAGTGGGGAAAAGGCCCTCAGAAAAGTAGGTGACACAGTGGGGAAGGGAGCCCTCAGAAAAGTAGGTGATACAGTGGGGAAGGGAGACTTCATAATATTAGGTAACACAGTGGGGAAGGGGGCCCTCAGAAAATTAGGTGACACAGTGGGGAAAGGGGCCCTCAGAAAAGTAGGTGACACAGTGGGGAAGGGAGCCCTCAGAAAAGTAGGTGACACAGTGGGGAAGGGGGTCCTCAGAAAAGTAGGTGACACAGTGGGGAAGGGAGCCCTCAGAAAAGTAGGTGACACAGTGGGGAAGGGAGCCCTCAGAAAAGTAGGTGACACAGTCGGGAAGGGGGCCCTCAGAAAAGTAGGTGACACAGTCACGAAGGGGGCCCTCAGAAAAGTAGGTGACACAGTCGGGAAGGGGACCCTCAGAAAAGTAGGTGACACAGTGGGGAAGGGGGCCCTCAGAAAGTTAGGTGACACAGTGGGGAAGGGGCCCTCAGAAAAGTAGGTGGCATAGTGAAGGGAGCCTTCAGAAAAGTAGGTGACAGTGGGGAAGGGGGCCCTCAGAAAAGTAGGTAACACAGGGGAGAAGGGGGCCCTCAGAATATTAGGTAGCACAGTGGGGAAGGGGGTCCTCAGAAAATTAGGTGACACAGTGGGGAAGGGGCCCTCAGAAAGTTACATGACACAGTGGGGAAGGGGGCCCTCAGAAAAGTAGGTGACACAGTGGGGAAGGGAGCCCTCAGAAAAGTAGGTGACACAGTCGGGAAGGGGGCCCTCAGAAAAGTAGGTGACACAGTCAGGAAGGGGGCCCTCAGAAAAGTAGGTGGCACAGTGGGGAAGGGGGCCCTCAGAAAGTTAGGTGACACAGTGGGGAAGGGGGCCCTCAGAAAAGTAGGTGGCACAGTGAAGGGAGCCCTCAGAAAAGTAGGTGACACAGTGGGGAAGGGGCCCTCAGAATATTAGGTAGCACAGTGGGGAAGGGGGTCCTCAGAAAATTAGGTGACACAGTGGGGAAGGGGGCCCTCAGAAAAGTAGGTGACACAGTGGGGAAGGGGGCCTTCAGAAAATTAGGTGACACAGTGAGGAAGGGTGCCCTCAGAAAATTAGGTGACACAGTGAGAAAGGGGGCCCTCAGAAAATTAGGTGACACAGTGGGGAAGGGAGCCCTCAGGTATTAGACCCCTTCACGACATCCGCCTTACATGTATGGCACATGTTAAATGCCACTGTCAATCTCTGACAGCGGCATTTAACATGCAGCACCGACATGCGTGCGCATCATTCTTTTGCCCATCGGCACACCTGTTACGTGATAGCGGGTCGCCGATGGGTTGCCATGACAGCAAGGGTTCAGCTGATGACCCCTGTACCTGTCATTACGGAGCTCCTTCGAAACCCCACAGGAGACTGTGATTTCTACTTTGGCATCACTGTATATAGCAGGGGCGATCAATCACATCTTTAAGTCCCCTAAAGGCAATAACAATAAGTGAAAAGTAAAAAAAAAATTTTAAAAAATACCTTAAAGTTCAAATCATCCCCCTTTTATCCCATTGAAAATAAAGATGTTTAAAAAATTTAAAAAGTCAGCAATTATCAAAATATAAAAACTGTCAGGAGTCGAACCCAGTACCTCTTGTCCACTGGCCAGCAGCTCTACCATCTGAGCTATTCTGCTGGCTGCAAAGTTCCTTGCTGAACCCAGATACCATTGACTGTTCTTCCTGATTGGCTACACCTAGTGCTCTCTTGATTGGGCCTCTGATTGCCAATTACACACCCTATATAAACCTGGCCCTGTGGGTGTGTCATTGCGAGATTATTGAGCTCCAAGCCTTTAGTCAAGCGTTTCCTGCTGATCCATTGCTACAAACACTGCTCTCCTGTGAACCGACCTCGGCCTGCCTTCTGACTACGCTCTCCGCCTGATCCATTGCTACAAACACTGCTCTCCTGTGAACCGACCTCGGCCTGCCTTCTGACTACGCTCTCCGCCTGATCCATTGCTACAAACACTGCTCTCCTGTGTACCGACCTCCGGCTGCCACCTGACTACGTTATCTGCCTGCTCCTCTGTTACCGAACTGCCTTTCCTGTGTACCGACCTCCGGCTGCCACCTGACTACGTTATCCGCCTGATCCATTGCTACAAACACTGCTTTCCTGTGTACCTACCTCCGGCTGCCACCTGACTACGTTACCTGCCTCTGCTTCCCCTAGTGTTTGCAGTAACATCGGCTCCAACCCAGACGGGATCTTGACAGAATAATCTCGCGCCAAAATGGAGTCCGCTGTGAACACCCTGAGACGGCAAGTTACGGAGCTTCAAAGTTTTTGTACGGACTCTCAAGGAAAATATGCCAAGTTACAAACTGATTTCACGGCGATACAACAGGAAGTAATTGAGCTACAAAAACAACTACTGGACGTGCGCAATTCAGGGTCCGAATCAAATGCGCGGCTGCCGCTGCCTGCAAAGTTCAGTGGGGATCGCAAGCAGTACCGAGGATTCCTCAATCAATGCCGCATATACTTCCAGATGCAACCTGCTCCCTTTACCAGTGAGAGGAAGAAAGTTTTTTTCATGATAAATCTCCTGACGGATGAAGCTCTTGCTTGGGCTTCACCTTATGTAGAAAAGGACTATGCCCTCCTTAATGACCTGGAAGCTTTCATCGCAGCTATGAATCAAGTTTTTGATGACCCAAACCGCTGTGCCACAGCAGAAACCAAATTACATAATTTGCGCCAAGGACGTCGCTCTGTTGCGGAATATACATCGGAGTTCCGTCGCTGGGTGGCCGACACCACCTGGAATCCAGCAGCCCAGAGAAGTCAATTTCGACGAGGGTTATCAGAACCAGTGAAAGACGAGCTTGCCAGGGTTGAGACCCCTGACCAGTTGGAGGACTTTATTCAACTATGTATCCGGATTGACCAGAGACTTACTGAAAGGAGAAAGGAGAGACTGCGAGCACTTGGAATAGCCCTGGCTTCTCATTTTCAGCATCAGACCACCAAGAAAAGACGCAAGTTGTGTCTGAACCGATGCAGATCGACGTCATCCGAAGACCACTCTCTGCACAGGAGAAGGAGAGGCGACGTGCAGAACATCTCTGCCTCTATTGTGGGGACCCTGGACACTATGCCATCAACTGTCCTAACAAAAGGACTATAGCCTTTACCAACAACAGGTCTGCCAGCAATACGGACCTTTCTCAGCAGTCGGATTCCATCTTGCAGACTATCTCATCAGTAACGCCAGAAATAGACAAAATACATACCACATCATCTCATTTTGTAATCCCCATTCAGGTTGTAATGGGCACCCAAAAAATACAATGCTCTGCCCTGTTGGATTCGGGAGCAGGAGGAAATTTTATGGACTTAAAATTTACACGTGATAATGATATTTCCAGTAGGACCAAATCCACACCAATTGAAATGGAAACTGTGGATGGATCACCTTTGTCTTCTGGACCTGTCACGCATGAGACAATCGAACTGGAGATTTGTATCGACCCGGATCATCATGAAGCTGTCAGTTTCCACCTTATTTCATCTCCGAAATTTCCGGTTATTCTAGGGATCCCCTGGTTTTCAGTCCATAACCCTTCTATCAACTGGGCATCAAGGACCATCACCTTTCCATCTGACTACTGTAAGAATAATTGTCATAAGGAACCCCCTGTTCTCCAACAAGTCCAAATCTCTGAGATTTCGCATGAGAAGGAAGAGAAACTACCACCTCAATATCAGCAGTTCTCTGATGTCTGCAGTAAGAAGAAAGCAGATCAATTACCTCCTCACCGTCCTTATGACTGTCCCATTGAATTGCTGCCAGGAGCAACCATTCCATTTGGACGGATTTACAATCTTTCCGAACCTGAATTGAAGGTATTAAGAAAGTTCCTGGATGAAAATTTAGAGAAAGGCTTTATTCGACCTTCCACATCTCCAGCTGGGGCACCCCTGTTCTTTGTTGAAAAGAAAGACTCCACTCTGCGGCCATGTATTGACTACAGAGAGATGAATAATATCACTGTCAAGAATCGCTACCCGCTACCCTTGATTCCTGAACTATTTGAGAGACTCCGTTCTGCGAAAATCTTTACGAAGCTGGATCTTAGAGGGGCTTACAACCTCATACGGATTCGCCCAGGAGATGAGTGGAAGACCGCCTTCAGAACGAGATATGGACATTTTGAATCTCTTGTTATGACCTTTGGCCTTAGCAATGCCCCAGCCACCTTTCAACATTTTATTAATGATGTATTTCGAGATTTCTTGGACCAATTCGTTGTGGCTTATCTCGATGACATTCTTATATTTTCAGACACCTTGGAAGAGCATCGCAGGCACGTCCAGTTAGTCTTGGAACGACTACAGGAGAACCATCTCTACATTAAACTTGAAAAATGTGAGTTTGAACAAACCAGTATCCAATTTCTGGGATATATCATCTCCCCAGAAGGTCTGAGCATGGATCCCGGCAAAATCAATGCTGTAGTGGACTGGCCTGTTCCAAGAAATTTAAAAGACGTCCAGCGTTTCATAGGATTTGCAAATTTTTACCGAAAATTTATAAAGAACTTTTCACGGATCATACTACCAATTACTACACTAACAAAAAAGACAAAAGCATTTTTCTGGTCTCCAGAGGCACAGGAGGCTTTTGACAAGTTGAAAACTCTTTTTACGTCTGCTCCATTGTTAGTACACCCAAATCCTGAATTGCCATTTACTGTCGAAGTGGACGCCTCGGACTCTGCAGTGGGAGCTATTCTGTCTCAGCGAGTTGGGGACAAGATGCAACTTCACCCATGTGCGTTTCTTTCCCACACCATGTCATCTGCAGAAAAGAACTACGACATTGGTAATAAAGAACTGTTAGCCATTAAAGTTGCCTTCTCCGAGTGGAGACATCTTCTGGAAGGTGCCAATCACCCTGTGACTGTCCTCACGGACCACAAGAATCTTGAATTCCTCCGTACAGCAAAAAGATTGTCTGCAAGAAAAGCACGATGGGCCTTATTTTTCTCAAGATTCAATTTTATAATCTCTTACCGGCCTGGTTCAAGGAATGGCAAGGCTGACGCCCTGTCTAGGATGTGTTCGGAACCTCAGGAGAGGTCTAGTAATGATGATACAATTCTAGGCCCTAAAAATTTTTTGGGAATATTGCACTCTAGAGGACTAGGTAATAGAATTAAAGATGGATATCAAGAGGACTCTTTCCTTAACCATCCTTCGGAAGACGTCGATCTTTCATTCAAAGAGGGTTTTGGATGCAGAAACACCAAATATATGTACCTGAATCTTCTCGCCTTGAAGTCCTCAAAAGTGTCCATGATTCTAAACTGGCAGGACATCCTGGAGTTGCAAAAACACAAGACTTACTACTTCGTTTCTTTTGGTGGCCTAATTGTAGGAAGGACGTGAGGAAATATGTTTCAACCTGTTTAACATGCGCACGAAACAAGACCCCACGATCGTCTCCTCTAGGACTCTTGCAACCACTCCCAGTTCCATCCAGGCCTTGGGGATCTATTTCCATGGATTTTATTGTGGAACTACCCCCTTCCAAACAGATGACAGTCATCCTTGTCATAGTGGACCGACTCACAAAAATGGCCCACTTTATTCCAACTGAAGGAATTCCTACTGCTGAAAAAACTGCAGAACTGATGATCAAAGAAGTATTCAGGTTACATGGAATTCCTGACAGCGTGGTGTCTGACAGAGGCGTTCAGTTTACGTCAAAATTTTGGAAGAGTTTCTGTACAGCCTTGGGAGTCACGGTGAATCTTTCTACCGCTTTCCATCCTCAGTCCAATGGCCAGACGGAGAGAACGAACCAGACTTTGGAGCAATACCTCCGTTGCTTCATTTCCTATCTTCAGGATGACTGGGTGGACTATTTACCAACAGCAGAGTTTGCCTACAACAACTCCATACATAGCGCTACATCTCAAACCCCATTTTTTGCTAATTATGGAGTACATCCAGTATTTATCCCTAATCTGCCAGTGAACACTCCCATTCCTGCTGTTAATGACAGGCTTACAAAATTACAGGAATCCCAGAAGGAATTATCAGAGATATTGCTCAAGACCCAGGAAGAATATAAGGAAGCAGCAGATAAACATCGGAGAGTGCCCCCTGCTCTTCAGGTTGGAGACAAAGTTTGGCTGTCCACTAAAAACCTTAAGACACATGTGCCATCCTCCAAATTGGGTCAGAAATTCATTGGACCTTTTCAAATTTCTGCAAAAATTAACCAGGTTGCTTTTCGTTTAAAACTTCCCAACAATCTAAAGATTCATCCAGTGTTTCACATATCCTTGCTCAAACCCTTCTGTGAAAACCCGTTTCCAGGAAGAATTCAGCCACCTCCTCCACCAGAAAGGATCCGTGGTGAAGAAGAATACATTGTGGATAAGATTCTGGACTCCCGAAAATTCAGAGGTAAACTGCAGTATCTGGTGCAGTGGAAGGGTTACGGACCAGAGGAAGATTCATGGGAACCAAGGGACAACGTCCATGCTCCTAGACTGACAAGAGCCTTTCATCAGAGGTACCCGGATAGGCCAGCTCCTGAGATGTCCAGAGGCCATCCTGGAAGGAGGGGAGTACTGTCAGGAGTCGAACCCAGTACCTCTTGTCCACTGGCCAGCAGCTCTACCATCTGAGCTATTCTGCTGGCTGCAAAGTTCCTTGCTGAACCCAGATACCATTGACTGTTCTTCCTGATTGGCTACACCTAGTGCTCTCTTGATTGGGCCTCTGATTGCCAATTACACACCCTATATAAACCTGGCCCTGTGGGTGTGTCATTGCGAGATTATTGAGCTCCAAGCCTTTAGTCAAGCGTTTCCTGCTGATCCATTGCTACAAACACTGCTCTCCTGTGAACCGACCTCGGCCTGCCTTCTGACTACGCTCTCCGCCTGATCCATTGCTACAAACACTGCTCTCCTGTGAACCGACCTCGGCCTGCCTTCTGACTACGCTCTCCGCCTGATCCATTGCTACAAACACTGCTCTCCTGTGTACCGACCTCCGGCTGCCACCTGACTACGTTATCTGCCTGCTCCTCTGTTACCGAACTGCCTTTCCTGTGTACCGACCTCCGGCTGCCACCTGACTACGTTATCCGCCTGATCCATTGCTACAAACACTGCTTTCCTGTGTACCGACCTCCGGCTGCCACCTGACTACGTTACCTGCCTCTGCTTCCCCTAGTGTTTGCAGTAACATCGGCTCCAACCCAGACGGGATCTTGACAAAAACAATCAACTCGACCAGTAAACACTGTAAGGCTATGTTCACACATTGCGTTTTTTGCACTACATATTGCTTTCAATAGGTGAAAAACACTACTAGCGCATGTTCACACTGGGCATTTTTTCACCGTTTTTCAACCATTGACTTGAATGGATGGTGAAAAAACGCTGCAAATAAGCAAGTTGACTTTTCTTGCAGCGTATTTGCTGCAGAAACGTCAAGCACAGCCGGATGTGACCTCACACTCGGTTCTGTTACCTCTAGATGGCAAGCTGAATGATGCGTCCATACAGCCTGTCATCCAGCAGAGCGGACCCGAACCCCATTCACTTGAATGGGGGCCCGACGACAATACAGTGTTTGACACGCTATCTATTAGATGCGCCAATTCTTCCCACTTGCCCTATAGCGGTGTCAAGTGGGGTTCATATTTGAGGAGTTGATGTCACCTTTGTATTGTCCGGTGACATCAAGCCCCGAGGCTTGTAATGGAGAGGCGTCAATAAGACGCCCCCATTATTAACCCCATAGTCACATTGTAAGAAAACACAGACACCAAGAATAAAGTCCTTTAATTGAAAGAATGACACAGACTCCTTTAATAATCTCAATTAAACCATACTTAGGACCTTGCCTTATTCCTCCAAAGCCCTTGATATATATATATATATATATATATATATATATACATATATTTATTCTATCTATTCTATTCAAACTTGTCAGTGTGATTTTACTGTATGCGGCATATGAATTACCGGCTTTTCAAAGGAACTAGAGATATGGTTCTACAGGAAGTAGTTTTTTTTATCTCTGGGGCACTCAACTTTATCAGCATGCACAAAGAGACACAAGTTAGCCCCAACAACGCATGAAAAAAGCGCAACAAAAACTCACGAAAACATGTGTTTTTGCCGCAGCTTCTTTCCTGACAAGAAATCAAGTTTAAAAAAAAAGCCACAGCAAAAACACCCAGTGTGAACTTACCCCTAAAATGCTGAAAAACTGCTGCAAGAAGTAACATGTGGCATTTTGCAAAAGGTTTTGTACAAAATACTGAGGAAAAAAAAAACAAGCTGTGTGCATGAGATTTTGAAATCTCATAAACTTTGCTGCTATTGTAAAACACAGCTGAAAATTTGCATTAAGAACATTAGAAACAGAAGCAATAATGCAACATGTGAACGTAGCGTAAACAGAAAAAATTAAAGAATGCTAAATTTCCTTTTTTCTGGTTACCACAATTCAACAAAAAATCTGTAAAACAACTTCAAAAGACAATATCAGAATTTTTTTTTCACAATTTCACTGAACTTGGAATTTGTTTCCCTTTTTTAAGTACACTATGTGTAAAAATAAATGGTGTCATTCACAAGTACAACTTGTCCTGCAAAAAACATGCACTTATATGTCTATATGGACATAAAAATAAAAAATGATGGCTCTTGAAAAAAAAGGAAGTACAAAATGAGAGGTCAAAACTGGAAAATTACACTATCATGAAAGGGTTAAGTCACATTAATTCACTATTTCCTATTATTAATGTACCATACACAGACATAATGTGAGATCGGTTTGTGCAGTAGATCTATAGGAAGCCTGATGTGTGATGTCATTATGTCAGGAGCTTGACCTGTATGTTGTTTTCTGCTCACTTCTATCTTTTCCTTGTCATAGTGAGCCGACACCAGACAATCTAACGGGTGAGTTCAGTTTTGAGATCTCAGCCTCAGAAGTGTGAGTAGTGCCCCTGTTTCCATTATTAATAATGATCATTCATGTTTTTAAAGATGGGATATCATCAGGGTCGAACTGGCCCACCGGAGAACCGGAGAATTCTCCGGTTGGCCCAGGCACTGACACCTGTTGGCATACTGGCCAGCAGCTGCCTAGGGCCCCCACTGCTCCAGGGACCCCCAGCCAGTGGCGTGTCACTAATAGCTGCACACCCAGGTGCTAAGGGGCCCCTGAGTCAGGGGGGCCCTCCCGGTGCCAGCGGAGCAGCAGCTGGAGACAGGAGCCTGTCCCCGCTGCTATAGAGAAATGAATATTCATGCTTCTGCATGCCCCCATGGGCGTGGAGAGGAGTGAATATCATTTCACTTTAATAGCGTGCAGTGTTAACCGCAGGCTGAGGCTAACACTGCCCACATGTAAAGCCGGTGCAGCTGTATCAGGGCGGCTAACCCTGAGGGCAATCGACAGGCAACCAAGCTGCAGGGATCTGATGCTGTCCTTTCCGCCTGCCCGGCACTTCCTGTCTGACACAGCGCTGCTGGATGACCTCATCATTCAGAGCGGCTGTTTCAGAGAGGAAGCTGCTGGGATGTGCTGCGGCTGCGAGGAACATGCAGAGAGGTGTGTGTGTGTTTTTTTATGTTTCCAGCAATAGTGGAGTTGATGTTGTCAGTAATTGCAGTGTGTGGTTTGTAAATTGTGCATCTGTACATTCATTTAATGCTGGCCTATCACCTCACTAGTGTATTCCCTGGTCTCCTTTCCGTAGTCTCCAGATCCCTCTGTTTCTGTACCTGTACACACTCTGGCTGGTGATCTGTATATATTTATATAGAGGGGATTAATGCACACTGTGTGCACTTCACCGTTTACACAGAGAATTGTTACCCACAGTATGCATAGCACTGTATACTGTATAGAGGATTAGTACCCACAGCGCTGTAGAGAGCATCAGTTCCTGCAGTGTGCACAGTGGTGTATATAGAAGGGATCTGTGTGTGACGCGCACCACATTGGTGGTACCAGGGCTATGGGGTACTCGGAACCGAGCCCATGGAAGTCTATGGGGAATGTCACTGGCAGCAGAGCTCGGTCCGTGGCCCTGGCGGTCATGCAATGGGGTATATTTACAGGGGATTGTAGTTATAGTTCGTGACGCCACCTGTGGTTTCTGATCTAATTGACCAGCGCTGCAGGGTAGATCTCTGAGGGGATGTTATGGCAGCTAGGTGTTAGGTCCCCCACAGGTGGGACTGGTCCCTCAAAGTCTATGGTGGTGATGCAGGGTGCAGATAAGAATTCAGTCACACACAATGCAATCTCTTCCATACCTTTACTTGTAGATGTTGCAGGTATGTCCCGGAAGCTGGTTAGGTTGGAGAATGCACATTCAGGAGAACTGTTGAGCAGGTTAGAGGCCTCCTTTATCCCTTTAATGTGTGTGAGTACAACTTGCATAAAGTCAAGTGCAACTCTTTCAATAGCAACTACGCCCGCCAACATTGTGGTGGAGCCTTCTATGTCTCTGATTATCAGATGTTGAGAGAACTAAGTCCTTACTTTTGTCGTGCACTTGACTCAAAGTCCCCGTTCTCCCTGACTCTGTTTACGTATCAGCGCTTAGGGCTACCTTCTGCGACTTGTAGTCCAGAAAGCCTCCGGTTTTCTTATTACTAGGCGTGAAGCACTAGCAACGCTTCGGACCCCGGTGTCCGGTTAACTGAGTGAGGGTGATTTGTCCCTTTGTCACTCTTACTTCTCCACTCGCCCTTCGCCCTGCTCTCGCTCTTAACATAAGCACGTGTAGCAAGCGTGCCAAGGTCAGATTTCCTTCAGTGCTCACTGACCTGTTCTCAGTTGGCTCTTTGATATAACTGCTGTAATTCCTTTTTCTTCCTTCTTTCTTAGGAACACGGGCAGCTTGTTCTGAGTAGCAGGTTAAGGGGTAGCTCTGACTAGGCTAGGATGATTCTCTTCACCCGTACTAGCCTCCACTTTCTTGTCAGATGAGCTACACAAGCTGTGTCAGGATTCAGTCTTCTCTCCTCTCCCTCCAAGACTGAACTCTCCTCTCCTTCCGTCTGTCTGACTGGAACAGAAACTGATCTGAACTTGGATGGGATGACTCACTCCTGAGCCACCCGGAGCTTGACTGCACTGTCCTAAGACAGGAAACAGACTGCACACTAACTTTGCTACGTCACACTACTAAATAGTCTGATATGCCTCTAGTGGCAATGCTGAGAAGTGTGCGTGAATGAATATCAAGCTTTACAGTTACCTTCCTGTGCATTTTCCAGGAGACATGTGTGCCTTGCGAAGCTGGGCCACACATCCCCCCCTAGTTAAACTCAGCACTCCCGGGCTGAAATAGAAAAGAAAAACATTTTTGTTTTGCATATAACATTAACATAATAACTCATCCCTTGCGGGAGGTAAGGACTCTTAAACGTTACATTTTGTACATAGATCAGTAGAAAATTATCAAAATACTTTTCAATAAATATACACAGTATAAGACAAGATTCTTGTGGAGGACCCGCACCAAAAACCTCCCACGTGGGTCCTGGGTGGGCTGCAGGACTTCATTGCTGCAGACCTCACTCTAGGCCACACCATACGGGTTTTTCTTCAGAGGTAGTTAGGTTTTATGTAAAACCAAAATGGGGCACCGAAGTGCGAACTATTTACATTGAAAGTTTTTGGGCTGGCAAAGTCCACAGCCACGCAGTCCTTTGCATGATTAAACATTCTTCAAGTAAAATCACATTTCAATCAACTTTTACTTTAACTCTTTACCCAGCCGGGTATTCTACTTTTAAATAGGCAAACATACTATGTAAACATTTATCAATAGTAAAGTGCAAATCTTCATCTTTTTCAAACTTTATACATTTTCAGTTGCAGTAAACCCCTGTCTGGGTCCTACTGATTTTCTTCTTTCTCGCTTGTGACCATTACTTTTTCCATTCCTGGGGCCAAAAGTATACAATGACCTCGGGAACCCATTAGGCTAAGTGCACACGATCAGGAATAATTGCGTTTTTTTCGCGGTTTTTCCGCGGTTTTCCGCGGTAAAAACGCGATAAAAACGCAAGCATTAAGCATCCTATACATGTTAATTGATTCCGCATGTTTTGGCCACATGTTGCGTTTTTTTCCGCGAAAAAAACGCTTCGCGGAAAAAATAGCAACATGTTCATTAATTTAGCGTAATCGCGGTGATTCCGCCGCCATAGGAATGCATTGAACCGCTTACTTTCCGCATGTGGCTATGCCCACTATGCGCAATGTAAGCGGTTCATGTGCGGATGGTACCCAGGGTCTGGAGCAGAGGAGACTCTCCTCCAGGCCCTGGGTACCATATCCCTGGTAAAACAATAATTAAAATAAAAAATAATGATATTCTCACCTTCCGGCGGCCCCCGCAGCCTTCCCGCGGCCCCCGCAGCCTTCCCGCCTTCAGCGACGCTCCCGGCAACTTCCGGTCCCAAGAGTCCTTTGCGAGAATCACCCAGATGGCGTAGCGGTCTCGCGAGATGCTACGTCATCGGTGTGATTTGTCGCAAAGCACTCCTGGGACCGGAGTTGCCGGGAGCGTCGCTGAAGGCGGGAAGGCTGCGGGGGCCGCCGGAAGGTGAGAATATCATTATTTATTATTTTTTTTATTATTTTTACATTAGATCTTTTTACTATTGATGCGACATAGGCGGCATCAATAGTAAAAAGTTGGTCACACTTGTCAAACACTATGTGTGACTCGTGTGACCAACCTGTCAATCAGTTTTCCAAGCAATGCTACAGATCGCTAGGAAAACGCTAGCATTCTGCAAGCTAATTACGCTTGCAAAACGCTATTATTCTGGCGGGAATCAGCATAAAAAAACGTGCGTATTTCCTGCGGGAGAAGTGCGGGATTGCCGCGGAAATTTCCGCGGCAATTCCGCAACGTGTGAACTTAGCCTTACAAGAAGATCATGTCCTGCAATGTACGTTTGTGTAGCGACATCTTTTGTTTGAGCTGGGGACCTAACAGGTATCTCCCTGGAGTAGAACGCAGATTGCGTTGTAGAAGGTGCCGCAGTGTACAATTCAGGTTGTGATGCAGAAATGGTCGCAGATTGTGATGCAGAAGTGTACGCAGGGGCGATGCTGAAGTAATCACAGGTTGCGATGCAGAGTGGGTCGCAGAATATGAGGCTGGATATGATCTTGGTGCAGAGGAGGATGCAGGTTGCGATATTGGTGCACTGCTTGGTGCTGACGCCAAAGATGACGCTGCTGGGGCTTGCGATTCCGAGTAGGACGCAGGTGCGCGCAGTGGCTCAGTTGGGAACGCACTAACCTGCTGCTGTCGCTGCTCCCAGTCGTTTTCTATCGCTGACAGTTGGGTCTCCTCCGGTGTCCCTACCGGGGATTGGCATTCCGCTGCGGCCTCCAGGCCTGGCTGGTACTCCGGAACGGGCAGGGCCTCCTCAGCCTCCTTCTCTCCCGCCGCTTCATCGGTGGAGTCGGGATCAGCACTTTTGGAGGCGGCCTCCGGTTTCTCATCAGCCGCTGGCACTGGTGCCACAGGTAATGGTTGCGCTCCTGGAGGGGAGAGTGTTGCGTCCCACAGCAGCCGCTGTTTCAGGGCACGCCAGCTTTTCTCCATCTCCTCCACTTCTTTGCGGTGGCGGGCCACATCTTCCAGCACCGCATCCACCTTCTCCATGACATAGAGGAGGAAGAGAAGGCGGATCTCTCTTGCAGTGGGGTAGGATCTCACATTATAGTAGCATTTTGAGAGGGCAGCCATAACTTTCGCGCCATAGGGGGGGGTACGCCCACGAATGCACGCCCACCTTCTTCACCAGCGCCTCAGGGCGCAAATATGGCGGCAAAATGGCGGAAAATGGCGCCAAAAATCACAAAACACTCTTTTTCACAAAAACAGTTCAAATAGGCAACACAGGACTCACAATTTGCAAGCTTCGTATCCTGTTTGTAACGCCAAAGATAACGCGCACCACATTGGTGGTACCAGGGCTATGGGGTACTCGGAACCGAGCCCATGGAAGTCTATGGGGAATGTCACTGGCAGCAGAGCTCGGTCCGTGGCCCTGGCGGTCATGCAATGGGGTATATTTACAGGGGATTGTAGTTATAGTTTGTGACGCCACCTGTGGTTTCTGATCTAATTGACCAGCGCTGCAGGGTAGATCTCTGAGGGGATGTTATGGCAGCTAGGTGTTAGGTCCCCCACAGGTGGGACTGGTCCCTCAAAGTCTATGGTGGTGATGCAGGGTGCAGATAAGAATTCAGTCACACACAATGCAATCTCTTTCCATACCTTTACTTGTAGATGTTGCAGGTATGTCCCGGGAAGCTGGTTAGGTTGGAGAATGCACATTCAGGAGAACTGTTGAGCAGGTTAGAGGCCTCCTTTATCCCTTTAATGTGTGTGAGTACAACTTGCATAAAGTCAAGTGCAACTCTTTCAATAGCAACTACGCCCGGCCAACATTGTGGTGGAGCCTTCTATGTCTCTGATTATCAGATGTTGAGAGAACTAAGTCCTTACTTTTGTCGTGCACTTGACTCAAAGTCCCCGTTCTCCCTGACTCCGTTTACGTATCAGCGCTTAGGGCTACCTTCTGCGACTTGTAGTCCAGAAAGCCTCCGGTTTTCTTATTACTAGGCGTGAAGCACTAGCAACGCTTCGGACCCCGGTGTCCGGTTAACTGAGTGAGGGTGATTTGTCCCTTTGTCACTCTTACTTCTCCCCTCGCCCTTCGCCCTGCTCTCGCTCTTAACATAAGCACGTGTAGCAAGCGTGCCAAGGTCAGATTTCCTTCAGTGCTCACTGACCTGTTCTCAGTTGGCTCTTTGATATAACTGCTGTAATTCCTTTTTCTTCCTTCTTTCTTAGGAACACGGGCAGCTTGTTCTGAGTAGCAGGTTAAGGGGTAGCTCTGACTAGGCTAGGATGATTCTCTTCACCCGTACTAGCCTCCACTTTCTTGTCAGATGAGCTACACAAGCTGTGTCAGGATTCAGTCTTCTCTCCTCTCCCTCCAAGACTGAACTCTCCTCTCCTTCCGTCTGTCTGACTGGAACAGAAACTGATCTGAACTTGGATGGGATGACTCACTCCTGAGCCACCCGGAGCTTGACTGCACTGTCCTAAGACAGGAAACAGACTGCACACTAACTTTGCTACATCACACTACTAAATAGTCTGATATGCCTCTAGTGGCAATGCTGAGAAGTGTGCGTGAATGAATATCAAGCTTTACAGTTACCTTCCTGTGCATTTTCCAGGAGACATGTGTGCCTTGCGAAGCTGGGCCACACATGTGCACATCGTTGTATACGGAGGGGATCGGTATGCACAGCACTGCATACGGAGGGGATCAGTGTGCACAGTGCTGTATACGGAGGGGATCAGAGTGCACAGTGCTGTATACGGAGGGGATCAGAGTGCACAGTGCTGTATACGGAGGGGATCAGGGTGCACAGCGCTGTATGCGGAAGGGATCAGTGTGCATAGTGCTGTGTATAGAGGGAATCTGTGTGCACAGCGCATTACATAGTGGGAATCGTGCACAGCACTGTATAGAGGGGATCTGTGTGCACAGTGCTATATATATAGGGGATCTGTGTGCACAGTGCTGTATATAGTGGATTTCTGTGTGCACAACGCTGTATATAGAGGGGATCTGTGTGCACAATGCTGTATATAGAGCAATGATGTGGGTAGAGGGGGAGAACAATGATGGAGGTGCAGGGGTCTGCATTATACCCTATGAGGGGCTGCATTATATTTTATGAAGGGGCTACATTATATTCTGTGGGGGGGCTGCATAATATTCTGTGTGGAGGCTGCATTATTCTCTAAGGAGGCTACATCATACTATAAGAGGGGGCTGCATTATGCCCTATGAGGGGGCTACAGTATATTCTATGGGGAGGCTACCTTAGAGGGGGTTGCATAACATTATACTCTGAGGTGGCTACATTATATTTTGTGGAGGGGCTGCATTATACTATATGAGGGGGCTGCATTATACCATATGAGGGTGCTGCATTATATTCTATGGGGGGCTGCATTATACCTTATAAGGCGGTTGCATTATATTTTGTGGGGTACTGCATTATACTCTATAAGTGGGGCTGCATTATATTCTATGAGGGGGCTGCATTATATTCTATGAGGAAGGCTACATTATATTCTATGAGAGGGGTTACTTTATATTTTATGAGGGGGCTACATTATATTCTGTGAGGGAGCTACATTATATTCTATGAGGGGGATACTCCAAACCCAGCTACATAATTAAGATGTGTACTACCTTATATTGTATCCTAATATTAGCGCGTTTACCACACAATTGGTGGTCTTGTATTTATTTATATGTAGCTACATAGTGGGCCCCAAGAATAATTTTCTCTGGTGGGCCCAAGGTGCTCCAGTCCGACGCTGCCTGTGTATAATGTCATTGATCACTGTGTAACCTGTACAATATATACAGTGCTCGTGTGTATAATATCACTGTTGATCACTGTATTACCTGTACACTGATACTGTATACATAGCTCTTGTGTATAATGTCACTGGCGATCACTGTATTACCTGTACACTATAGTGGTATTTGTCCCTTGTATGTGATATTTGTCATTTTAAAAATTGAAAAATAAATAAAATATACCTAAATTGTATTGGATATTTTAACAAATGATTAATAGGATAGAGTAGAGCTCGGCCAAAAGAGTCTACCTTGTTGTGGTGGCGGCTTTAAAAATCTTTTGGCCAAAACAAAAGCTGCTTGCTATATGTGTGATCAGGTGATGAGAGCTGTTAATGTGTGATTGTTGAGAAGTGGAGTTTTTCTAAGGCCTCTTTCACACTTCCGTTGTGTGACGTCCGCCCATCCGTGAAAATGGCGGATTTGTCAGAAAAGTAAAAAAACGGATGCAAAACTGGTCAGTTTTCTGACGGATCCGCTAAGAAGATTTGAGAGAGAGAGAGAGAGAGAGAGAGAGAGAGAGAGAGAGAGAGAGAGAGAGAGAGAGACCCCGGACACTGTTTTCTGCATTTTACTATGGTTTTCAATAGAGGCGACGGATCCGCAGGCGGATTCCGTCAAAAACGGATGCTGGCGGATCCGCCGCCCATAGGCGGCCATTGTACAAAATGGCGGATGCGGCGGATCCACCGTTGTACGCCATTTTGGCGGTCAAAAAAAACGTTGCATTGGACGTTTTTTTGAAATGACGGACGCCAATTTTTTGGCGGATCCGTCCAAAAACGGACCTAACGGACGACCATCCGTCAACATCCGTCAATAATGCAAGTCTATGGGAAAAAAACGAATCCGCCAAAAAAAAATGGCGTATCCGTTTTTTTCACATTTTGACGGATTTTGACTGACGTCGCACGACTGAAGTGTGAAAGAGGCCTAAGAGAGAGCGTGGGGCTGTGAACAGTTCGAGGGGTGGAGCCTGGGTGGAGTCTTAAGGGGGCCCCGAAAATTTTGCCAGTATGGGGCCCCGAAATTCCTAGTGGAGGCCCTGGAATAGCAGATATCAGAACATGCTGTGCTATGGACTTTGAGCATGGAAAAGATTATGCCCAATACTGCGTTTTTCAATATGATGAAAATGGACAGTTAAATAAACTTCTTTATTATAAAACAAATTTGATGTCCCCTAAAGTGTGTGCGGCTGTTCCTGAAATTGAAGAACCGGAGACAGCAGATGCTTATAACCAAAACGTGAGTGTTACGCCCCACAAGCACAGCACAGGAGAATCGGGACACTGTTTGTAGGGCGCCAGGGTGTGGGAACACAGCAGCTTCTCATCTATGACTACTGCCCTGTGTACCTTACACATACATGACTACATTTTTTTCTGCACCTTGGAACAACATATTTAAATTCATATTTATTTCAATAGAGGTAGGAACAAGAACTGACTGATACCTACCTCTAATTATGTTTAATGGTTGGGATAAAAGGTTTGTCTTTAGCCTAATGTGCATGAGAAGTGTGGCTTTAGTGACACTAACAATAGGCATCATTGCAAGAATGAAAAGCTGTAGTGGCAGAGTTTGTCCTCTAGGAGGCTCTGTGTGCTCACTCTTGTCTCTGACAGTATAGCGCCTGCTCCTGATTGCTGGATTACATGTGTATGTTTCCATTGCATCTGCCCAGTAAATACTTATAATTAAATCATTTCCATGCTTCTATTTCTGACAGGGTTGATCTCCCCTCATCCCACTCATAGCTGGATAATAAACCTTTTTGCCATACTATGTTTCCAACTTAGTAATGACTTCTGTAAGTGACTTATTTCATAGCTGAATGTCTGTTACTGTCACACCCTGCTCTTTATTACCACTACATGGAAACTCGCCACCCTTTGCCCACTGAATTGGGACACTCTATAAAACCACAGTGCGTGAATCATAACCTCTTCCTGACCATAACTGTTAACTGTGCCCATTACATCGCGGGTCTGACCATTCTGGATCCAGTACTGACACCAGTACAATCATACCACTTATATATGGGAACGCCTCATGTAAGGGCTGACGTTCAATCCCAATGTCAAATTCTGCTGTACAGTCATTTACTTCATTTATTTAATTTCATTACATCTCTTAAATGTGTTTTTTTTTAAAATCATAACCCTTATATTCAGCGGCATAACTAGAGTTCGATAGGCCCTGAATGCAAAATTTGGACCTGGGTCCCCACCTGCATCTTCATCAGATGTGTGGGCCCTTGTAGCTCCTGATCCTGAGAAGACATACGTGATCACCCTCTCATGTAACAATGTCCCCCATCTTGTAATAATGTCCCCCCATCCTGGCCCCTTCCTGTAATATTGTCCCCATCCTGGACCACTTTCAGTATAATGTCCTTTATCCTGGACATTTTCTTAGTAAAATGTCCCCCTTTCTGGGCCACTTCCAGTAATAATGTTCCCCATCCAGGTATAATGTCTCCATCCTGAGCCCCTTCCTGGTATAATGTCCTCCATCCTGGACTTCTACTAGTAATAATGTCCTTGCTCTATGACCCATCTCCAACAAATACATATACAAAAATTGAACGATTCTACTCACCTTCGCCCGCTCCACGACACACGATGTCCACCTCCATAGCTGACGCAGAAGCTGGCAGCTGACTTCAGAGTGCAAACAGCAAGCAGCCCGTGACATCACTGCAATGAGCTGCCAGTGACTTGCAGTCCGGCGTCAGCTGCTGTCCTCTGACTGGCTGGCAGCGTGTATTGCAGTGCAGGGACCTGACTGATCTCTGCTCCGCTATACATTTCAGGTGAATATACATCCTCCGACACATATCCAGCTGTAATAGCTGCTGGTGTCGGTAGGTGCCGCATGGGTCCAGTCGTGGTCGCACTCTCCCAACCGTGATCGTTACGTCCCTGCCTATATTACAATTTCCTCTGCTATTATAAGCAAGTACCTGCTGGTCTAAATAACCTCACAGAAGAAATGGGTAAGTATTTACATATTATAGGGCCCAATAACATCACTAAGAATACCCCCTCTGAGTAGAGAGCTCAGATTCACCATTTATTATTCAAATTAATGTTCAATGTTCCATTTTTGGACAAACATTCTTGGCTGATATATGTCATAACATCTTGCTGTAGGTATGAATTGTTTTTGTGCCATAAGGATCAAATCCGTAATAATTTCTTAAATTTTATTGCTAATACTTTTATTATATGGAGCAAACAGAAAAGTAAGCTAATTGCATGTAGTAATGCATAGTCAGCACTGAATTGGGACTATGCAAATCTATTGCACTTATCTCCCGCTAGTGGTAACTGTATGTAAATTCTACTGTAGTGTGACCAAAAGCAGTCGATTCCTTGCCCTCTCTCTCATTGCTGACCACATTACGGTCATGTGGTCTGTGACTATACAGTCATGGCCAAAAGTTTTGAGAATGACACAAATATTATATTTTCACATGATCTGCTGCCCTCTGGTTTTTATGTGTGTTTAACAGATGTTTTTATCACAGACAGAAATATAATAATTGCAAACATATGAGTAACAAAAGCTTATATTGACAGTTAGAATGAGTTAATGCAGCAAGTCAATATTTGCAGTGTTGACCCTTCTTCTTCAGGACCTCTGCAATTCTCCCTGGCATGCTCTCAATCAACTTCTGGACCAAATCCTGACTGATAGAAGTCCATTCTTGCACAATCAATGCTTTCATTTTGTCAGAATTTTTAGGTTTTTGTTTGTCCACCCGTCTCTTGATGATTGACCACAAGTTCTCAATGGGATTAAGATCTGGGGAGTTTCCAGGCCATGGACACAAAATCTCTATGTTTTGTTCCCTGAGCCATTTAGTTATCACCTTTATGGCAAGGTGCTCCATCATGCTGGAAAATGCATTGCTGATCGCCAAACTGCTCTTGGAGGGTTGGGAGAAGTTGCTCTTGGAGGACATTCTGGTACCATTCTTTATTCATGGCTGTGTTTTTAGGCAAGACTGTGAGAGAGCCGATTCCCTTGGCTGAGAAGCAACCCCACACATGAATGGTTTCAGGATGCTTAACAGTTGGCATGAGACAAGACTGGTGGTAGCGCTCACCTTGTCTTCTCCGAATGAGGCGTTTTCCTGATGTCCCAAACAATCGAAAAGGGGATTCATCAGAGAAAATAACTTTACCCCAGTCATCAGCAGTCCACTGCCTGTACCTTTTGCAGAATATCAGTCTGTCCATGATGTTTTTTCTGGAGAGAAGTGACTTCTTTGCTGCCCTCCTTGAGACCAGGCCTTGCTCCAAGAGTCTCCGCCTCACAGTGCGTGCAGATGCACTCACACCTGCCTGCTGCCATTCCTGAGCAAGCTCTGCACTGCTGGTAGCCCGATCCCGCAGCTGAAACACTTTTAAGAGACGGTCCTGGCACTTGCTGGTTTTTCTTGGGCGCCCTGAAGCCTTTTTGGCAACAATGGAACCTCTCTCCTTGAAGTTCTTGATGATGCGATAGATTGTTGACTGAGGTGCAATCTTTCTAGCTGCGATACTCTTCCCTGTTAGGCCATTTTTGTGCATTGCAATGATGACTGCACGTGTTTCTTTAGAGATAACCATGGTTAACAAAAGAGAAACAATGATGCCAAGCACCAGCCTCCTTTTAAAGTGTCCAGTGGTGTCATTCTTACTTAATCATAACAGATTGATCTCCAGCCATGTCCTCATCAACACCCACACCTGTGTTAATGGAGCAATCACTGAAAAGAGGTTAGCTGGTCCTTTTAAGACAGGGCTGCAATGATGTTGAAATGTGTTTTGGGGATAAAGTTCATTTTCTAGCCAAATATTGACTTTGCAAGTAATTGCTGTTAAGCTGATCACTCTTTATAACATTCTGGAGTATATGCAAATTGCCATTAGAAAAAGTGAAGCAGTAGACTTTGTAAAAATTAATATTTGTGTCATTCTCAAAACTTTTGGCCATGACTGTAGTAGTTGTGCTTCCGATTGTGAATTTAAAACAGCACTCCCATCTAAGTTTTTATGCTCTTAATATATTGCAGTCATCATATTATATAGCACTGTGTACTTACAATTGCTCATTTTGCCTTTCTACCCAGATAATTCTTCTCTTTTCCATTAGGCCTATGACATCATGTGATTAAAAACTGATGAGCTGAATCCTTCTAAGCTCTATGTAGAAAAAGGAGGTCTATTTTCTCGGCATGAGTCATTACAACAAAAGACCTTGGCAGGAGGTAAGAGGGAGGAGCGGAGACGCTGGGTCAGGAGTTGAAGAGGGCAATGACTCATGCTGAGAAAAGAGACTTCCTGCTTCTACATAGAGCAAAATAGAGCAGAGAAAAGAGAAGAATTAACTGGGTAGAAAGGAAAAATGAGCAATTGTAAGTACACAGATGGCTGCAATATATAGAGAGGATAAAATACTTTGATGGGAGGGCTTATTTAAGTTGTCAGAAGAAACTACATTACCCAGATAAAGCTACAGAATACACAACTTTTCTGGATCCAGCGCCGAGGGTCCATCTGCTTCCCTGTGAGCCGAGTTGCAATGGTAGCTCAACACACTCCTGTGATATCACTCTCCTGTGCCATTTAGTCTGGATCAGGTGGCGAGATGCAGCCTCAGAATTCAGGTAGTTAGCGTTTTGTGCTACTTACGGACTTCTTCTCATGTTGAGCCTCAAACTAAACCCAGCTCTGCTATCAATGAGTCAAACCTGCCATACCGCTGCGAGCTCAGCATCAGACTCTGTGACAAGCACAGCTCTGCTATCACTGAGTTAACCCTGCCATACCATTTGCCAGTTCTTCATCGGACTCTGTGATAAGTATAGCTCTGCTATAATGCTGCGTGCTCCTCAGGTTTCTTATGGCTGTGTCCCTCTACTCCTGTTCAGCCACCATAGCTTCTGTTTGATCTCCCGTCTTCACCAACATCATCTGTCCGTGCTGTATAACAACTGTTCATTGCTAATTGAAACTATATTTAGCTTATTATTAATTCAGACGCACATTTACATGTTAATTACCGGGTAAGAGAACAAGTTCTTAGAGACTTTCTAAGAAAGTCTGGTTTCTTCTGTGCTATCAAATACTGGGTGGTATGCTTATACATTGAGGGCAATTAACTAACAACTATTGAAACTGTTAAGACATTTGCTTTGTTTTATCCTAAGCTTCAATCTCATTTTAAAGTGCTGCATTTGTCTTATGAGACTTAGGTTTTGTCTTCATAAGACGGCCATATGATTAGTCTTCTGTGACTTTCTGTTTTGTGTTTAGCTTCCTGTCTCTCAGTTTCATGCAACATTTCAGTGTTTTGTAATAACATTTTTCAGAATCTGGCAAACAGGCACACAAACCTTAGTATGCTAACTGAGAGAACTATTCTCAAAGGTCCCCATGTACTGCAGCAACAGATGAAGCATTCCATACTGATGATAAACATATGCTGCTTCTTTCTTTCTTTCTTTCTTTCTTTCTTTCTTTCTTCTTTCTTTCTTTCTTTCTTTCTTTCTTTCTTTCTTTTTTCTTTCTCTCTCATTCTTTCTCTCCTTCTTTTCATTCTTTCTTCCTTCCTTTCGTATCCATCCTTTTCTAAATGCATCACTTTCTACATCTTGTGAGGCAGTGACTGGTGTTACATGTAAGGGCCGCTGTATGTTCCCCACATGATGCGCACGGAGGCGTATTGAAGCCATGAGAGTGCATTGCAGTCACAGGCGTAGCTGTGGTTGCAATGCAGACTAAAGTGAGTCTTGGTCTTGGACATGCTGGTTGTCCAAGGCAGATTTAGGGAAAACCTGCTCTGGGTTTTGGTGTTTTGAAACAGACTGCAGATGGTAGTGTTGCAGTCCGTTTCATTCCCGGTACTAGTTTTCCATGTGGCTGGAGGCCACGGATTCCAGTTGAAAGCTCTGCAGTAATAGGGTTTGGGTGTATCAGGTTCAGTGTCAGTGGATTCTGGGGGTTGGCAGGAGTACTGTAGGGGGTATGCAGAGCCCACTGTGTGGAGGCCCCAAGGCCGCGGAGCCAAACAGCCAAGGCAGCTGAAAGCCTGGCACCCACAGCAACACACGGGGCAGTCCCCCACGACAACCGGTCAGAGGGGGACGGGATGTTTAGGGTAAACGAGGAAGGGTGCCGGGCTGTGAACCGGGGGGGGGGGTTTCTTGTGCCCGGCTGCGACCCGAGGGGGACACCTGTTTCCGGCTGTGATCTGGAGGATATCATGTCTTGTTTTTTTAAAACTTTTCTGGCCCCTGCCTATCCCGCACGGGGTTACGGCTCACTACAATCTACTTACTTTTTGCATGAAACTGTTTCGTTTCCCCTATGTAGAATGACACAACCCGGCATTAATTTAAGGCGGTTTCATATTTGGTTCAGGAGGGTGCGGGTGGGTGCCTACTTCCTCCTTTTTTCCCCTGAAGCTCCCCCTATCTTTTTTTCCTGCGTTTCCCTGCGACCTATCTTTAAAAATTTGGGGGTGTAGCCTGGTATTAAGCACACAGTACCGGAGGGTGTGGGGGAGGGAATGGTTTTTAAAAGGGTCGACATTTTCACATACACTTCAGACACACCCAGCAGGGGGGGCTAGGGGGGGTGTCCCTTTGACAGTAGCGAAGTTTTCCTGGGGAGTGGGAAAAAGTAACTAGTGCCTGTGGGGGAAAAAAGATTCCCCGTTAAAACAGAAACATCAAAAGTGGAGGTTGTACAGATAACCCAATGTTTTCCTAGCCCGCAGTGCTGATTTGAGATTGAGAAGGGGGGAAAGGGGGCAGAGGGAAAAAATTATCAAAAAGCCTTAAAGGGTTGGATATCCGGGCATTTTTTCTCCGTCACTGGGGCCGAAGTATCACTACGCTTTAGGGTAGAGATAGAAAAACCCCGATCTTACGGGCTTAGGTCACAGAAAGCACCTTGGGAGTGTCCCTACATAACGGGGCAAGTGGAGTGGGACTTTGATCCCTGGGACGAAAGAGCAAGAACCAGTTCCATTAGGAAAACTCCGACACAAAAAATGACCGGCATAAGCTTTTGGGGAAAATTTGGGGTGAAATTGGCTCTAGCAGGTTGAACTCATAATTGGAA
>JARQOD010000007.1:54925358-54959697 GCA_033576555.1 Oophaga sylvatica | reverse complement strand
GGTCACCATCACATTTTCTGATCCCTGCCTCTCCCACTCAAAATTCCTGGGCGTCTCACAGTAAGGCCGGGGTCACACATGAACACTCGGCACTGCCGCCGGCACTCGGACCGGAGCATGCAGCTGCATGTAATTCTATGCAGCCGCACGCTCCGGTCCTAGTGCAGGCGGCAGTGCCGGGTGTTCATGCGAGAGACTCACACAAGAATTGTGCTAGTTTCTCACATGTGTGACCCAGGCCTAAGCCTAGATTTCTGACTGGGATGGTTTTGCGCAAACACACAAAAGTCACAACGTCATAACGTCACAACGTGCCCTGCAACACCATCAGATTCCGTAGTCCTGGCTCGGCATGTAAGGCCTGAGGATTTCAGAGCAAGCGGAGGGGATCAAAAGATATGATGAGGACCAAATGAGTGATGATGAGGAACAAGATCGCCGGAGAATAGAGTAGTAAGGTGAGTTTTAGTATTTTTTTTAACCTTTTAATGGCCTTTTGTGACAGAAAAATGGCGGTCATTTTGCTGAATCTGTGAAAATCTGCAGTTTTGGCAAATGCAGATTTTTGTAAAATTTCAATAGGATTCAATTTCACTCATATTTTTTCTCACATTTGTATTTGCGCTTTTCCAGAGAATTTAGTTCCACTATCACAAGTGTGCTCTGCATTGGGCTATTGGCAGACCAGTGACAGGGAAACAGAGGTGTCGGGAGGAGACGTCATCAGCACAGGAACTTTCTGGGGGTCATGACTGCAGCTGCTAAATCCAGACTAGTGTCAGTAATTGCCCCTTGTTCATTAATATATAGCAATGTGCTGTATATAAGTTGATTTTTCTCATATGTGTGCAGTTCCAAAAAGCAAAAACAAAACATATTACTGGAATATACAAATAAACATTTAAAAGGTCATAGCAACAATTTAAAAGTTTCAGGTGACCTGAGAGGTTTCCATTAAACTCATTTTTACCAGCACTAATAGCTTATTATTACAGTGGGTTTACTTGCTGTGTTGACAATATACAGTGGGTATGGAAAGTATTCAGACCCCTTTAAATTTTTCACTCTTTGTTTCATTGCAGTCATCTGGTAAATTCAAAAAAGTTCATTGTTTTCTCATTAATGTACACTCTGCACCCCATCTTGACTGAAAAAAAACAGAAATGTAGAAATTTTTGCAAATTTGTTAAAGAAGAAAAACTGAAATATCACATGGTCATAAGTATTCAGACCCTTTGGTCAGTATTGAGTAGAGGCACCTTTTGAGCTAGTACGGCCATGAGTCTTCTTTGGAATGATGCAACAAGTTTTTCACACCTGGATTTGGGGATCCTCTGCCATTCTTCCTTGCAGATCCTCTCCAGTTCCGTCAGGTTGGATGGTGAACGTTGCTGGACAGCCATTTTCAGGTCTTTCCAGAGATGCTCAATTGGGTTTATGTCAGGGCTCTGGCTGGGCCAGTCAAGAATGGTTACAGAGTTGTTCTGAATCTACTCCTATGTTATTTTAGCTGTATGCTTAGGGTCACTGTCTTGTCGGAAGGTGAACCTTCGGCCAAGTCTGACGTCCAGAGCACTCTGGAAGAGGTTTTCATCCAAGATATCTCTGTACTTGGCCGCATTCATGTTTCCTTTAATTGCTACCAGTCGTCCTGTCCCTGCAGCTGAAAAACACTTCCAAAGTATGATGCTGCCACCACCATGTTTCACTGTTGGGATAGTGATGAGCAGTGCCTGGTTTTCTCCACACATACCGCTTAGAATTATCACCAAAAAGTTCTACCTTCGTCTCATCGGACCAGAGAATCTTATTTCTCATAGTCTGGGAGTCCTTCATGTGTTTTTTAGCAAACTCTGTGCGGGCTTTCATATGTCTTGCACTGAGGAGAGGCTTTCGTTGGGCCACTCTGCCATAAAGACCCGACTGGTGGAGGGCTGCAGTGATAGTTGAATTTGTGGAACTTTCTCCCATCTCCCTACTGTATCTGTGGAGCTCAGCCACAGTGATCTTGGGGTTCTTCTTTACCTCTCTCACCAAGTCTCTTCTCCCACGATTGTTCAGTTTGGCTGGACGGCCAGGTCTAGGAAGACTTCTGATGGTCCCAAACTTCTTCCATTTAAGGATTATGGAGGCCACTGTGCTATTAGGAACCTTGAATACTGCACAAATTTTTTTGTAACCTTGGTCAGATCTGTGCCTTGCCACAATTCTGTCTCTGAGCTCCTTGTCCAGTTCCTTTGACCTCATGATTCTCATTTGGTCTGACATGCACTGTGAACTGTGAGGTCTTATATAGACTGGTGTGTGCCCTTACAAATCAAGTCCTATCAGTTTAATTAAACACAGCTGGACTCCAATGAAGGAGTAGATCCATCTCAAGGAGGATCACAAGGAAATGGACAGCATGTGACTTAAATATGAGTGTCTGAGCAAAACGAGTCTGAATACTTATGACCATGTGATGCTTCAGTTTATCTTTTTTATAAATTTGCAAAAATTTCTACGTTTCTGTTTTTTTCAGTCAAGATGGGGTGCAGAGTGTACATTAATGAGAAAAGACATGAACATTTTTGAATTTACCAAATGGCTGCAATGAAACAAAGAGTGAAAAATTTGAAGGGGTCTGAATACTTTCTGTACCCACTGTATTATAGATTGTCTGATATTCCTTGGTAGACTCAATCTGTAATTATAGGGCATTTTCATTCCATTAAATCCCTAAAATATATCTTTAATAGATTATAAAACTATAACACCTGATAAGTGCCATTTCTAATATTGATGTGGAAACATTTGGGCCCAGGTATGACTGCTACCTTTGCAAATGCCCCGTGGGCACCGCTGGTGACATTATATTTTGTATGGCTTTTTGCTGCCCTTTAGCAGTAGATTTTTGTTTGTTTGTTCTGCCATTGTTGATTATTTTAGACTTCCCACAAATATGCCCTCACATTCTTTTCGAATTCAATTTTGTATGCTCATAAAAGATTCATAAAAAGTAATTTATTAGGAGAAAAATTGTAAATGAGATTTGTTGGTGAACTACTGAAAGTACACAAGTGAGCTATATGCATGCATACGGGTGTAATTAGTATATTTGGTATGTCAGATGTATACATAGCATATATGCACCTTCTTCCCGCAGAGCTTGCAGTTGCACAATGCACTCAGCGCCCAGTGGATGTTGTCTTCCTTTTGGATAGCTCTGAACGTAGGGAAGGCAAAACTTCAGGCAAGCAGCAACATTTGTGGAGGAGGTATCGAAACGCCTGTCTCTTTCCAGAAGTGATGATGACGCTAACAATGCTCGCGTGGCCCTATTACAATATGGTGGAAAGGATGAGCAAGCTGTGGTATTCCCACTTACCCATAACCTAACAGAAATTTACCAAGGTCTATCACGTCTTACTTACTATGACTCATCCTCTAACATTGGAAATGCCATTACGTTTGCTATCAATAGTATCCTTGGGGACCGCACCAGAGGTGCAAGGAAATTTGCCGAAACCTCATTTGTATTAATCACTGATGGCGTTACAGGTCAAGAGGGTCTGGATGAGTCAGTGAGCTCCATGAAAAAGCATAACGTTGTGTCTACTTTGGTGTCTGTTGGATCAGACCTCGATTTGCCGGTGCTAAAGAAACTTAGTTTAGGAGAGGGAGCAGCCATCTTTAAAGAGAGTAATTATGGAAGACTCACTGAAAATGCTTTTATGGATAGATTTGTTCATTGGGTTTGTTAAAAACAAGACTAGATTTATCTAGAAATGAGAAAAAAATGGATCTTTATAGATGGTCTCCTTTACCAGTACATATCGCCCTTGAGATTTAGATTTTTTTCTACTTATGGGCTTTGTGTACCGGTAAATTGGCCCCATGCTGATCTTTCTCAATTTCTATCAAGATTTATTCCTAAATATCTTAAGTAACTGTGGTTCCTTATAAATCAAAATTCCTAGAAAAATGCAAACATTTTCTCATTTCTCGAAAAATCATGAAAATTTCACACAAACGCACTTGAAACATGCAGCACACACCGATACACATAACAACAGATACAGACTTCAACAAAAAAGGGGGTGCATTTGTGAATAGTGAAATACTAATTGGTGAACACAAGGCATAGGGTTTGGGAAGCATACACGGTACGTCTACATTTAAGTGCAGGGTAATATTTCTAAAATTGGAATATTTTGTGTCGTAACAGGAAAACATTCTTGGGTGTGCACAACGTCTTGTGTCATGCTCAGACGTGATCAGCGTCTCATTCATGCGGTGCTAACTGCAGGTCACGCGTCATGGTGTCCTGAACTTTAAACCTGTGGCAGGGGACATAATGGGGCTAAAGGTTGGTTACATGGAAATGTATTTTTGTACATCTAACGAGGAGACCTCACCCTCACAGCCATTTGTTGTCAAGTGATACAGCGATCTATGGAATGGGAGACCATCTTTTGTTTGTCCTTGAATATCCTGCTGTAAAGACAATAAAATGTTCTCCTGTCATGTTGTGTCTCACTTTAATTATGGAGTATTACTAATTGACTTGGCTAAAACAAGTCTGCAGCCTGTGCAAGGATTGCAGGGAAAACACTGAAAATATGTATTCCCTGCAGATTTATTAAGGTTTGAAATAATATATTTGCTTCCTCCAAACAAGTGCTATTGTGGTAAGTGGTATAAAGCTCCAAATAGAGTTTTACTGGAGGAGAGACGTAAAATGGGGTCTTATACAGGTATAAAGGTTTAGTAAGTCCAGTAGATACTCACCCACACAATAGGCCTACGCGTTTTGAACACTAAGGCTCTAAATCCATGTACGCATCCTTATTAGATTGTGCAGGGTGAGTTGATGTGATATTTTTTCTTTGCCTTTTTTCTTTTGATTAGCCAGGCTGGCACAACGTCATCATTATGCTGTGACACACACACGACGTCGCACCAGCCCCGCTATTCAAATGAAGAGCTGAGTATGTCATCAGGTAAGAGGAAACCTGCTGAGCTCCTGGCGAGCGGTAACACATTACTGACTTGGCTGTTGGACCAAGTCCTGCAAATCAATTCCTCCAACACTAGTAGCTTTAGGCTACGTCCACCCTTGGCGTATTTGCAGCGTTTTTTATTATGCTTTTTTTATGCAAATTTTCAGCTGCGTTTTACAGTACCAGCAAAATCTATGAGATTTCAGAAATGTCATTCACACAGCTTGGTTTATTTGTCATCAGGATTTTGTGCTTTGCGTGTTATTTTTGCACAATGGAGAATGTCACTGCTTTCAGCATTTTTTCAGCGTTTTTCACCCATTGAAATGAATGGGTGGTGAAAAAATATTGAAAAAACGCACAAGAAATGCAAGTATCAGGTTTTGCTGCATTTTTTGTGCCAAAACCTGATTCTATAGAATAGGACTTTTTTGTCAACACTAAACTTTATCAACGTGCACAAGAGACAAATCGAGTGTGTCAAAACAGCTGCAAAAACACGGCAAAGAGATCAGGTTTTGCTGCAGAAAAAAAAACCGCTGAAAAACCACCTATTGTGAACTTACATTACATTACATCTTTATGGTGTGAGAATATGTACTCTTATGGCAAACCATTTTTCTTATTGATATTATGCTTGTGAATATCTTATATCATATAAACCTCCCGCCATTCCATTGTCTTGTTGATACCTAGGATGAGATCTTCCATTGAGACTGTCTTCTATTTGGTCAAAAAGGACCTTTCACTGGAATTTTTTTTTATTTAAACTGAGGCCCTCCGACATTTGGCGCTACACTACTAATTCTAGAATAGGTTTTCCTTTTCCAAAGTTATGCCACCAGTAATCAGAGTACAAATTTTCCCTTTAACTAAAAGGACGTGTACCACAGAATTTCTCTGTTGGCTTTTGTTTTTTCTCCTTTGTTGTTGACCAATCAAAACATGGCCGCGCCCACAGAGAGTTGGGTGGTTTACACCTAATTTGTTGAAAAGAAAATTTGCATCTTTATTTCCTGGGAATATAACTTTGGAACAGAGGGGAACCCAAGAAAAAGAAAAAACTGCTCTAATTGGTGCTGCCGCACTGATTCTTGAGAGGTCCTAAGTTTAAATTAAAAATCCTGTGACAGGTTCTCTTTAAAACATAACTTTTTGAGCCTAAAATTTGACGACAGTCTTACTTTTCCAGCTCCAGAAAAGGTCACGTAGGTCAACACTGTACCTGCCATGTTGGCACCCATAATTGTCTCTTACAGATGCCCACAAAAATTGCTAGTCACAAATCACAGACTCCCCCAAAAAACTTTTCAGTGAAGCTCTCACTTTTTGTGAGAGTTGGACTTGCATAAAAGACATCTGTCCAGGGTTGGACTGGCCCACCAGAGGACCGGAGATTCCTCCGCTGGGCCCTGGCTTCTACTTCAGGAGAGTTCATAGTGCAAACTTTGCAGTTGCTATGGGGCTCTTCAGTGGGGGAGAAAGGTGGGCCCTCAGAATCAAATCTATGGTGGACCCAATGTTCTTCAGTCTGATACTGCATCTGTCCCAACTCCTTTTGGGCGGCCAGTCTTCATCCCCATATTCAATGTTGGGAAATAATTTTAACCTTCGTAAATATCCTCTATTGTTTTAATTCAAATGTACAATAAATGTGAATAAGGCACCTCTGTCATTCCAAGCGTACATAATAAGTATCAGCCCCATCAAAGTATAAGTGTGATGACAGCTTCATTTTACTCTGTAACAGCAAAAGAACCTACCGTAAAGGTAAATCATATTATGCTGGTCCGGCTTTAGTAAATTCTGTTCTCTTTGCTACTGGGTGTTAAAAAACCCGTGCAGGACTTCCCTTACAAAAGGAACTATTTGACTTGGGAATGGGACCAAGGATGAATGAAAGGAAGGGAAAAAAAAACACTTGCTTCCTGTTTGATAAAGCCTGGCGCCAAAATGCTGTGGGATGACCTTTATTTAACGTTTTCCACTAGACAAAAATATTTTTTTTTCAAGGTCAATCATATTTTGACAGAAAAGAACATCATAAAATAAATAGAATGGTATTCAGATGATTTGGGATCCACTGGCTATAATAGAAAGCAAAGAAAATAATGAATCAAAGAGCTAGGCAGAAGGCAAATCAGATTTACATCACAGGTGTTACATAGAGCCATTGTTATGAACTGCTGCAAGCACTAAGGAAAGATGGGAATTCTGTCCCTACAATAGAACTGAGCTGGATCCCTACGATGTAACGGGGAACCTGATCCTGCGACCAGACCCGCTAAAGTCCTCAGCTAGTCTGAACGAAGACCTATAGTTGCGAGGGAGGAATCCCTACAAGATCTAGGGACTGGGAGAAAAGGTGGACACCTCCTAACAGAAATTGTAGCAGGGATAATTGAACAGAAAACAAATTACTACGAGATCCTAAGATCAAGCAAAACTGACTGAGTAAGGAACCTAAGCACCCGGCTAGCTTAAGAGTATTATTATTATTATTATTATACATTTATATAGCGCCATTTATTCCATGGCGCTTTACATATGAAAAGGGAAAAATATAGACAGATACAATAAACATGTGCTAGACAAGGGACACACAAGTACAGAAGGAGAGAGGACCCTGCCCGCGAGGGCTCACAGTCTACAGGGATGGGTGAGAATACACTAGGAGAGGGTAGAGCTGGTCGTGCGATGGTTCAGTACACTGAGGATCATTGCAGGTTGTAGGCTTGTCGGAACAGGTGGGTCTTCAGGTTTTTCTTGAAGGTCTCCGTTGTTGGTGAAAGTCTGATGTTTTGCGGCAGGGAGTTCCAGAGTATGGGGGAAGCCCGGGAGAAGTCTTGTATGCGGTTGTGGGAAGAAGAGATGGGGGAGTCGAGAAGGAGATCTTGAGAGGATCGAAGGTTGCGTGTAGGTAGGTAGCGGGAGACCATGTCACAGATGTATGGAGGAGAAAGGTTGTGGATGGCTTTGTATGTCATGGTTAAGGTTTTGAACTGGAGCCTCTGGGCAATAGGAAGCCAGTGAAGGGCCTGGCATAGTGGGGAGGCTGGGGAATAGCGGGAAGACAGGTGGATTAGTCGTGAAGCAGAGTGTAGGATGGACTGGAGTGGTGCCAGAGTGCTAGAGGGGAGGCCAGACAGTAGGAGGTTGCAGTAGTCGAGGCGGGAGATGATAAGGGCGTGCACTAGTGTTTTTGTGGTTTCATGGTTGAGGAATGAGCGGATTCGGGAAATATTTTTGAGTTTGAGGCGGCAGGAGGTGGCGAGGGCTTGGATATGTGGTTTGAAAGAGAGGGCAGAGTCGATGATCACCCCAAAACATCCAAAAAAAAAGGCTGCACTCAAGCATACTAAAGCATGACAACATAGAATATATTAGTCTGGATGTGCTAGTCAGGTTTTTTGTCTTTTGAATGTTAGCTTACTGACCGAGCACTCCGTCCCACCAGGTGGTGATTTTAATTACACCAGCTCCCTACTTTACCCATAAATGCAGGCATTACTGACAGAGGTGCATATTCGCCAGAAATTCAGATATCAGCCTAATAGAGGTATGTTCACATTAGGTTAGGGACTCAACAGAATTGAGACCACCTTGACGATGGTTGTTGAGCTTTAAAATGTTTGGCCAAATGTTTATACTAAGCGTCTCAAATTTTTCCTTATATTCCAAAGCCATATTGCTATTCAAAATTTCATATATTCTATGTTGTCATGCTTTAGTATGCTTGAGTGCAGCCTTTTTTTGGATGTTTTACATGAGGGTAGCTCCCTTGGGTTTGCACCTAGTTCACATTAGTCTGGATGTGCTAGTCAGGTTTTTTGTCTTTTGAATGTTAGCTTACTGACCGAGCACTCCGCTCCCACTGTGTAGCCCTGGTGTTAGGCACACGCAGTACCCTGGAGAATGTGTGGAGAGATAGCAGTTTAATGCTCAATACCCATTCACTCAACATACACTAGACACACCCTTAGGGTAGTGTAGTCACTTGTGAGGGAGTGGTCAGAGTGTGTATTCGTTGAGTGATTAGAGTAGTCAGTTTCCTGTCTTCGGACAGAGCAGACGTGTGGAGTCTAGCTGGAGGGAGGAAGCAGTCCAGCCTGGTTCTGCAGCAGTTCAGCAAGTGGAGGCCAGTAAGGGCGAGATATAGATCACCTCAGCCTGGTCAGAGCTGTACCTCACTTGAAGACACTGATTAAGAAAGAAGAGCTTAGTACAGAAATACTTCAGTCACCTGTCTCAAGGACAGTGAAAGGTTCAGAGACGTGCTCCTGCCTAGTGGATAACTGAGAGTCTGGAACTAACTCTAAAGGAAGAGAAGAAGGGAGTGATTACATGACTTTTTGCAAGTGTGAGTGTTTATGCTACCAGCGAGGACAAGGCGAAAGGCACAGTGGAAAGGATTATTTTGAAAAGTGCTTTTGGATTGAAGAAGTCCTGCACATTGTAACCGGTCACTGGGGACCGAAGGATCACTATTAGCTTCAAGCATAGTGGTAAGAAAACCAGAGATTTACCGGACCTTAGGTCGCGGCAAACAGCCCCAAATAGTCAGTACGTAACTGGGTCAGGGGGAGTGAAGACTTTGAGCCTGATCAGCAAGATAGGAATTCAGCTCTCACAGGAAGGCTCCTACCACAAAACTGACTGGGCAGTACAGCTATGGAATAGCTGGAGTTATAGAGGGAACTACGCTTCAGGCTGGTTGTACTCATCGTGTTGAAAGTAAAGGAGGCCCCTAACTTGTCCCAGCTGCTATCTCAAAAATACATTCTCCTTGGATCAGCCTCCCTGGGACCTGCCTGAACATCTTACAAGTAAAGGTATGGAAAGACGCTGACCGTGTGAGACTGTGTTATTTATCTGCACCCGACTTCACTAACTTCATAGACTTTGAGGGACCAGTCCCACCTGTAGGGGACCCGACATCTAGCTGCCTCATCATCCCCTCAGAGATCTACAGCAGCGCTGGTATAAATTACCAGAGACTACAGGTGGCGTCACGAACTGTATATAAATCTATCCCCTGTAAATATTCCCCAACTTACGCCAGACCGCCAGGGCCACAGACCGAGCCACAGCTACCTGTGACAAACCCCATAGACTTCCATGGGCTCGGCTCTGAGTACCCCATTGCCCTGGTAATCCACAATTGTGGTGGCGGGTCGACACAAAACTTTGGCGTCACGAACAGGATGCGAAACTCGCAAAATTGCGAGCCCTGTGTGCCTATGGAATTGTTTTTTGTGAAAAAGGACTGTTTGCACTTTTGGCGCCAAAATCGCCATTTTTGTCGCCATATTCGCGCCCTCAGGCGCTGGAGAAGAAGGTGGGCGTACCTTCGTGGGCGTGTACCCCCTGTGGCGCGAAGAAAATGCCTGCCCTCTCAAAGTGCTATTACAACATGCGATCCTGCCCTACAGCAAAGGAGGTCCGCCTCCTCTTCACCTTCCCTGCGAGGAGGAGGAGACGCAAACCCCGCCTCCACGGAAGGGACCGGACGTCTCTGGAGGAAGAAGAAAGAATCTTCTGGAACATCATGGAAGCAGGACGTGTGCAGCCGAGCAGGGAAGCGGAGGAAGGCAGGCCCGTGCCCCAGCCAAGCTGCCACCAGCACCGGAGTCATCCGTGGTCCTGCACCTGCAGCAAGCGTTGCTAGAAATTCAGGAAGAAAATGCAACGCCTGAAAAAGATGGTCCAGCACCAACCTGGATTTGAAGAGATCGAGAGACGCCGGCGTACCCAGGAGCAGCGGAGGCTGTGGGACGTGGTGTTCTCTCCCCTCAACGACCCCCCACGATTCGAGTTACCGAAAATTCTGCTGCCCAAGGCAAAGGAGCAACCGGAGGCTGCCCCCGAAAGTACCAATCCTGATCCCCGGGTGAAGCGGTGGAGGCGAAGGAGGTTGAGGAGGTACCGCCAGTTCCGGAACTCCCGCCCGGCCAGGAGGCCGCAGCAGATGATCGAACCCCGGCAGGGACACCGGAGGGGTCCTGTCCGTCGTTACCAGACGTCGACTGGGACGAGATGGCGCGCCTGGATGACGTCGCCTACACCGCCCAGTGGGAATATGAGTGGCAGCGTCGTGAGGGAAGCAGAAACGCGAGCAGGAGGAAGAGCGGGAAGCTCAGAGGAACCGACAGCGGCAACATGCGGAGCTGATCGCGGACAAGGAGAGTGTCCGGAGAGAGAAAGGTACCCTGAGGGAACCGCGGCGGCAGGGGTTGTGACTGAGTTCCAGCTCCGGAAGGGCTGGGGCTTCATCCGTGAACCGGGCCTCTACCCAGGGGTTTTGTTAGTCGCAGGGACGTAGAATCCCACCTACCGCAAGGCCATCCCGGGGAGGGACTTAGTTAATGGAGGACATTGTCACATATACACGGCACTGGGGAATGAAGGGATGGTATGCCCTTAACGTCACCATCGTCCGTGGACCCCGTCCCCGACGCAGGTAACGTCACCACTACCGCAGCGTCCCCGTCTCCAGCTCAAGCAGTATCCGGCCGTGCCCAGCATCGCCCCTGCAGGCTCATCGCAAATGAAAGCAATATCTACATCGCAACATGCGACCCAGTTTCCATCGCAATCCATGACACGATCCATATCGTTAACTGTGACTCAGATTGAAACGCAATCGGTGTCTTGCAAGGAGAAAGTACCCGTTGCGCCCCTGGAGGTTCGCACAAGAACTGTGGCGACTCAAACCCCAATAGCAGGTCACGACTGTTAGTCCTGGGATCTAGGGACCATCGCATTGTTCCAGCCCCCGGGGTGGAAAGTGTATTTGAAATAAATGAATAGTTAAACAGTAAAAAAACGGTGAGATCCAGATAGGGGTCTACCATAAGTAAAGTTGTTAAAAAGTTTAAGAATGTTTGCCAATTTTTGCACAAGTTAAATGAGTATAAATATATTTATATATTGCCAACAGTAGAATGCCCGGCTGGGTAAACAGAGAAAAAGTTTTGCACTTTATTATTATTATAATGTGATATAATATGTCTTCGTTTTACAATGGACTCAGAGGCTGAGGACTGTGCCAGCCCAGAACTTATTTGTATATAGTTGCGCTTCGGTGCTTTATCTTGGTTTTACAAAAAACCATCACAACTACTCTGAATACAAAAACCCGTTGTGGTGTGGCACTGAGTGAGGTCTGCATTCGGATGTCTGCAGCCCACCCAGGACCCACGTTGAAGGTTTGGTGCGGGTCCTTCAAGAATACTGTGTATTTATTGAATGTTTTGATGCCTTAATACTATTTGTATTTTTCTATAATGTTTTGTTTTGCAACGTTCAAGACATCCTTACCTCCCGGATGGGACGAATTAATGTTTTAATGTTGATGTTTTTCATGCATAAACAAAATGTCTCTTTGTATTTTACAGCCCGGGAAGTGCTGTCTTTTACCATGGGGGAATGTGTAGCCCTGTTGTTAGGCACACGCAGTACCCTGGAGAATGTGTGGAGAGATAGCAGTTTAATGCTCAATACCCATTCACTCAACATACACTAGACACACCCTTAGGGTAGTGTAGTCACTTGTGAGGGAGTGGTCAGAGTGTGTATTCGTTTGAGTGATTAGAGTAGTCGTTTCCTGTCTTCGGACAGAGCAGACGTGTGGAGTCTAGCTGGAGGGAGGAAGCAGTCCAGCCTGGTTCTGCAGCAGTTCAGCAAGGTGGAGGCCAGTAAGGGCGAGATATAGATCACCTCAGCCTGGTCAGAGCTGTACCTCACTTGAAGACATGATTAAGAAAGAAGAGCTTAGTACAGAAATACTTCAGTCACCTGTCTCAAGGACAGTGAAAGGTTCAGAGACGTGCTCCTGCCTAGTGGATAACTGAGAGTCTGGAACTAACTCTAAAGGAAGAGAAGAAGGGAGTGATTACATGACTTTTTGCAAGTGTGAGTGTTTATGCTACCAGCGAGGACAAGGCGAAAGGCACAGTGGAAAGGATTATTTTGAAAAGTGCTTTTGGATTGAAGAAGTCCTGCACATTGTAACCGGGTCATGGGGACCGAAGGATCACTATTAGCTTCAAGCATAGTGGTAAGAAAACCAGAGATTTACCGGACCTTAGGTCGCGGCAAACAGCCCCAAATAGTCAGTACGTAACTGGGGTCAGGGGGAGTGAAGACTTTGAGCTGATCAGCAAGATAGGAATTCAGCTCTCTCACAGGAAGGCTCCTACCACAAAACTGACTGGGCAGTACAGCTTATGGAATAGCTGGAGTTATAGAGGGAACTACGCTCAGGCTGGTTGTACTCATCGTGTTGAAAGTAAAGGAGGCCCCTAACTTGTCCAGCTGCTATCTCAAAATACATTCTCCTTGGATCAGCCTCCCTGGGACCTGCCTGAACATCTTACAAGTAAAGGTATGGAAAGACGCTGACCGTGTGAGACTGTGTTATTTATCTGCACCCGACTTCACTAACTTCATAGACTTTGAGGGACCAGTCCCACCTGTAGGGGACCCGACATCTAGCTGCCTCATCATCCCCTCAGAGATCTACAGCAGCGCTGTATAAAATTACCAGAGACTACAGGTGGCGTCACGAACTGTATATAAATCTATCCCCTGTAAATATTCCCCCAACTTACGCCAGACCGCCAGGGCCACAGACCGAGCCACAGCTACCTGTGGACAAACCCATAGTACTTCCATGGGCTCGGCTCTGAGTACCCCATTGCCCTGGTAATCCACAATTGTGGTGGCGGGTCGACACACCACCAGGTGGTGATTTTATTACACCAGTCCCTACTTTACCCATAAATGCAGGCATTATGACAGAGGTGCATATTCGCCCAGAAATTCAGATATCAGCCTAATAGAGGTATGTTTCACATTAGGTTAGGGACTCAACAGAATTGAGACCACCTTGACGATGGTTGTGAGCTTTAAAAAGTTTGGCCAAATTTTTTTATACTAAGGTCTCAAATTTTTTCCTTATAATTCCAAAGCCATATTGCTATTCAAAATGTCATATATTCTATGTTGTATGCTTTAGTATGCTTGAGTGCAGCCTTTTTTTTGGATGTTTTACATGAGGGTAGCTCCCTTGGGTTTGCACCTAGTTCACATTAGTCTGGATGTGCTAGTCAGGTTTTTTGTCTTTTGAATGTTAGCTTACTGGACCGAGCACTCCGCTCCACCAGGTGGTGATTTTAATTACACCAGCTCCCTACTTTACCCATAAATGCAGGCATTACGACAGAGGTGCATATTCGCCCAAAAATTTTAATTTCACCCCCAATAGGGGTATGTTCAAAATTGGTTAGGGCCCCCAACAGAATTGAGACCCCCTTGACGAGGGGGGTTAGTTTTTAAAATTTTGGAAAAAAATTTTTTTACAAGGGGGTTTAAAAATTTTTTCCTTTTTTCCCCCCCAAAATTGCTTTAAAAAAATTTTTTTAAATTTTATGTTGTCTTTTTTTAATATGTTGGGGTGCACCTTTTTTTTTTTTTTTTTAAAATGGGGCGGAAAACCCCCCGGGGGGTTTCCCCTAGTTCACATTAGCCCGGTTTTCTAGTCAGGTTTTTTGTCTTTTGAAAAGTTGTTACTGACCGAGCATTTTCCGGCCCCACCCAAAAGGTTTTGGGGTTTTTTTAAATTCCCCCCAGCTCCCTATTTTCCCCCAAAAAGCGGGGATTTTCTGACAGAGGTGCATTTCCCCAAAAATTTTAGATATAAACCAATTTTAGGTATTTCCTTTGGTTTTTGGGACTAAAAAGAATTGAGACCACCTTGCCCCAAAAGGGGGGGTTTTGGGGCTTTTAAAATGTTTGGCCCCAAATTTTTATACAAAACGCCCCCAAATTTTTTTCCCTTAAAATTTCCCAAACCATTTTTCTATTAAAAAATTTTTTAAATTTATGTTGTCATGCTTTAGTTGCGGGGTGCACCTTTTTTTTTTATTTTTTACATGAGGGTACCCCTTTTTGGGTTTTCACCTAGTTCACTTTTTGTCTGATGTGCTATCGGGGTTTTTTGTCTTTTGAATGTTAGTTACTAAAAACCCGGGACCCCGCTCCCCCCAGTGGTGATTTTAATTAACCCCCCCCCTTTTTTCCAAAAAATGCGGCCCTTTTTCGGGGCAAGGTGCATATTCGCCCAAAAAATTCAGTTTTCGGGGCCCAATAGAGGATGTTCCATTAGGTTAGGGACTTAACCCAAAAAGAGCCAAAATTTGGGCGATGGTTGTTGAGATTTAAAAATTTTTGGCCCCCAAATTTTAAAAACTAAGCGTTAAATTTTTTTCCTTTAAAAATTTCCAAAAACCTTTTTCAAAATTAAAATTTTTTTTTAAATTTTTATGTTGCTGCTTTAGAAAGTTTTAGTGCACCTTTTTTTTGGGGTGTTTTACATGAGGGTAGCTCCCGGGGGGTTTTTTTCCCCCAGTTACATTGTCGGGTTTGCAGTCGGGGTTTTTTTCCCCTTTTAATGTTAGCTTACTAAAACCCAGCATTTCCCCCCCCACCAGGGGTGTTTTTTTAAAAAACACCAGCTCCCTACTTTCCCAAAAAAATGCAGGCATTACTAAAGAGGGCAATTTTGCCCAGAAATTCAGATATCAGCCTAATAGAGGAAATTTTCCCCCATTAGGGTTGGGAAAATAAAAAAGAATTGAGACCCCTTTTACGGGTTTTTGAGCTTTAAATTTTGGGGCCAAATTTTTATACAAAAACGCCCCCAAATTTTTCCTTATTTCCAAAAAACCAAAAGGGGTATTCAAAATTTCATATATTCTATTTTCATGTTTTTGAAATTTTTGGTTTTCACCCCTTTTTTTTGGATTTTTTAAAAATGGGGGGTAGCCCCCTTGGGTTTTCCCCCCTATTCACATTAGTCTGGATTGCTGTCGGTTTTTTTTTTCTTTTAAAAGGGGTTTGCTTTCCCGACCGAGCATTTTGCCCCACCGGTTTTGGGGATTTTAATTACACCAGCCCCTTTCTTTACCCTTTAAAAGCAGGCTTTTCTGCAGATTTCATATTCCCCCAAAATTCAGATATCAGCCTAATAGAGGTTTTCAAATTGGTTTTGGGGAACAAAAGAATTGAGACCACCTTAAAAGATGGTTTTTGAGCTTTAAAAATTTTTGGGAAAAGTTTATACTAAGCGCTAAATTTTTTTCCTTAAAATTTTCCCAAACCCCTTTTTCCCCATTAAAATTTTTTATATATTCTTTTGTTTTTATGTTTTTTTATGTTTTTAGTGGGGCCCTTTTTTTTTGGGTTTTTCATGAGGGGTAGCCCCTTTTGGGGTTTTCACCTATTTTAATTAGTCGGAAAATTTTTTTTGTAGGTTTTTTTTTTTTTTAATGTTAGTTTTCGGCCGGGCACTCCCTCCCACCGGGGGGTGTTTTTTAAATTTCACCAGCCCCTACTTTACCCATAAATGCAGGCTTTTTCTGACAGAGGTGCATTTCGCCCAAAAATTCAGTTTCAGCCAAAAAGGGGTATGTTCACTTTGGGGAAACACCGACAGAATGAGGCGACGTTGACGAGGTTGTTGAGCTCTTTAAAATGGCGTTTTGATGGCCAAAGTTTATCCAAAATAAAATCTAAAATTTTTACTGTGTCCCAAAACCATAAGCAGTCCAGAAAATTCAGAGTTGTGTCTGTTGTCATTTCGGTTAGTATGCTTGGTGACTTTAGTTAGGGATTTTTTACATGAGGGTAAAATCCCTGATTGTACCAGTTCAAAATGAGCGGGAGGTGGCAGACATTTTCATGCTGTTCAAGTAGTTAAGCTAAGGGACGAGCATATCGCTAGCAACCGAGGATGGTGACAGCTCCCTTTTTTTCCCCTTTTAAAGCAGGAAAAACTGACAGAGGGGGCTTTTTCCCAAAAGAAAATTCAGATATCCCTAATAGATTTTTTGTTCACATTGGGGTTTGGGACTCTACAGAATTGAAAAAACCCCCTTTACAGGTTTTTTTGAGCTTTAAAAATTTTTTTCCCAAAAAAAGTTTATACTAAGGGGCTCAAATTTTTCCTTATTTCCAAACCCCTTTTTCAATTAAAAAAATTTTATATATTTATGTTGTCTTTTTTAAAAATGTTGAGTCAGCCCTTTTTTTTTGGGTGTTTTACAGGGGTTTGCCCCTTGGGGGTTTTCACCTATTTTTACATTATCTGGTGTGCTGTCGGTTTTTTTTGTCTTTTAAAAAGTTAGCTTAGGGGCCGAGCACTTTCCCCCCCACCCCGGTTTTTGTTTTTTTAAATTTCACCACTCCCTATTTCCCCCTAAATGCAGGCATTACTGACAAGGTGCATTTTCGCCCAAAAAATTCAAAATATCATTTAAAAAAGGTTGTTCAAAATTTTTAAAGGGGTAAAAAAATTTTAGCCAAAACCTTAAAAGAGGTTGGGGTTTAGTTTTTAAATTTTTTGGGGGCCCAAAAGTTTATACTAAGCGTTAAATTTTTTTTCCCTTTTTTCCAAAAACCATATTGCTATTCAAAATTTCTTTAAAATTTTATTTTTCCCCTGCTTTAGTATGCTTGAGTGAAAACCTTTTTTTTGGGACCCCCCCAAGGCCCCGGGGCATGTGGGCGGGAAAGCGGAAACCCCGGGGCTTTTTTGGATGGCCCCGGTGGGGGGGGTTTAAAAGGGGTGGGGGAAAGATGATGAATTCTTTTTTGTCCATGTTCAGTTTGAGAAAGCGAGCAGAAAAGAAGGCTGAGATAGCAGACAGACACTGTGGGATTTTGGTCAGTAGGGAGGTGACGTCAGGTCCAGATAGGTAGATCTGCGTGTCATCGGCGTAGAGGTGATACTGCAAGCCATGGGATTCTATGAGCTGTCCAGGCCGAAGGTGTAGATGGAGAAGAGTAGGGGTCCTAGGACTGAGCCTTGGGGAACACCGACAGACAGGGGGCGAGGTGAGGAGGTGGTGTGTGAGAGGGAGACACTAAAAGTTCGGTCTGTTAGGTATGATGAGATCCAGGATGGGCCAAGTCTGTGATGCCAAGAGATGAGAGAATCTGTAGGAGGAGGGAATGTCTACGGTGTCAAAGGCAGAAGACAGGTCCAGGAGAAGGAGGACAGAGTAGTGTCGCTTGCTCTTGGCGGTTAGTAGGTCGTTGGTGACTTTAGTTAGGGCAGTTTCAGTTGAGTGATGCGGTCGAAAGCCTGATTGTAAACCGGTCAAAGAGGAGCAGGAGGAAAGGTGGCAGGACAGTTCAAGATATACATGCTGTTCCAGTAGTTAGAGGCGAAGGGGAGAAGAGATATCGGGCGATAGCTAGACGCTGAGGATGGGTCGAGGGAGGGCTTTTTGAGGATCGGGGTGATTGAGGCATGTTTGAAGGATGAAGGAAAGACACCATTTGTAAGTGAAAGGTTGAAGAGGTGTGTGAGAGTAGGGATGAAGACTGTGGCAAGGTTAGGGATGAGGTGGGACGGGAGTGGGTCAAGCGCGCAAGTGGTGAGGTGTGATCTTGACAGGAGAGTGGAGAGCTGATCTTCTGTCATGGTGGTGAAGCTGGTTTTGGAAGAACAGGGCTGAGTGGCTAAGGGGGCATTGGGGCTGCGGGCCAAAGCCTTCTCTGATAGTATCAATCTTTTGCTTAAAGAAGGAGGCAAAGTCTTCGGCAGAAATGAGAGGAGAGGGAGGCGGTGCTGTGGGATGGAGTAGAGAATTGAAAGTGTTGAAGAGCTGTTTAGGGTTGTGAGACAGGGAGGATATGAGAGATGCAAAGTAAGTTTGTTTTGCGGCAGAGAGCGTGGAACTTGAAGCTGGCAAGGGACTGCTTGTATGCGTTGAAGTGCTCGATGGAGTGGGTTCTCTTCCATCTCCGCTCGGTAACCTGGAAGCCCGTCTCAGTTCTTTGGTCAGGCCGGTCAGCCAGGGCTGCCTGTTGATTGTACGAGTTTTGCTCTGCATGAGGGGGGTGGCCGAATCAAGTGTGGTTTTTATTGTGGTGTTATAAAATGTGGCAGCAGCATCTGTGTCATGAAGTGAGGCTATGTCTGTGAGAGGGAGGAGGGACTCAGAGAGCGATTGTAAATTGAGGTGTTTGAGATTTCTGCGAGGGTGGGTGAGTTTGTGGAGTGGGGGATGCGTACTAACAGAGGAGAGGGAAGAGAATGTCAGTAGGTTGTGGTCAGACAGGGGGAGTCGGGAGTTAGTGAGATTAGTGAGGGAACAGAGACGGTGAAGATAAGGTCCAGCGTGTGACCGCCTTTGTGAGTGGCCACAGAGGACATTGAGTGAGGCCAAGGGAAGCTGTGAGCGAAAGAAGTTTAGAGGTAGCCGGGGTGGAAGTGTTCAATGGGGATGTTGAAATCGCCCATGATGATGGTGGGGATGTCAGCAGAGAGGAAATGGAGTAGCCAGGTGGTGAAGTGGTCGAGAAAGGTGGAGATGGCTAGTTCCGGGGGGCGGTAAATGACAGCCAGTTGGAGGTTGGAGGGGAATAGATGCGGACGGAGTGCACTTCGAACGAGGGAATAGCAGCGGAGGGTGGAATTTGAATAGGGGGAAAGGAGCAGGTATCAGACAGGAGTAAGCCAACTCCTCCACCACGTTTGTTGCTGGGGCGAGGGGTGTGAGAAAGATGAAATCCGCCATAGGAGAGCGCAGCTGGAGAGGCTGTGTCAGAGGGGGTGAGCCAGGTTTCAGTGATGGCAAGGAAGGAGAGTTTGTTGGTGATAAAGAGGTCGTGGACAAATGACAGTTTATTGCAGACGGAGCATGCGTTCCATAGTGCTCCGGGTAGGGGGGCTGGGGGGAGGGGGGTGTGGATGGATAGGTATGAGGTTGACAGGGTTGCAAAAACGTGTGGAAGATCGTGGCAGGGTGTTAGAAATGAGTGTGGGATGTGATGAGGAGGGCCAGGATTTGGGGATACATCGCCAGCGATGAGGAGTAGCAGACAGAGCGTTAGAAGGTGAGAGCAGGATAAGCCATGGTGTGGCCGTGTGTGTCTTGGTGAAAAGGATTGTATGTGGAGGAACAGTTCTGTGGGAAAGGTGAGATGGCTGGGGAGAATGGAGGGGAAATGACTAATTCCTTACTAGGTGGGGGGATTACAGGGGATAGGAAGAAAGAAAGGAGGATGGGGTGAAAGTGATAAGAAAATGAAACATAGTGGTTTTAAATTATGTTACCTTGCAGCCAAATTCCAGTCAAATTCTAGTCTAATTCACAGTAGTGTAATTAGAAATCTGTAATTTGAAATATGGGATTTGAAATATATGAAGCAGACTACGTCTGGAGCAGACCCATTGCACTGGTTATATCTGCAGCTAATGCCAATCAGGTGTGAGTGGAAAGTGGGCTGAGACTGCTCAGGCCAGATGCAGAGTTAAGGAAAGGTCATAAAAGGGGGTAGGGATTACACAGACCATTCGGATGTGTGGTGAAGATAAGAAGTATGGAGTACAATTATGTACACAGGAAGATGGGTGAGCAAATCATACCATTAACAAAGCAATATACATGATGCATTCAGGAGCATAGAAAAGCTGGAGTTTTCATACCATTAACAAAGCAATATACATGATGCATTCAGGAGCATAGAAAAGCTGGAGTTTTCATACCATTAACAAAGCAATATACATGATGCATTCAGGAGCATAGAAAAGCTGGAGTTTTCATACCATTAACAAAGCAATATACATGATGCATTCAGGAGCATAGAAAAGCTGGAGTTTTCATACCATTAACAAAGCAATATACATGATGCATTCAGGAGCATAGAAAAGCTGGAGTTTTCATACCTGTGGGAACAGAAGAACATCTCAGTCACAAGGTGATGATGACAATGCTGTAGGATTGATGTGTGGCCAAATGCATTCTAGAATTCTAGTCTAATTCACAGTAGTGTAATTAGAAATCTGTAATTTGAAATATGGGATTTGAAAATATGTGGAGCAGACTACGTCTGGAGCAGACCCATTGCACTGAATAAATAATGCAGCTAAGGGCAATCAGGTGTGATTGGGAAGTGGGCTGGGACTGCTCAGGCCAAATGCACAGAGTTAAGGAAAGGTCATAAAAGGGGGTAGGTGTTACACAGACCACTCAGATGTGTGGTGAAGATAAGAAGTATGGAGTACAATTATGTGCACAGGAAGATGGGTGAGCAAATCATACCATTAACAAAGCAATATACATGATGCATTCAGGAGCATAGAAAAGCTGGGGTTTTCATACCATTAACAAAGCAATATACATGATGCATTCAGGAGCATAGAAAAGCTGGGGTTTTCATACCATTAACAAAGCAATATACATGATGCATTCAGGAGCATAGAAAAGCTGGGGTTTTCATACCATTAACAAAGCAATATACATGATGCATTCAGGAGCATAGAAAAGCTGGGGTTTTCATACCATTAACAAAGCAATATACATGATGCATTCAGGAGCATAGAAAAGCTGGGGTTTTCATACCATTAACAAAGCAATATACATGATGCATTCAGGAGCATAGAAAAGCTGGGGTTTTCATACCTGTGGGAACAGAAGAACATCTCAGTCACAATGTGATGATGACAATGCTGTAGGATTGATGTGTGGCCAAATGCATTCTAGAATTCTAGTCTAATTCACAGTAGTGTAATTAGAAATCTGTAATTTGAAATATGGGATTTGAAATATGTGGAGCAGACTACGTCTGGAGCAGACCCAAGAGTAGATAATACAATGAAGTCCAGCAAAGCCAGAAGGGCGGAGCCAGACTAAATAGGGAAAAAATGTCATGTGACCAGCAAACTGAAACAAAATCTAACAAGAGGGTTCTAACAGTACCTTCCCTTCTAAGAGGATCCTCCGGATCCCCTAGGACTTAGGCTTATCCGGAAACCTCTTGTGAAACGCTCTGACAAGTCTAGACGCAGAAACATCATCCGCCCTCACCCATGAGTTATCCTCGGGTCCATAACCCTTCCAAGCGACGAGGTACTGCAAACTCCCTCTATACCGTCTAGAATTTAGGATGCGGGAAATCTCATATTGCCCGTGCTCCACCACCAGGGGAACAGTGGCCGAGACGTCTCCATCTGAGACCTCAGCTTTTTTCAAGAGAGAAACATGAAACACCGGATTAATCTTCCAGGAGGTAGGAAGCTCCAACTTAACAGCAGATTGGTTAATAACCTGAAGCACCTTAAAGGGCCCTACAAACTTGGGACCCAATTTCTTAGATGGAATCCTCAAGCGCAGATTCTTAGAGGACAACCAAACCATGTCACCAATAGCAAACAAAACCTCTTGTCGTTTTCTATCAAAATACACTTTGGATCTTTTGTTAGCCTCCTGAAGATTACCACGCACATCAGTCCAAACTCTCTCCAAAACACCAGAAAAATTCTCCTCTTCAGGTACAGCCGATCCCAACTTGGAAAATGACCTAAAAGACGGATGTCTCCCAGTACAACAAAAAAAAGGCGAACAACCAGCAGAAGCGGATGTATGGTTGTTAAGAGCAAACTCAGCAAGTGCAGAAACTCAGACCACCCCTCTTGATTATCAGTCACAAAACAACGCAAGAACTGCTCAACATCCTGGTTTTTCCTTTCTGTCTGGCCATTAGACTCAGGATGATATCCGGATGAAAACGACAAATGAACTCCCAACCTGTCACAAAAAGCGCGCCAAAAACGAGCCACAAACTGAGGTCCCTATCGGAAACAATGTCAGTAGGAATGCCATGTAGTCTGACTATTTCCTTGACAAAGGCCTTAGCGAGAGTCTTAGCGCAGGGCAATTTGATGAAAGGAACCAAGTGACACATCTTGCTAAAACGGTCCACGACCACCCAGATGACAGTGAAACCCTCAAGGGGGGAAGGTCAGTAATAAATTCATAGCCAAATGTGTCCAAGGTGCACTAGGGATCTCCAGAGGGCAAAGCAACCCTGCAGAAGGAGTATGAGAAGACTTAGATCTAGCACAATGCATTGACGCACCCACTTAATGACTTCCTTCTGCCATCCAGGCCACCAAAAGCTGCGACCCACAAGTCTCTTGGTCTCAGAGATTCCAGGATGACCTGCCAACCGAGAGTAATGACATTCAACAAACAAATCTCTCCTCAGGGTACCAGGCACAAACAACCTCCCATGCGGCGTGTTATATGGGGCATTCTCCTGTGCTTTAAGAATCTCATCTTCCAACACGGAGTCCAAAACAGCAATAACAACCCCCTCTTGCAAAATGTTTTCCTCCTCCTCAGTACCCACCATAGGAGAAAAGCTGCGAGACAAAGCATCAGCTTTAACATTTTTAGTACCTGGGATGTAAGTAACGGTAAAATTAAACCGTGAGAAAAACAGTGCCCACCTAGCCTGACGGGCATTCAAGCATTTGGCAGCATCAAGGTAGATCAGATTTTTATGATCGTGAAGACTTGAACGGGAAATTCCGCTCCCTCCAAAAAATGACGCCAGTGTTCAAATGCGAGTTTAATTGCCAACAATTCCCGATTACCGATATCATAATTTAGTTCAGACTCAGAAAATTTCTTCGAAAAAAAAGCACAGGGATGTACTCCATCCGTCTTTTCCTGAGACAACACCGCGCCAACCCCCACAGAAGAAGCATCAACCTCAACCAAAAATGGTTTAGTCACATCAGGCTGCGTAAGGATGGGAGCAGAGCTGAACCTCTCCTTTAGCAACACAAAAGCCTCAATGGCCTCAGTAGTCCACAGAACCACATCAGCACCTTTCCTGGTGAGATCGGTCAGAGGTTTGGCAATCACAGAAAAATTTTTAATGAATTTTCTATAATAATTGGCGAACCCCAAAAACCTCTGTATTGATTTCACACCAATAGGTCTAGGCCAATCCTGCACAGCTTGCACCTTCACCGGGTCCATCTCAAAACCTTCACTGGAGACAATGTAGCCCAAAAAACTAAGTCTCTATACAGCGAACTCACATTTTTCTAGTTTGGCAAAAAGTGAATTATCACTCAGTAACTGTAATACTTCACGCACACTCCTCCAATGAGACTCCAAATCCGGTGAATAAATCAAAATGTCATCCACATACACAACCACACTTCTGCCGATCAAAGGTCTAAGGATGTCATTAATAAGATTCTGAAAAAATGCCGGAGCACTGGAAAGCCCAAAAGACATGGCCAGATTCTCAAAATGACCCAGTGGAGTGTTAAAAGCAGTCTTCTATTCATCCCCTCCTTCATGCGCAACAAATTGTATGCCCCTCGAAGATCAATTTTCGAGAACCACTTGGCCCCCACTAACTGATTAAACAAATCAGGAATCAATGGCAGTGGGTAAGGATTGCGTACAGTAATCTTATTAATCTCACGAAAGTCTAGACAAGGCCGTAAACCGCCGTCCTTTTTTTTAACAAAAAAAAAATCCAACCGCCACAGGAGATTTGGAAGGCCTAATGTGACCGGCGGCCAAGCTTGCCTGTATGTATTCCTTCAAAGCCTTTCTCTCAAGAATAGTCAAATTAAATAAACGACTTTTAGGAAGAGTAGCTCCAGGGACAAATTCAATTGCACAATCATATTCTCTATGAGGAGGCAATACTTGCGATTCCTTATCAGAAAAAACTTTCCAAAAATCCTGAATAGGTACAGGTAACCCCCCTTAACTACAGCAGCAATACGCCCGTTACAACACTTGTCATAACAATTAGGACTCCAGGACTTAATTTCATTGGTAGACCAATCCAGTACCGGATTGTGCAATTTTAACCAGGGTAACCCCAAAATCACCGGTGAGGGCAAGTTATTCAAAACTACCAAATCCAAATTCTCTTGATGAACACCATTAATAGTAAGAGGAAATTCACAGATATGGTGAGTAACATTTTTCAAGGGAGAACCATCCACAGACACCACATTAATAGGGGAAGACAGAAGTTTGGGTTTTAATTTTAGTTTTTCCAAAAATTTCCCATCAATCACATTGAGAGTTGAACCACAATCCACAAATACCCGAAACTCCATTAATTCCTCCTCACCAGCAGTGGTAGCAGAAAGAAAGACACCTTTATTGTTTAAACAGGCTATACGGGCGAAACTGACCTCATTTTTTTTTCTCTTTATTCATTCGAAGCGCACAGTTCTTAATAAAATGCTTAGATTTGCCACAATAGAAACACAAACCTTCAGCAAATCTGCGTTCTTTTTCCCGAGAGTGAGGTGCCATTGCTCCAATTTCCATCGGCTCTGCAATGTCAGTACAGTCCCTCTCCAAACTTGGAGATGACAAGGCAGATTTACTCTCATTAACCCTTGCATGCAGTCTCCTATCCACCCGTATGGCTAATTGCATAGCCTCTTGCAAGTTACCAGGTATAGGATAAGCAATCAGCAAATCTTTAACCCTTTCACTTAACCCTGCAAGAAATAAACTTTTCAAAGCTGAATCGTTCCACCCCACCTGAGTGGACCACCTTCGGAAGTGAGTACAGTATTTTTCCACATTACCTGATCCCTGTCTCAAACGTCTCAATTCTGTCTCAGCTGATGAAACATGATCAGGATCGTCATACAATAACCCCAAAGCGGAAAAAAAACTATCCACTAATCTAAAGCATGGATCACTAGGCTGCAGAGAAAAGGCCCAGTCCTGAGGTTCTTTGCGCAAAAGTGACATTATGAACCCTATACGCTGTGATTCATCACCAGAGGATCTGGGTCTCAAACGAAAATACAACAAGCAAGCATTTTTAAAAGAAAAAAAATCTTGTTGTTCAACAAAAATAAATCAGGCAAACGTACCTTTGGCTCCACGAAATGTGCTCCAGAACAACTACTCACGTGTTGCTGGATTTCAGCCACCTCCAGAGAAAGTCCCTGCAGGCGTTGAGCCAAATCCTGAACCGACACCATGATGGAAACAGAAAATCTTTCCCTAGAGATTTTTTTTTTTTTTTTTCTTGGCTGGACTTACTGTTATGAACTGCTACAAGCACTAAGGAAAGATGGGAATTCTGTCCCTACAATAGAACTGAGCTGGATCCCTACGATGTAACGGGGAACCTGATCCTGCGACCAGACCCGCTAAAGTCCTCAGCTAGTCTGAACGAAGACCTATAGTTGCGAGGGAGGAATCCCTACAAGATCTAGGGACTGGGTGAAAAGGTGGACACCTCCTAACAGAAAGTGTAGCAGGGAAAATAAAACAGAAAACAAATTACTACGAGATCCTAAGATCAAGCAAAACTGACTGAGTGAGGCACCTAAGCACCCGGCTAGCTTAAGAGTAGATAATACAATGAAGTCCAGCAAAGCCAGAAGGGCGGAGCCAGACTAAATAGGGAAAAAAGGTCATGTGACCAGCAAACTGAAACAAAATCTAACAAGATGGTTCTAACAGCCATGATGTAAAGCCATGAACCCTGGCAGGACGGACCCAGTATTGGTGCATCTTGGAAATAAGGGGGCCATTTAGACCTTCAAAGCAGGAATGATGAGCTAATGAACTGCGAAGGACCCAAGAAATGCTCATGCATAGGGACCCTCTTCTGTGTCCATCACTGAACCTTGGTGTGTAATCAGAGCCAGCCTTGAAGAGACCTTAAAGAGATATTCCCATCTCCAAGATCCTATCCCAATATGTAGTAGGTGTAATCATAATAATATATATCAAATACCTCCAATTAGAAATGTAGTATAGTTCTTCTGATTTACTATGTCGCATAACCTATGTGCAAGCATTGCTGTAGCGGTATCCATGTTTATGACCACTCATATAGTGACAGTTATCTGTTAGTGGTCATAACCAATGGATACTGAAGCTAGGGGTAAGCGACATAGCAAATCAGAAGAACTGTACTACATTTCAAATTGGAGGTATTTGATAATAGTATTATTACACCTACTACATATTGGGATAGGATCTTGGAGATGGGAATACCCTTTAAGGCTGTCTCTGATTACACATCACAGTTAGTGACGGAAACAGAAGAGAGTCCCTGTGCAAGAGCATTTCTTGGGCCATTTGCAGTTCATTAGCTCATCATTCCTTCTTTGGAGGTCTAAATGGCCCGTATTACAGCTATAAGGGCCTATTACACCTATTACATACTGAGATAAGATCTTGTAAATGGGAATACTGCTTTAATGGTGTGTGACCTGTGAAACTTTTTCGGGTGCGTCAGGGGCTCCTGAGATCTTAATATTATTTTTATGACAGTATTATACGCTGATCAGGTGAAAAACAAAACCACTGATAACCAATAATATTAACTTTTCCTATCTTGTGAAAATGGAAGCTGTCAAGGGGGACATACTGTACATGAGGCAGTTAGTGAAAAATTAGTTGGTCAAGTTAATTTATTGGGAGTAGGAAAATGGGCATTCATAAGGATTTGAGTGATTTTGACATGGTCCACATTGTGAAGATTAGAAATCTAGGGCAGAGCAACTCAAAAAATTGCAAGTCTTGTGATGTGTTTTTTGCTATGAAAGAAGTGATGAGCACCAACCAAAAAAGTGATCCAAGCAACAGATCTGGTGAGCTAGGGACAGGGTCATGAGCACCCAAAGATCATTGATGCATGACATGGAAATGCCTGAAAGCTTTATTAGGTAATAATTACAGATTATTAGTTTTTTCAAAGTATTATGGTGGTGGAACTGTTTTTTTTCATACAAATTTTCTTTCCCTAAAAACCATTTTAAACAAAATTACGGTACATAAAAATCACATATTACAACTAAAAATCCAAATCTCATGAACAATGAAACAGAAAAAAAAAACAAAAAACTAAAGAAAGAGAAGCGAAAAACACAATATTCTTCATCATTGAATAGTCAATCTTTTACACTGCACTGCAGGAGAGGCATAAAACAATCTCTGGCCGTGTGATCTGTGTTGCAGCCAAAGGTCACCATGTATCCGCAGCCTTCGTTCCTAATATCAACCTGCAATTGTGTTAAGCCAAGTGATTTGAACTTTTAAGCCCAGTAAAAGCTCTAAGACTAAGTGCTCATGCAGATGTCCCTGCCAATCAGTCTGAGCACGGACCACTACTGCATGGATTAACTATGGCTCTCCCGACCTGAGCATGACTGCTTCATATATTTCTAGTAGAAATAAAGTTGAATAGGTAGCGGCGCAAGTATTTATGTGCTTGATCAGCTGCAAGTACAGGGACCTCCTACCACACGGAGGAAATAAGGATCAGATATAAGAAAAATATATTTCTATGAGGCTGTCACACTCGGGTCTGGAGACCGGCGGCCAGTCCATGCAGTGCGGTCCAAGATTGGACTGAAATCCACGGGCATGAGCCCTTAGATACAAATTCGCAAAGAAGAAAGTGGTTGTTCGGTAATAAAATTCCCTACTGAAACCACAGCATTTTTCCATTGATTTGCAAAACAGTGGCCTTTTTATTCTAATTGATGGGGCAAAAATAACAAAAGTGAACACAAATAAAAGACATTTCTGTAATTAATAAATCAATTAACCACAAAATCATCCATTTATTTAGTTTCTGTAGTCATTGCAATAGTACAGTAATTGCAGAGCTCAGTTTTTAATTCATACAGGCTTTTCTATTTGGTTATATATGTTGCTATTAAGTTAGATGAACAATCTTCTTGCAAGTTGCCAATATCAATATTTTACTTCATGTCTGCAAATACAAAATAGCAAAAATACAAGTTAGTGCAAAATATATGTAGTATATTGTTCAGATTTCATTACCGTACATTAGTTATCACAATCATAAAGACAAGCAGAAAAATTGAAGGAGATTTACCAAAAGTGGTGCAAAGGAAAATTAGATTCATTGTCTATAGCAACCAGTCACACTGCACCTTGGATTTTTCATAAACTTTTCGAAGATTAAAAAGCAGTGAACCAATTGGTTGTCAAAGGCAAATTTTCCACTTCTCCTATTCATTCTGCTTCTTACATCTCCCCACACTTTCACATTAATTTAAGTATAGTCAAAAGGCCTAAAAATTATTCCTTATCACACAATATAAATTTTATGGACAAAAGTATTGGGACACCTACACATTACACCTGAAGGAGATTTTATGACCTCATATTTATGATCCATGTACATTAATATAGCATTGGTCCCTTTATAGCTATGACAGCATCCACTCTTCTGGGAAGGCTTTATAACAGATTTTGGAGTTTGTAGGAATTTTTGGGCGTTCATTCAGAAAAGCACTTTCGATGTTAGCAGTCAAGACATCACAGAGGAAAAAAAATGTGGACTTGTGTTTAACAACATTTTTAACCATAAATATTACCGTAAATGGAACATAAAATGGTTTCAATTTAATTTTTTTAAAAAGCGCCAGTAAAACTCTGCAATTTTGTTCCCTCTGAGGCATCCAGTTACCCACAATGCCAAAGTTAAGTTCAGCAATGGAGCACGTGGCAGTAATCCATATATATGCATATGCTATGCCGATGAGCATAACCTCCAAGGTAAGTGCATATTTATAATTCCCACTGTATATTAGTCCAACCAGCAATATCACACAAAGGAACGCATTGTTTTGTCCTTTTTATTTTCAGACATGACTCACACATTGCTACATTTGTGAGGCCAGAGACTAATGTTGGATGAGAGGGCCGGGCTCACAATCTTTGTTTCAGTTCATCCCAAAGGTGTTGGATGAGGTTGATGTCAGGGCTCTGTGGCTCAAAGATCATGTAATGTTCTTCGACATTAAATTCTCCCAACCATTAACTTATGCTCATTTCTTCATGCAATGAGCAAGGTCATGCTGAAACAGAAATGGGCCTTCTTTAAACTGTTCCTACACAGTTGGAAGCATACAATTGTCCAAAATGTCTAAGGTATGCTGAAACATTAAAAGAATGGTCTGATGCCTATTATGCCCTTTATAAATACCTATTTTTAAGTCTTAACCACTTTTGTAATTTGCTTCATTATAAAATTCCCTACTCTTCTCCCTATAAAGCCATCCCCTATATCTGTTTTTTTTCTTTACCTCCTGTGATGTTTCGTTTGAGAAGAGCCGCTAATTGGACATCACAGGAGGTTGAGGTTGCAGTCAGTTCCCCACAGTTTCTATTACCCTTCATGAAATAGGACATCACCAGGGGGTGGCGATTACCACAGTTTCTTTCACAGCCATTCCTTGATGACATCCTGTGTTTGGAGGTGGATGGAGAAATTACCTCAATTTCAGTGGCCGCTACTGCAGCCCCTGCTTCTATCGCCCATAACTCTTTCCATGAAATGAGAGAGCAGGGGGTGGTGATAGAAGCAGGGTGAGTGACAGGAGGGCCGCCCCAGATATCACTGCTTTCAAATGAATCACTATCAGGGAATAGTGATAGAAGTAAGGCAGGTGACAGCAGCGGCACCCTTGATAATGATTTGTTTAAGGGCAGTGATAAAAACTGTTCAGCAGTGCTGCTGTCATTCACTCTGAGGCAGCGGCCATTGACAATGTGGGGAGCTTCCACTTATGAAGCGTGTCAGCGGCCACTGAAGCTGCAGTCACCTCTCCATCACCCACCTGAAACAAGATGTCATCAGGGGACAGTAGTGACAAAGTTATGGTAAGTGACCACAGGGCCACTCTCTGATGACATCCTGTTTTGGGGGGAAGGAGGCTACAAGTAAGTGGCTGTAAGATCATCCGCCTGTGAAGCCCTATTTATGTCATCCCTCAAAACAAAGCATCACATGCCGCCATCTATATTAATATTGGCATGGAAACAATGGCCGGGATGGAAGCTAAAGTAGCTCCGTTTTTGTTTTGTCCAGTAAGTTGTCATCTGTAAGTTAGAGTTTATCCCTTGCGCCTGCGTCATGAGAATGACATAGACGATTGGTGGTTTGAATTAATGGGCTATTCTTAAAACAGTAACTTATCTTATATCCATAGGATAGGCGATAATTATACTGATTGCTGGAGGTCTGATTGTTGGGTCCTCTGGAGCTCCTAAGAATTAAGAATCTTGAATGGTGAAGAGTTACGCATGATCAACGTCTATATGCCTCTTATAGTCTTCCCCTGAAAATATCATTTTAGGTCACTATCTTTGCTCTAGTTTAATAATTTGGAAAGAAGTTCCAATTTGTCAGATTGGAGTCAACCACTAATTACAAGTATGCTTTATAGCAGCAGATCCGAACATAATTGTTTTTGACAAAGGTATTCTAGCAAAATGCCTAGTCGCTGAGGCTGTGTACTCTGCATATGGACTTTTCCATATATCTTGAGCAAATTTGTATTGTTTTCTGGGATCTCATACTGGATTTTCTCCTTTCTACGCTGCCAAAAAGACTGGAGTCCAGGTCTCAGGAAGACCCTGGAACAGAACTGTCAGCTGACGTAACACAGCTGAAGGTCAACATATCCACCTGCATATATTGCTGCCCTGAGGGCAGGTAGGTTGTGTAGGATGTCTTCTGTGTGTAAAGCAATCTCACATTACTGTGCACTTAACACCTACCAAATACAACCATTATCTTTTTGCATATTACATTGCTAATAACAGCATCAAAGTGAGAATATTAAACATTTACATTTAGCAAAAACGTAGTGTTAAATCAAACAATGGCTATAATACTAATTCCTTAATCAAAACTCACCTTGCCATGGCTAAAAAGACAAGTTTAGTGATGACCATGATGGCCATGATGGCCATGAAACCCATGATGGCCAGCGTGTCCATGATGGCCATGATGCATATGTGGTCCAAAGTGTCCAGGAGGACCATGGTGTATATGTGGTCCAAAGTGTCCAGGAGGACCGTGGTGTACATGTAGACCTATGGTAGGACCTGGAGGATGGGGATGATGGTGGTGGTGATGGTGCGGGTGCCCAGGGGGAGGATGGCAATGTGGGCCTGAAATGAATAATTTAATATAACATTTTTTAAATAACAAACAAAATCATTTGCAAACATGTTCAGGTATAGCCAGGTCATACATTTACTGATATTCCACTCAGAGTTTCATAGTAATGGAATAATGATCACACAGTACAAGGGCAATGTACACATTGATGTCACAGGCTAAAAATATTGAACAAAGTGATGTTCACGATGATATTCTATTCAAGTATTGAAGCCCAAGAACCATGGAAACACTGGTGTCACAGTAGTGGGGTAATGCATATAGTGATATCATAGTACAAAGTGCAAGCCCACAATATTCTGACAGCAACACAATAATGTGCAGAATGATATCACATGGATTAAACGGATGTTCTAGGGAATATGATTTTTTTTAAATTTCTCAGACTGCTTTCTTGTTTATTAATTATGCTTTTTAGTTATATTCCACAGCACTTTACAGACATTATCATCACTGTCCTCATTGGGGATCATAACCTAAATTTCTTGTCAGTATTCCTTTGGAGAGTGGAAGGAAACTGGAGAGCCCAGAGGAAATCCAAGCAAACAAGGAGAGAACATACAAACTCCTTGCAGATGTTGTCCTTGGTGAGATTTGAACCCAGTGCTGCAAAGTAACAGTGCTAACCACTGAGCCACCATAGAGCCACCATTCTGCTTTAAAGTAATTTAATCCTGGAGGTCCTGTCCGGTGTTTGTCTAGCCCCCTTGTCTCTGCTTCCTCATCTCATCTTCAAAATACTGGAAATGGCTGGAAATGGCATTCAGCAATTTACTGGCTGAGGTAAGTCATTGCTGCACCAGTGACTCAGTATTTTGACCCATTTCCAGGGTGTCAATGGTCTGATCGGGAAGCCGTGATCTGTGGGGACCAGATGACTGTCAGAAGAGGACCTGCAGGGGATTGAAAATGGTAAATCTAATACCCCTGGAACACTTCATTCAAGAGGTGGTGAAAAACTAAAAAAATATCTAAAGATGTGGCTAATTTATCACCTGGCATGCACCATTGTGATCAATTTGATATATTTTCATACAGTTTTATTTACATCTGCATTGTCTAAATAATGGAGAGGATCGGGCCTGAATTTGTTACTAGGCACTGGAGGGCCAGGACCTAGGGCGGCAGTAGAAGCTCATAATAAGGATACAATGTTCTTATAGACTCCTTTCCTGCCCTTTTGTTGGCCTTACCATGAAAATCAATGTCTATTCAGGGCGGGTGGTAATTTTCACAGATAGCGCAAGAGAAAGGGAGGGTAAGATGTGCGAAGATCCAACTGTAGAATCCACTAGGATGAGTTGTAAGTGGTGTGAACAACTACTTGCTTAGTTTCTCAGGGGCTATAAACAATGAGTAAAGTCAGTGATCCTACTGATTTAAGGGAGGTTAGCACCGGAGCCCTGGAGAGGATTCATAAATATGCTCCAATGTCTGGTTTCCCAGTCATCGAGGCACCTAACTTATGAATTAAAGTAGGTCCCTTACTGGGTGAGTGCCATAGAAGCTGTTATGCCTGATAGTCTGGCAGTACCACAAAGCATATTCCCATACTGTATGGATATGTTAACATATTGTATACACAAGAGACTTAAAAAGAGAAAGTGTTGGCAAATCTTGAAGTAAGAATTCTGTTCTTACAATATATATTCTAGCACTCATGCATGTGCAAGAATACTTAGTACATAAATTGCTATGGAAAATATTTTTGACACTAACCTGGATTTGAATTTTTCCCCTTATAACTGGAATCTGAAAAAAGAAATATCTATTAACGTGCTATATAATTGTCTTATTACTCAATTACACAGCAATAATGCAGCAGACCCGATTCATGCTGCGCGTGGTTAGGACAGCATGAAGCATCTGACGCTTCCCTTTAAATTATATCAGTTCAATACATTAGGATATAAAATATTAGCTATTGTATGTTTCTTTCTATAGTGTACAGCAGATTTTCTGTTTTACATTTTATTCCTATTATTAAATTGCACTTTAGTCCCCTTAGTCAGTTCCTAGTCCTCTGCCATTTTTTTCTATCATCGTATTAACTGTGTTATTCAAAATATGCAAACATTCCAGTCTTTTACACCCCACAGGAGTCACACAGGACATTGAAGATACTTACAGAACACCCCATAACAATGCATTACCCTATCACATAGCAGTGACAAAGGGATTTTTATTACAGTACAACATTGGGATAAAAAGCTTATTTTACATTGAAGGGTTGTAGTTTTCCATGTGATATGTAATGGTTACTGCCCCTCTCTATCTCCTGATCTTACTGCAGAGCTTGTGTAATTATACCTGACACATCTGCAGGTTCCTCTCAGTTTCCATTTCACAAGCAGACAGGGCTGCAAATACAGAGCTCAAGAGCTGCAAAAATGTGTTTACGACAAGAAAAATATTTAGAATGAGAGTCCTCGTGGTTTATACCTTTTTAATGGCTAACTGAAAAGATGGTAACAAATTGGGAAGCTTTCGAGACTACGCAGGTTTTCATCAGGCAAAGACTAAAACAAAGCTGAAAAATC
>JARQOD010000007.1:54884464-54925258 GCA_033576555.1 Oophaga sylvatica | reverse complement strand
CGGGAGATAGCTTTCCTTTTGCCTTTAGGTGTATTTTCTCTCCGGTTTGGGAAAGGCGTCTAGTCAGTGGTACCCCCCCCCCCCACTCTTTTGTGTGGTGGGAGTTTATGTACTGCAAACCAATTTTCCAGCCTCTCTGGTGTATTACTACTTTGGCTATTTTTTGCAATTCTCCTCACTACCGAAACATAACGTATTACCAGCCAAACTAAAAATTTTGGTACCCGAAGGGAAAAAATAGTAAAAAGGAAAAAGAAAAACAGGGAGTTGTCAGAATTTTTTTTTTCCCTCTGTTTGTTGCATTTTTTTCCCTCTTTTTTTCTCTGGGTGTGGGAGGAATTTTTTTTTTCTTATGGAGTTTGCACAGTTGTCCTGGGTGTGGAGCAGCTTGTCTCTGAGGTTCGAAGTATTGCCTTCCTATCTTGCTAGGTTGCCGGTTGTGGAACCTAGGACCCCTGTCGAATTAATTTTTGGGGTTTTCGGTCTAAATTTTGAATTTCAAAAATAATGTAATTGTTTTGTGCCTTAAAACCTAATTCCTCAGGGAACGCAGCAAGCGGTTCAAATTGTCTCTTTCTGCTGTGCGGCGACCCACAGTTGGGCTTTTTCCCTGACACTGGGGACCTGTTTTGAATGTGTTGATGTTTTTTTCAAGTTGGGGTTTATTGTACGAGAACCTAATTCAGATCAAGCTGAAAAGACCTTGTTGGCATTAAATCAGGGTCGTGAAACGTGACTGTACTGTCGAATTTCAAATGGGCGTCCTGACCAAATGGATGACGATCTTTGGCAGCCCTTTTTCGGAGGGTCTGTCAGGAAATGTAAAGGCTTATGGTGGGATCCCTTTTCCCCCTCTGGCCAATGATTCTTGTCTTTGGCTATTCAAATTGACAGACGTTTGGCGGGAGGCGGGTATGCTTGAATAGGTTGCCTTGTGAGCCAGTCCTGACCCAGCAGGTGTTGGATGACTTCTGGGCTCGCGCATAGTTTTGCAACGCAATGGGTTATGTTTTTTGTTGTGACGCTTCCATGCTATTTTTTCCGTCTGCCCTAAGTGGGGAAGAGTTTTGCGCGCTCAGTTGAGGGTAGTGTTAAACTAATTTCTGTTGACTGTTCCCTGATTTGCTCCCTGCCATTTTCGGCTAGGTTTTGTTGATTCAGGACCAGCTATTAACCTGATGGATTTTGACTTTGCCAAACGTTGTGGGTTTCCCATGTTACCCCTGCGGAAGTCTATTCCTTATGGGCTTGATTCTACCCCTTTGGCGGAGAATAAACCCCAGTTTTTATCAGGTGTAATGGGGTTCAACCAGATATCAGGAGGTTGCAAATTTCTGGTGTTGCATAACCTGCTGACATTATTGTACTGGGTTCCCTTGGTTACGACTTCAAAACCTGTTTTTGGATTGGAAATTTGTGTTGTGACCGTTGGGGCTGGCATGTGTTAATTGACCTCCTGTTTTTTCGCCCTCCCCATTCTAGGAGCCCTGACTTTTTGACTGATTTTTCTGTGTGTTTGTGAAAGTAAGTTCTGAATCCTTACCCCTAAAGGGCTATGTTGCGCAGGTTAGTGCCTAGTGGTAAATTTCCAAAAAGGTGCCTTTTTAATTTATCTGTCCTGAAACGTGCTATGCGTTTTTCAGGGTCTTGGAAGGGTCATATAGACTCCTCTTCACCCTTGGGCGCCGGTTTTTTTTTTGTGGCCAAAAAGGATGGTTCATTGAGGACGTGTATTGATTATTCCCTCCTGAAAAAAGATCATGTTAAAAATAAATTCCGTTACCTTGATTTCTGACCTATTTTCCGAGTTTGAAAAGTGCTAGTTGGTTTCCCAAGCTTGACTCAGGGGGGATTAACCTTATTCCATTAAGACGGGGAGATGGAAGTGGCATTTAATACCCCAGGGGGCTTTTTGAGTACCAAGTGATCCTTTTGGGCTTACTAATGCCCCTTCCTCTTCCAATCCTTCATGAATGATATTTTCAGGGATTTTGTGGATAAATTTCTGATTGTTTTTTTGGGATATTTGATTTTTTCCAACGATGGGACTTCAGTGAAAAGTTCGGACTGGTTTCCAGTTTTTGAGAGAGAATGCATGTTGTGAAGGAATAAAGGTTTTTTTGGCATACAGAAGGTCTCATTTTGGGATTTATTTTGTCTCCGTCTGTTATTGAAATGGACCCGGTCAAGGTTTCAGGCCATCTGTGATTTTGGGTTAACCTTCTTCTTTGAAGGTTTCAGAGATTTTTGGGTTTTGCCAATTTTTATCGTAAATTTATTGGTATTTTGTTAAACCATGCTGATTTGACCAAAAAAAAGGGTTCCGATGTGGTGAATTGGCCTCCTGGGCAGTTTCTGGTTTCAGGAATTAAGCGAGATTTTATTTTTGCTCCTGTTCTTTGGGCCTGATGTTTCTTTGCCTTTCAGGTGGAGGTTGTGCCTCTGAAATTGGGGCAGGTGCCGTTTTGTCCCAAAGGGATCCGGACCTTAAGAGTAACGCTTGTGCCTTTTTCTCTCGAAAATTTTCTCCAACGAAGTAATTATGACGTGGGAATCGGGAGCTTTTAGCCATGAAGTGGGCCTTTGAAGAGGGGAAGACATTGGGTGGAAGGACCAAAATCAGGTGGTTGGCCTCCGCCAAAAATCTGGTTTATCTCGAATAGCCAAGCGACTTAAATCTGACAGGCCGGGGCTTTTTTTTTTCACACTTTTAATTTTTGGGGTTTTTTTTTTTTGGGCCCAAAAAATGTTAAGGCGGATGCCTCTGGGGTTTCTTTGTTATTTCCTTTATCTGATCTGTGTTATTTTGAAAAGGGTGTTGTTTCTTTCCGCCATCTCGCCCAATTTGGACTGGCTTGGAGGGGTGTAAGGAGGATAACCTACGCTGCCCTGTTGGAAATTGTTTGTCCCCGCAGTGGAAGAAAGGTGTGATGTCTGAGATTCATTGTTCTCGTTGGCTGGTCATCCCAGGATTTTTGGTACCAGAGATTGGTGAGTCGGTCCTTTTGGTGGCCCTACTTTGCCGTGCGTCAGGGACTTTGGCAGTGGTGGGACTTGCTCTGTTCCAAGCCTTGTTTCATTCTTGGTTTGTTAATGCCTTACCTAGGTTTTTATTTCCGACCCCCGCTTCAAGAAATGACCGTTATTGGTAATCTGTGATAGGTTTTCAAGAGATACATCTTGTGCCATTACCTAATTGCCTTCCTCCTCCGAATTGGTGCCTTTGTTTTTTCGCACGTGGTCCGGTTTCATGGCATTCCGGAGAACAAATTTTGTCTGACAAGGAGTCCGTTTGTTTCCAATTTTGGAGGCATTTTGTTTTAAACTTGGTGTTTTAGTTGCTTTCTCCCCCTGCTTTTCCCCTCTGACCAATGGACAACCGAGAGAAAAACCAGCCTTGTAGATTATTTGAGATGTTTGGTCTGCTGATCAAGTGACTGGGTCTCTTTTTTGCCTTTGGCTGATTTGCTCTTAATAATAGGGTACCTTGCCACCTTGATGTCTCCTTTTTCTGCAATTTGGGTTTCACCCCGATTTCTTCGGAAAAGGCGGGGGATTCTGTCTGTCCGGGGGTTGACTCTATTGTGCAGGTATGCAGCAGATTTGGGCCAATGTGGAGAGGTTGCCCTCCTCTCAAGAGGGCCCCGGGTTTGCCAACCGCATAGGACTGATGGTCCTCGTTTTAAGTGGGGGATTTTTGGTTGTACAAGGAATATCCCTTGAAGGTTTGATCTCCAAAATTTAAGCCAAGGTTATTGGCCTTTAAGTCATGGAAATTTTAATCCTGTTTCCTTCCGTTTGCTTCTTCCGGGCATTTAAGATCCATAACGTTTCCCAAAGTCCTTATTGAAGAAGTTTTCGAGCCGTGGTTCCATGGCTGTGCCTCCCGCCCTGTTTTGGTTGGGGCAATTTGGGTATGTGGTTAGAAATTTGGATTCCTTTGCTAGAAGAAATCCAGTATTTTGGTTAAGTGGAGAGGTTAGGGTCAGGAGGACAATTCTTGGGTGTTTGCTTCGGCTTCCATGCGGGAGACTTATCCTTCTAACATCGAGTATCCGATTGGGCCTGGTTGCCCAGGTGATTCGGTGGCCCCTCCTCAAGGGGGGGGGTACTTTGTAATACTTTGGAGGCGACTTCTGAGCTGGGGCTCCCCCGTTGGGTTGGAGAGTGATGAATAATTACTGAATGGCCTTCAGCTGTGTTATGATTTGGTGCGGGGGTGCAGGTAAAAAGGCAAAACACCAAGCAGTTGGAATCTTGAATTGCGTACCCTGACAACACCACAACTAAGGCAGCCGGGAGCTTCCCACGTTGGTCCCAGACGCCTCGTCACAGCCTTGAAAACCAATCACACCCAAAGATAAAACAGGAAAGTATCTGCCCCGGGGAAACCCAAAGATAATAGAAAGCCCCCAAATGTAATGGCGGTTAGACAAGAAGAAATCTGACACAGAAAGAAAATAGTATGAGCAAACGCTGGGGCCCAAAATAACTAAATAGAAAATTAGGGGGTACTTACTGCAATCCCGAAACTGAAAAGCGCCAACTTACTAATTTCAAAACAGAGTACACGCCTCTACCACTTAAATTTTGTTTTGGTTGTTAACAAAATCAAAACCAGCCACTGAAAAAAAGTAAAAAGCAAAAGTCAAAACATCGTGGCTGAACTAAATGAGAGGGCAAAGCCCCCCGGAGGGGACCTTAGGCCCCCACGAAGTGCAGGAAAAAATGCAAAATCGCACAAAAACAAAAAGAAGAAATGTCTTTTGTGCAGGGATGAACACGACACAGAGGCTACAAGGGAAACGGATTCAAGGATTGAGACCAGAAACCTTGTACCGGCAACCCTGAGGGAAGGTGGATCCCTTATATAAACCAGTCTAAACACCTGATTCCCAATCCTCACAATCTTCACTGGAAGACCGCCCCGCTTGTAAACACCAGGGAAGCCTTGTCGAACTCTCTAAACCTTCAACAACAGTCCCCCCCTTGGGGGGGTCACCGAACCCTCATTTGAGAACCAGGTCGGTAGGTGAGTTCTATGTAGCACGGATAAGTTTAGCTGGAGTCCGAACAAAAACCCAAGAATTGTTTCCTGACCATAAACTCTCCATTTAAAACCAAATATGGAGTTTCCGTCTAGAAAAAGGAATCAATATTTTCTCAACCAATACTCCAGATTGCCCTCAACCAAAACAGGGTCAGAGGCACGCCGAGGAAACCACTGGCTCAACAAACCTCTTCAAAAGGACTTGTGGAACAACGTTTTGGATTTAAATGTCCCTAAAGAGCAAACGAAAAGAAAAGGTTAATACTCCATGTTTATAAGGTCCAATGAACCTAGGCTTAATTTAGGAGATGTACTCTCATGGAATTTTTTGGGACAACCAGACAAGTCCCCTACTTTAAACCCCGGGGCCATCAGTCCTATGCCGGTTAGCAAACCGTGGGCCTTCTCCTGAGAGAGGGACAACCCCCTACCTGGTCCCAAATTGTTGCATACGTCCACAACAGGTAACACCTGGAAGACAGAAGCCTCCGTTTGTCTGAAGAAAATCGAGGGTGGAAACCCAGAATTAGAAAAATGGAGACATCAAAGTGGCAGAGCTGCCCATTATTAAGACAAATCAGCCAAAGGCAAAAAGAGACCCATTCCTGTCAGCAGACCAAAGCATCTTAGATAATCTCCCCAAAGTCTGGTTGTTCTCTCGTTTGACCATTGGTCTGAGGATGAAATGCGAGGGAAAGCAATTGAACACCCTTTTAGAAAAAAGTCTCCAAAATCTGGAACAAAGGACTCCCTTCAGACACAAGTTTCAGAATGCCGTGTAAAGTCCCCTGCTGAGGGAACAACGGCCCAATTCAGAGGAGGAAGGCAACTTAGGTAATGGCCAAGATGTACATTTTGGAAACCTTCCAAATTACCCAGATGGTGGTCTTCCGAGAACAGGAAGGTGGAATTGAAATCTGGATATGGGTCCAGGTTCTTGGGCACAGGCAATGGCATCAACAAACCATAGAGCGGGCAAGGTTGGAGCGGAGCAAGTCCCGCAGGACTCAACAAATTCCTGACCACGGACAAAGGGGTAGGCCACCAAAAGGACCGACAAACCAAGTTCTGGTACCAAAATTCCGGGATGCCCAGCCAAGGGAACAATGAATTCGGAAATCCACTCTTTTTCCACTGGTCCGGGCAAAAAATTTTCCACGGAGCACTGGGCCTATCCCCGCACCCCCTCCAGAGAAGTCCCAAATTGGGGGATGGCGGAAGGAAAAAATAACCCCTCTTTCAAATTACGGAAGGATAGATAATCAGGGAGAGCCGCAAGGTCTCGAGGGGGATCCGCCTTAAATTTTAGTGCCAGGAGAAGGAAACCAAAAAATTAAAACGTTGAAAAAAAAAAGGGGCCCACCTGCCGTCTAGGAAAGTCGCTTGGCGTTCCTGACCGTTTTTTATGGTCCGTAAGGCCACCACCTGATGTTTGGTCCTCCACCAATGTCTTCCACTCTTCAAAGCCCCACTTCTGGCCAATAACCCCGATTACCACGTATATTCTTCGTAGGAAAAATTTTGGAAGAGAAAAAGGCCAAGGGTTTTTTAATGTCTCGGATCTTTTTGGGCCAAAAAGGATGCCCCAAATTTAGAGGATCAAAACCCCCGGGGGAAAGGCGGAACATGGTGCCGTAGACAGGAGCAAGTAATCTTTGCTTAAGTTCCTGAAATGCAGAGACTGCCTCATAGGCAATTAACCAATCAGAACCCTTTTTGGTCAAATAATTAATGGTTTCAATAAAGGAAATTCCCAATTAAATTTCGTAAAATTGGCAAAACCAAAAATTTTAAGAGCCTTTAATGAATAGGTTGGACCCAATCACAGTGGCCTGAACCTTGGGCGGGTCCTTTCTCAGATGGGGCAAAATGAACCAGGAAAATGAATCCCTCTGTCGCCAAAAAAACACTTTGATCCCTTCACATCAGAGCATTCTCTCTAAAATCTGGTAAGTTCGAAACTGTTTTCACATGAAGTCCCAGTCATTAGAAAAAATCAAGATATATAAATAAACAATCAGAAAATTTGTCCACAAAATCCCTGAAAATGCTTCATGAAAAGGGGCTGGAAGACGGAAAGGAGTTAGTGAGCCCAAAGGGATCAATAGGTACTCAAATCCCTTAGGGGTATTGAATTGCCTTTCTTCCCATTCATCCCCGTGCTTAATCGATAAGGTTATCCCCCCTGAGGAAGCTTGGTAAAAACCCCAATAGCTTTTTCACCTGGAAAACGGCAGAAATAAAGGGTAAGGTTTGATTTTCACAGTAATTGTTCAAAAGACGATAATCAATTACACGGCCTTAATGAACCATCCTTTTGGCCCAAAGAAAAAAAAACCCGGGACCCGGGTGAAAGGTGGTCTGATATGCCTTTTCCCATGATTCCTTGATATAAGCCGCAAGGTCATTTCGGTACAAAAAGTTAAAAAGGCGACCTTTAGGGTTTACTACCCGGACTAATTCAATACGCAGTATCTCCTATGGGGAGGCAAGGATGGATTTTTTTCGCTAAAAACATCAGAAAAATCAATAAAAAGTCAGGAACTTCCTGAGTGGGGGGAGGAAAAAAACAGGAGTGTTGGGTTTTAACCATTGGCAGCCCAATTGGTTTTAAAAACAAGATTCCAATCCAAAACGGATTATAAAAACTGTAACCAAGGGAAACCAGTCGAAATACATGCAGATTTACAGAACCAAAAATTTGCAGCACTCCTGGTGATCGGTTCAACCCCTTTATCCCTGGTAGAGAAGTGAGGTTTATTCTCAGCCAAAGGGGTAGAATCGATCCCCATAGGGGAAAAAGACTTCTGTAGGGGTTCAAGGGAAACCCCAAACGTTTAGCAAAATATAATCCATCAGGTTTATAGCTGCTCCAGAATCAAGAAAGCCTGACAAAAATGAGGACAGGAGCATATCAGAGTGACAGTTAATAAAAACTTGTCTGAAATTCCCAAGACAACTGGGTGCAAAACGTCTTCCCCTTTAGGAGATGAAATAGATGAGAGGATCACCACAGTAAAACATAACCCATTGCGCTTTTGAACTCATGACGCTGTGCCCCAGACCCACTCATCACACTGATGGTTCGAAGCAGGTTCACAGGCAACCTATTCCCGAACTTCTCCGTCCGCAAAGTCTGTCAATTTGAATCGCTAATGACATAGAATCTTGAGACAAGGGGACGGGAATCCCCCAAATTTCTTTTACTTATTGACGCCCTTTCCGGGAAAAGGGCCCCCCAAAGCGCGTCATTCCACTTGTTCGGTGCCCACCTACGGAATCTCTGACAGTATAACTCGCGTCATAAGGCCCTGTTTAATGCCAACAAGGTTTTCAGCTTGATCAGTGACATTTGCTATGTACAATACCCCAAAGCCTCAAAAAATGCATCAAATCACTCAAAACAGGATCCCGGGTCAGGGAAAAAACCCAATCCTGAGGATCCCCCGCGCAGGAAGGGATGACAATTTTTAACCTGCTGCGCTGCATTCCCTGAGGTTAGATTTTAAGGCAAAAAACAATTTACAATTATTTTTTTAAATTTAAAACTTAGCTCGAACCCCCTAAAAAAACAAATTGGCAGGGGATCCTGGTTCCAAAAAGGCAACCTGCAGATAGCAGCAAACTCTGCCTAGTGGCAAGCTGTCCACACGGCCAGACCTGTGCAAACCCTTTGGAGAAAAGATCCTCCCCCACCCAAGATACAGAGGGAAAAAAAAAAAAAATGCAACAAACAGAAAATATCTCGACAATTTTTTTTTTTTTTTTTCTTTCACAATATTTTCCCTTCTGTGAGTACCATACAATATTAAAATTTTTGGCCGGTGATATGTTATGATTTGGTAGCTGAGGAGTGCAGGTAAAAAGGCAATACACCAGAGCAGTTGGAATCTATGAGATTGCAGTACCCTGACTAACCACCACAACTAGAGGCAGCCGTGGAGCGTTCCCACGTTGGTCCCAGACGCCTCGTCACAGCCTGAGAAACCAATCACACCCAAAGATAGAAACAGGAAAGCTATCTGCCCCGGAGCAGAACCCCAAAGATAATAGAAAGCCCCCAACATTTTAATGGCGGTTAGACAAGAAGAAATACTGACACAGAAAAAAAATAGTATGAGCAAACGCTGGGGCCCAAACTAAACTAAATAGAAAAGGATAGGAAGGGTACTTACTGCAATCCCAGAAAACCCTGAAAAGCACAACTCTACTAATTTCAAAATCACCTGTTTATCACACGACCTCTACCACCTAAATTAGTTCTCTGGTGTAACAAAATCAAAACAGCAGCCACTGAAAAAACTGTAAAAAGCAAAAGTACAAACATCAGTGGCTGAACTAAACTGAGAGGGAAAAAAGCCCCCGGAGGGACCCTGAAGGCCCCCACAGAAGTGCAGGACAAAATGCAAAAAATCTAGCACAAAAACAAAAAGAAGAAAATGTCTTATCTGATAGCAGGAGATGCAGACCACACAGCAGGCTACAAGGGAAACAGGATTCAAGGATTGAGACCAGAACAATTTGATCACCGGCAACCCTGATGGGGAAGGTGACTCCCTTATATAAAGACCAGTCAGTAAAACCCCTGATTCCCAATCCTCACAATCTTCAATGGACAGACCAGCACCGCTTGTAACCACCAGAGGAAGCTCTGCTCAGAACTCATTCTCAAACCCTTCACAACACAGCTGGCTCTGAATGGTATGATATAAGTGACCTGAGTTCACATCACCCCTTGTCGGTAATCAATTGTTCCTCCTGGTCTTGCTTGGAGCACAGCTTGCTTTCCTGCTCTATTCAGATAGGTGTTTTTGTTTTTGTTTTTTCCTCTGTTGGATTTTCACTGCTGGTTTGCTGCTTGAGTGGATGCGGCCTGGTCCCCTTTTGGGGGTCTGGCGCTGCAATTGTGCTCATTTTGTGTTTGCACTTTTGCTTTGTTCCTTTGTCACTTTTTATTTGCTGAGTTGTTGTGAGTTATACCAGAGATCTGATTTAGGTGGTAGAGATCGTGTGATCTCAGTTTTTTTGTTAATCAGAAGTGTTGGTATTTTGTCAGGGTTTTTTGGGTTGCAGTCAGAATTCTTTCCTTACTTTTCTATCTAGACAGATTGGGCCCCAGCGTTTGCTCATTCTATTTTCTGTCTGTGTCCGTGTTTTCTTCTTGTCTAACCGCCATTACATGTTTGGGGGCTTCCTATTTCTTTGGGGATTCTGCTCCAGGGCAGATAGCTTTCATCTTTCTGCCTTTAGGTGTAGTTATCTCTCCGGCTGTGACGAGGCGTCTAGGATCACCGTAGGTACGCTCCAACGGCTACTTCTAGTGTGGCGGTTAGTTTAGTGTACTGCAATCCAATAGTTTCCAGCCTCTCTGGTGTATTACTTTTGGCTTTTTTTTGCAATTTCTCCTCAGCTACCGAAACATAACACAATTTTGGTTTGAAAAAAATGGCGCTCCTTCCCTTCCGAGCTCTGCCGTGTGCCTAAACAGTGGTTCCCCCCCACATATGGGGTATAGCGTGCTCAGGACAAATTGGACAACAACTTTTATAGTCCAATTTCTCCTGTTACCCTGAGAAAATAAAATATTGGTGACTTAATATCATTTTTGGGGAAAAAATAGGATTTTTTTATTTTCATGCCCGGGCATTTATAACTTGTGTGAAGCACTTGGGGCTTCAAAGTGCTCACCACAGATCTAGATAAGTTCCTTAGGGGGTCTTGTTTCCAAATGTGGTCACTTGTGGAGGGTTTCAACTGTTTAGGCATTATCAGGGACTCTGCAAACTGAACATGACACCCATCAAAGTCTACATTCCAAAACGTCATTACTTCCTTTCCGAGCCCTGCCATGTGCCCAAACAGTATTTCCCCCACACATTGGGGTATCAGCATACTCAGGACAAATTGGACAACAACTTTTGGGGTCCAATTTCCTTGGGAAACTCAAAAATGGGGACTAAAAAAATAATTTTTGTGCAAATTTTTTTTTTTCACACACGGGCATTATAAACTTTAGTGAAAGACTTAGGGGTTCAAAGTGCTCACAACAGATCTAGCTACGTTCCTTAGGGGTCTAGTTTTCCAAATCGTGTCACTTGTGGGGGGGTTTCCACTGTTTAGGCACATCAAGGGCTCTCCAAATGCGACATGGCGTCAAATCTCAATTCCAGCCAATTTTGGTTTGAAAAAGTCAAATGGTGCTCTTTCCCTTCCGAGCCTGCCGTGCGCCAGACAGTGGTTTTCCCCACATATAGGGTATCGGCGTACTCAGGAGAAATTGCACAACAACTTTATCTGTCCATTTTCTCTTTTTACCCTTGTTAAAATAAAAAAATTGTTTGTAAAAATCATTTTTGTGACTAAAAAGTTAAAATGTTAATTTTTTTCCTTCCAAGTTGCTTCAGCTCCTGTGAAGCACCTGAAGGGTTAATAAACTTCTTGAATGTGGTTTTGATGTACCTTGAGGGGTGCAGTTTTTAGAATGGTGTCACTTTGGGTATTTTCTGCCATATAGACCCCTCAAAGTGACTTCAAATGTGAGGTGGTCTCTAAAAAAATGGTTTTGTACAATTTGTTGTAAAAATGAGAAATCGCTGGTCACTTTTAACCCTTATATCTTCATAACAAAAAAAAATTTTGGTTCCAAAATTGTGCTGATGTAAGTAGACATGTGGGAAAAGTTATTTATTAACTATTTTGTGTGACAAATTTCTCTTTTTTAAGGGAAAAAAAATTAAAGTTTGAAAATTGCAAAATTTTCTAAATTTTTGCCATATTTCCATTTTTTTAATAAATAAACGCAAGTTATATCAAAGAAATTTTACCACTATCATGAAGTACAATATGTCACGAGAAAACGTTCTCAGAATCGTGAAGATCCGTTGAAGCCTTCCAGAGTTATAACCTCATAAAGAGACAGTGGTCAGAATTGTAAAAATTGGCCCGGTCATTAACGTGCAAACCACCCTTGGGGGTTAAAGGGTTAAGGGTGTCAGGTCCAAGCATTCCTACATGAACAGTTTCCTGGAAAGTGGATTGGTCATTGTGGACCAGTTGAATGGTCTCCAAGGTCTCCCGATCTGACCCCATTAGACTTTTATCTTTGGGGTCATCTGAAGGCAACTGTGTTATGATTTGGTAGCTGAGGAGAGCAGGCAAAAATGGCAATACACCAGAGAGGTTGGAATCTACTGGATTGCAGTACCCTGACCAACCACCACAACTAAAGGTAGCCGTGGAGCGCTCCCACGCCGGTCCCAGATGCCTCGTCACAGCCCGAGAGGTCAACTACACCTAAAGATAGAAAGAGGAAAGCTATCTGCCCCGGAGCAGATCCCCAAAGAACACAGGAAGCCCCCAAACATGTAATGGCGGCTAGACAAGAGGAAATACAGACACAGACAGAAAATAGTATGAGCAAACGTTGGGGCCCAATCTACCTGGACAGAAAAGGATAGGAAGAACACTTACTGCAATCCAAAAAACCCTAAAAAATACCAACTCTACTAATTGCAAAAACACCTGAGATCACAGACCTCTACCACCTAAATCAGTTCTCTGGTGTCACAAAACTAAGCCGCAGCCACTGAAAAAACTGGAAAAGGCAAACGAACAAACAACATTGGCTCAGACAAACTGAGAGGAGCACAAGCCCCCGGAGGGGACCTGGCCGACCTCCACAGAAGTTCAGGGAACAATGCAAAAAGCAAGCACAAAAATAAAAGCAGAAAATATCCCATCCGATAGCAGAAGATGCAGGCAAGACTCAGCAAGCTTCCAAGCGAACCAGGAACCACAGTTGAGACAAGAACAATCGATCACCGGCAACCATGATGGGAGGGAACCTCCCTTATTTAAGACCAATCTGTAACTCCTGATTGCCAATCGTCATTGAATGGTTCAGTACTGTTTGTAACCACCAGAGGGAGCTTCTGCTCAGAATTCATTTCTAACACATTCACAACACAACTGCCTATGCTGTGAAGATATGAGATGTGCAGCATCTGAAACAACGGATACTGGAAGCCTGTGCTAGCATTTCTTTTGCGGTGTTGCTATCAGTGTGTCAAGAGTGGGAGAAGAGGGTTGCATTGACAATTCAACACAATGAACAGCACTTTGAACACATTTTATAAGTGGTCATAAACTTGAAAATAACTCATGAAAGAATAAAGTTACATTAAAACCAAGCACACCATTGTTTTTCTTGTGAAATTGTCAATAAGTTTGATGTCTCCCATGACCCTCTTCCCATTGAAAAAAATAAAGTTGGATCCAAAATGTCCGACTTCAAAATGGCCACCATGGTCGCCACCCATCTTGAAAAGTTGATATCACCAACCATTCCCATTTTATTTAGGTGTATCCATATAAATGGCACACCCTGTATATTGAAGGTTATTCTCTGGTGTAAAATTATATTTTTCAGAAGGTTTCAGAAACATAAAGGGTGTTCTTATCTCAAAGATCCTATCCCAATATGTAGTAGGTGTAAGGGCTCCTTTCCACTTGCGAGAAATATGTTCGATTCTCGCATGTGAAATCCCAGCTCTGGCCCCGACACTTGGGAGTGGAGTGTGCGGCTGCATGTATTTGTGTGCAGCTGCTCGCTCTACTCCCGAATGCCGGCCCCAGAGCTGGGATTTCACATGCGAGAATCGGACGTATTTCTCGCAAGTGGAAAAGAGCCCTAATAATAATATTAGCAAATACCCCCAGTTAGAAAAATAGCATAGTTCTCCTGATGACTATGTCGCTTACTCCATGTGCAGGTCATTGCAGTAGCTTAGGTATCCATGGTTACGACCGCTCGTATAGTGACTGTTAGTTGCTAGTGATTGTAACCATGGATATCGAAGCTACTGTAATGCCTGCACATGAGGTAAGCGACATAGTTATCAGGAGAACTATACTATAATTCTAATTGGAGGTATTTTCTAATATTATTATTATTATTATTGCACCTACTACTAAAGAGATGGACATACCCCTTTAACACTTCAGACTGACCTGATCAATATGCAGGTATTGTACCACCGTCAGCATACTGACATAATCAGATTGTTCTACATTGAGATTGTCATTTAAAATATTGATGTCCCTGTATTATGCTGACCTCCTTCACATAGCTTATGAAACAGTTAATTAAATTTGGGAGAAAATTAAAAAGAGATCAAATTTGTAAATTTAGAAAAGGTCAAGAAATCTGACTTCCACCAAATCTATTCTAAGCCTGACTTGCAGACAGTTGCTTATGAGATGAGAGAAAATAAAAAAAAAATAATTTGGGAAGAAAGTTGTCAATTTTCAGTTGCTCTTCAAACAGTTATAAAGACAGTCTTCCAAAGGCCACATTCACACTATCAGTATTTGGTCAGTATTTTACATCAGTAACTGTAAGCCAAAACCAGGAGTGGAACAATCAGAGGAAAAGTATAATAGAAACACTTCACAACTTCTGTATTTTTCACTCTCTCCTGGTTTTGGCTTACAAATACTGATGTAAACTACTGATCAAATACTGAATGCGTGAACATGGCCTTGGTTAGGCTCAGAGAACCGATTTTTTCTCTTCTGAGAAAATCGAGCCAATCATGCAAATCGCACTGTATGTGTTGAATTGAAAAAAAAGTTTCTCCATCTCCTCCATTCTGTCAGTACGTGAAAATCAGACTGCGCTGTGATGTTTACCAAGTGTGGTTTGATTTTTTCGCGAACCCATAGACATGACTGGCCAAGTGCGATTCGATTAATGGAGGCAAATCATGCAGGCTGTGATTTTTTTAAGTCCGACCAATTAAGGAAAATCTGTAGCAAACCTATGACTAATCCATAAGAAAAATTAACGTGTTGTGGACTTAAAAAACAAACAAACTGAACTGCAGGTCAATGTCTGCTCTGAAAACTTCCACAGCTTGTGAATGAGATTTGTTCAAATCGTATCCTGTTATGATTTGGTAGCCGAGGAGGATAGGAGCAAAAAACAGCAAAGGCAGCCAAACACCCAGAGAGGTTGGGAACTAATGGGTTGCAGATCCCTAAGCTAACCGCACAACTAGAAGCAGCCGTGGGACGTACTGTTGTGAATGGACTTGAATTGAGTTCTGAGTAGAGGCTCCCTCTGGTGGTTACAAGCGGTACTGGACTGTCCAGTGAAGATTGTGAGGATTGGGAATCAGGTGTTACTGACTGGTCTTAATTAAGGGAGTCGCCTTCCCATCAGGGTTGCCGGTGATCAATTGTTCTGGTCTCAATCCTTGATTCCTGTTTCCTTTGTAGCCTGCTGTATCGTGTCTGCATCTCCTGCTAACAGATAAGACATTTTCTTCTTTTTGTTTTTGTGCTTGATTTTTGCATTTTGTCCTGCACTTCTGTGGGGGCCTTCAAGGTCCCCTCCGGGGGCTTTTGCCCTCTCAGTTTAGTTCAGCCACTGATGCTTTGTACATTTGCTTTTTCCAGTTTTTTCAGTGGCTGCTGTTTTGATTTTGTTACACCAGAGAACTAATTTAGGTGGTAGAGGTCGTGTGATCTCAGGTGTTTTTGAAATTAGTAGAGTTGGTGCTTTTCAGGGTTTTTTGGGATTGCAGTAAGTGCCCTTCCTATCCTTTTCTATTTAGATAGTTTGGGCCCCAACGTTTGCTCATACTATTTTCTGTCTGTGTCAGTATTTCTTCTTGTCTAACCGCCATTACATGTTTGGGGGCTTTCTATGTTCTTTGGGGATCTGCTCCGGGCAGATAGCTTTCCTCTTTCTTTCTTTAGGTATAGTTAGTTTCTCAGGCTGTGACGAGGCGTCTAGGACCAACGTAGGAACGCTCCACGGCTGCCTCTAGTTGTGGTGGTTAGTCAGGGTACTGCAATCTCATAGATTCCAACTGCTCTGGTGTATTGCCTTTTTTACCTGCACTCCTCAGTTACCAAATCATAACAGTATCACCGGCCAAAACTGAAATTTATATGGTACTCACAGAAGGGAAAAATATTGTGAAAGAAAAAGAAAAAAAAAGGTTGTCAGAGTTGTCAGAGATATTTTTCTGTTTGTTGCATTTTTTTTCCCTCTGTATCTCTGGGTGCTGGGGAGGATTTTTTTTTTTTTTTTCTCTCTCTCAATGGAGTTTGCACAGTTGTCTGGCCGTGTGGATCAGCTTGCCACTGAGGTTTGGAGTATTGCTACCTATCTTGCTAGGTTGCCTGTTGTGGAACCTAGGATTCCCATGCCAGATTTATTTTTGGGGGATCGAGCCAAGTTTCTGAATTTCAAAAATAATTGTAAATTGTTTTTTTGCCTTAAAATCTAAGTCCTCAGGGAATGCAGCGCAGCAGGTTCAAATTGTCATCTCTCTCCTGCGCGGCGATCCTCAGGATTGGGCTTTTTCCCTGACACCTGGGGATCCTGTTTTGAGTGATGTTGATGCATTTTTTCAGGCCTTGGGGTTATTGTACGATGAGCCTAATGTCACTGATCAAGCTGAAAAAGCCTTGTTGGCATTAAATCAGGGCTTGATGACGCTGAGTTATACTGTCAGAGATTCCGCAGGTGGGCAGTCCTGACCAAATGGAATGACGACGCTTTGGCAGCCATTTTTCGGAAGGGTCTGTCAGATAATGTAAAGGATGTTATGGTGGGATTCCCTGTCCCCTCTGGTCTCAATGATTCTATGTCATTAGCGATTCAAATTGACAGACGTTTGCGTGAGCGGAGAAGTATGCGTGGAATAGTGTTGCCTTGTGAACCTGCTTCTGAACCCATGCAGTGTGATAGAGTGGTTTCTGGGGCACAGCGTCATGAGTTTCGAAAGCGCAATGGGTTATGTTTCTACTGTGGTGATGCCTCTCATGCTATTTCAGTCTGCCCTAAGCGGGGAAGACGTTTTGCACGCTCAGTTGTCTTGGGTAGTGTTCAGACTAAGTTTTTATTAACTGTTACTCTGATATGCTCTCTGTCCTCATTTTCTGCTCAGGCTTTCGTTGATTCGGAGCAGCTATTAACCTGATGGATTTTGATTTTGCTAAACGTTGCGGGTTTCCCTTGGTACCCCTACAGAAATCTATTCCCCTACTGGGGATCGATTCTACCCCTTTGGCTGAGAATAAACCACAGTTCTCTACTCAGGTGATAATGAGGGTTGAACCTGATCATCAGGAGAGCTGCAAATTTTTGGTTCTGTATAATCTGCATGACATTATCGTGCTGGGTTTCCCTTGGTTACAGTCTCATAATCCTGTTTTGGATTGGAAATCTGTGTCTGTAACCAGTTGGGGCTGCCAATGTGTTAATACCAACACTCCTGTTTTTTCTGCCTCCCCCCAGGCTCAGGATGTTCCTGACTTTTTGATTGATTTTTCTGATGTGTTTAGCGAAAGTAAATCTGCATCTTTGCCTCCCCATAGGAGCTATGACTGCGCTATTGAATTAGTGCCTGGTAGTAAATTCCCTAAAGGTCGCCTTTTTAACTTGTCTGTACCTGAACATGACGCTATGCGGTCTTATATCAAGGAGTCATTGGAGAAGGGTCATATCAGACCATCCTCTTCACCCTTGGGTGCCGGTTTTTTCTTTGTGGCCAAAAAGGATGGTTCATTAAGGCCGTGTATTGATTATCGTCTTTTGAACAATATTACTGTGAAATATCAATATCCGTTACCCTTGATTTCTGACCTGTTTTTCAGGGTGAAAAATGCTACTTGGTTTACCAAGCTTGACCTCAGGGGGGCATATAACCTTATTCGCATTAAGCACGGGGATGAATGGAAGACGGCATTTAACACCCCTGAAGGGCATTTTGAGTACCTTGTGATGCCCTTTGGGCTCACTAATGCTCCTTCTGTCTTCCAGTCCTTCATGAATGACATTTTCAGGGATTTTGTGGATAAATTTCTGATTGTTTATTTGGATGATATCTTGATTTTTTCTAATGACTGGGACTCTCATGTGAAACATGTTCGAACTGTATTCCAGATTTTGAGAGAGAATGCTCTGTATGTGAAGGGATCAAAGTGTCTTTTTGGCGTACAGAGGATCTCATTTTTGGGATTCATTTTGTCCCCATCTGTTATTGAAATGGACCCGGTCAAGGTTCAGGCCATCTGTGATTGGGTCCAACCTACTTCATTAAAGGCTCTTCAAAGATTTTTGGGTTTTGCCAATTTTTATCGTAAATTTATTGGTAATTTCTCGGTTATTGTTAAACCATTAACTGATTTGACCAAAAAGGGTTCTGATGTGGTGAATTGGCCTCCTGAGGCAGTCTCTGCATTTCAGGAACTTAAGCAGAGATTCACTTCTGCTCCTGTTCTACGGCAGCCTGATGTTTCTCTGCCATTTCAGGTGGAGGTTGATGCCTCTGAAATTGGGGCAGGTGCCGTTTTGTCCCAAAAAGATCCAGAGACCTCTAAAAGTAACCCTTGTGCCTTTTTCTCTCGAAAATTTTCTCCTACTAAACGTAATTATGATGTGGGTAATCGGGAGTTATTGGCCTTGAAGTGGGCTTTTGAAGAGTGGAGACATTGGCTGGAGGGAGCCAAACATCAGGTGGTGGTCCTTACTGACCATAAGAATCTGGTGTATCTGGAATCTGCCAAGCGACTTAATCCTAGACAGGCCAGGTGGGCCTTGTTTTTCACACGTTTTAATTTTGTGGTTTCCTTTCTTCCTGGCACTAAGAATTTTAAGGCGGATGCCCTCTCGAGGAGTTTCCTTGCGGACTCTCCTGAGGTATCTGATCCTTCTGTTATTTTGAAAGAAGGTGTAGTTCTTTCCGCCATCTCGCCCAATTTGAGACTGTCTCTGGAGGGGTGTCAGGAGGATAGGCCCGAGCGCTGCCCTGTTGGAAAATTGTTTGTCCCGGACCAGTGGAAAAGGAGTGTGATGTCTGAGATTCATTGTTCCGCGTTGGCCGGTCATCCCGGAATTTTTGGTACCAGAGACTTGGTTAGTCGGTCCTTTTGGTGGCCTACCTTGTCTTGTGATGTCAGGGAATTTGTGCAGTCCTGCGGGACTTGCTCTCGCTCCAAGCCTTGCTCTCGCTCTAGTGGTTTGTTGATGCCATTGCCTGTGCCCAAGAGACCATGGACCCATATCTCTATGGATTTCATTTCCGACCTCCTGTTTCTCAGAGAATGACCGTCATCTGGGTGATTTGTGATAGGTTTTCCAAGATGATACATCTTGTGCCATTACCTAAGTTGCCTTCCTCCTCTGAATTGGTGCCTTTGTTCCTTCAGCACGTGGTTCGTTTACACGGCATTCCTGAGAACATTGTGTCTGACAGAGGAGTCCAGTTTGTTTCCAGATTTTGGAGGACCTTTTGTTCTAAGCTTGGTGTTCAGTTGTCTTTCTCCTCGGCGTTTCATCCTCAGACCAATGGTCAAACTGAGAGAACAAACCAGACATTGGAGACTTATCTAAGATGCTTTGTGTCTGCTGATCAGGATGACTGGGTCTCTTTTTTGCCTTTGGCTGAGTTTGCTCTTAATAATAGGGCTAGCTCTGCCACTTTGATGTCTCCATTTTTCTGTAATTCTGGGTTTCACCCTTGATTTTCTTCAGGACAGACGGAGGCTTCTGCCTGTCCAGGTGTTGACTCTGTTGTAGAGCGTATGCAACAGATTTGGGACCAGGTAGTGGAGAGGTTGTCCCACTCTCAGGAGAGGGCCCAGCGGTTTGCTAACCGGCATAGGACTGATGGTCCTCGGTTTAAAGTGGGGGACTTGGTCTGGTTGTCCTCAAAAAATATTCCTATGAGAGTGGCATCTCCTAAATTTAAGCCTAGGTTCATTGGACCTTATAAGATCATGGAGATTCTTAATCCTGCTTCTTTTCGTTTGCTTCTTCCAGGGACATTTAAGATCCATAACGTGTTCCACAAGTCCTTGTTGAAGAGGTTTGTTGAGCCAGTGGTTCCTACTGCTTTGCCTCCTGACTCTATTCTGGTTGAGGGCAATATGGAGTTTGTGGTTGAGAAAATATTGAATTCTCGTTTTTCTAGACGGAAACTCCAGTATTTGGTTAAGTGGAGAGGTTATGGTCAGGAAGACAATTCTTGGGTGTTTGCTTCGGACATCCATGCTAGGAGACTCATCCGTGCGTATCATAGAACTCATCCTGACCGACCTGGTTGCTCAAGTGAGGGTTCGGTGACCCCTCCTCAAGGGGGGGGTACTGTTGTGAATGGACTTGAATTGAGTTCTGAGCAGAGGCTCCCTCTGGTGGTTACAAGCGGTACTGGACTGTCCAGTGAAGATTGTGAGGATTGGGAATCAGGTGTTACTGACAGGTCTTATTTAAGGGAGTCGCCTTCCCATCAGGGTTGCCGGTGATCAATTGTTCTGGTCTCAATCCTTGATTCCTGTTTCCTTTGTAGCCTGCTGTGTCGTGTCTGCATCTCCTGCTTACAGATAAGACATTGTCTTCTTTTTGTTTTTGTGCTTGATTTTTGCATTTTGTCCTGCACTTCTGTGGGGGCCTTCAAGGTCCCCTCCGGGGGCTTTTGCCCTCTCAGTTTAGTTCAGCCACTGATGTTTTGTACATTTGCTTTTTCCAGTTTTTTCAGTGGCTGCTGTTTTGATTTTGTTACACCAGAGAACTAATTTAGGTGGTAGAGGTCGTGTGATCTCAGGTGTTTTTGAAATTAGTAGAGTTGGTGCTTTTCAGGGTTTTTTGGGATTGCAGTAAGTGCCCTTCCTATCCTTTTCTATTTAGATAGTTTGGGCCCCAACGTTTGCTCATACTATTTTCTGTCTGTGTCAGTATTTCTTCTTGTCTAACCGCCATTACATGTTTGGGGGCTTTCTATGTTCTTTGGGGATCTGCTCCGGGGCAGATAGCTTTCCTCTTTCTTTCTTTAGGTATAGTTAGTTTCTCAGGCTGTGACGAGGCGTCTAGGACCAACGTAGGAACGCTCCACGGCTGCCTCTAGTTGTGGTGGTTAGTCAGGGTACTGAAATCTCATAGATTCCAACTGCTCTGGTGTATTGCCTTTTTTACCTGCACTCCTCAGTTACCAAATCATAACAACGTACCTACGGTGACCTAGACGCCTCGGCACAGCCGGAGAGATTAGCTACACCTGAAGATAGAAACAGCTAACTGCCCTGGAGTAGAGCCCCAAAGGAATAGGTAGCCCCCAAACATATAATGGCGGTTAGACAAGAAGAAACACAAACGCAGGCAGAAAATAGAGTGAGCAAATGCTGGGGCCAAATACTGCCTAGATAGGACAGGACAGGACAGAATACTATCTGCAACCCAGCAAAACCCTAGAAAATTCCAACACTTCTAATTTCAAAAAATGCTGAGACCCCACGATCTCGCCACCCGCTAAATCAGATCTCTGGTGTGACCAAGCGGCTAACCCGCAGCCACTCAAATAGCAGGGACAGAGCAATGGAACAAATAAAAAGTGGCTACTGAAAAACAGAGAGTAGCACAGGCCCCTGGAGGGGAACCCGGCTAACCTCCCACAAAAGTGCAGACAAAAAATGGAAATTGCAAATACGATAGAAACAAGCAGAAAATATCTTATCTGAAAGTAGCAGACGAAGGAAAGACACCAGCTGACTTCCAAATGAACCAGGAAACAACAATTGATCACTGGCGAGGATCATGGGAAGGCAGCTCACTTATATCAGCCCAGTCAGTCTCTCCTGATTGCCAGTCATCACTCGCAGGTGATGGACTTCTGCTATTCAACACTGGTTCAATACCCTCAGCAACCATCAGAGGGAGCCCCAACTCAGAAGTAATTTCCAACATGCTCACAACAGTGTCCATGTCGCTGCTGCTGCATTCTGCCGAGAGTTGAAAAATTTGGATGAAAAATCTGCAGTAATTACAGTATGTGTGAACATCCCCTAGTGATTGCTATTAACAACACCCTGAAAACCACATGCAAAGGTCCTGCCACAAAACACTCATTGTAATATAAAGAGACATACCTGCCCCCTACACATAAAGGAGCTGTCGGCAAAATGATCACTTAGCTAAGAGATATCTCTCCCACTCCATCACGCACAGGAATTTTTGACCAGCGTTCTTGTGTCCTCCATGCAATTATCTCTCCGCCTTTGGAATTCAACAGGGTGGATTCATCTCACCCCCAACATCACCTGTTGGTAGATTGTTGAGAAGACCCTTAAACATTAGATGGTCGGCTGATCCCACCAAAATGAGCATGTTCTGACGACTTTTGTTCAATGTGTATAGTGGCCCTTATAGTGTATAGTAATGTGTATAGTAGCGCTGAGAAAGAACAGTCCTGTTCGAAACACGTCACTTGTTTCTCGTGCTGTCTGTCTTGGGACCTATTTTCCCATTTTTATCTTTGATGAAATTAAGATTTTCTAAGAATTTTAACCAGGAGCTGAACACCTTATCTTTTTCCCACATACCTTAGGAACTGGTACCATTATTTGGGAATTTTCTTGTCTTCATCACTACGACATTACTTTTCAGCTTAGCTGTACTATTTAAAAAATGAAGCCAAGTTCCTGACACCAGTTTGCGTATTTACACGTAAGTACATGACATCCATACTTCTCTGTGTATATGTGAGTCAGCTCTACCCGGTGGTCGTTTATACTCTCTCTAAAACCAAGTATTTGCAAATATTTAAATTAGAAGTGGAATGTGATTTATTATACAGTAATAAGTAGAGGCATCAAATTTTCACTTGCAAGAATCAGAAGGGACAATATATATGATAGAAAAAACATATAACATCAAGAGAAAATTCATAAACACATAATATATCCTTTATAAGAGATATGGTGGAAACAACATATTCACAATCTGCAAATACTGTATCAGCAATTAAATTAAAAGGAATCTGTCACCTGGTTTTTGCCATGTAATATACACTGCTCAAAAAATAAAGTGAACACTCAAATAACACATCCTAGAACTAAATGAATGAAATATTCTCATTGAATACTTTGTTGTGTACAAAGTTGAATGTGCTGTCAACATAATCACACAAAAATCATCAATGCAAATCAAATTTTTGAACCAATGGAGACCTGGATTAGGAGAGACCCCCAAAATGAAAGTGGAAACAAGTCAAAATGAAAATCAAAACAAGACAAAATTAAAGTGGAAACAAGTCAAAATGATGCTCAGTAGTGTGTGTAGCCTCCACGTGTCTGTATGACATTCCTACAACGCCTGGGCATGCTCCTCATGAGGTTGCGGATGTTCTCCTGAGCGATCTCCTCCCAGACCTAGACTAAAGCATCTGTCAACTCCTGGACAGTCTGTGGTGCAAAATCAAAAGCAGGCGATGCTGATAAGAGTATTCACCAGCGGGCATCTGGCCATGGTAAGAAACATGTCAGTGAAATATATAACTAGTGCAGGCAGTGCATGTATAACTTACTGCACATGGATTTAGCTAATGAATAAAGAAACAAAAGGAAAAAATGACGTGAAGTCCCACTTATTTTTATTACCAGCTGAGGGAAAGCAGATAGCTGGGGTTATTATTCTGGAAAGGTGGCAATAAACATGGGGCATCCCAAGCTATTAATATCAGCTCACAGCTGTCTTCATAGTGTTAACTGGTTATTAAAGAGGGGACCCCCAAAAAATGACTTGGGATCCCCTTATTTTTAATAACCTGTAAAGGCTAAGCAGACAGCTGCCAGCTGATATTAATAGGCTGAAAAGGGGCCATGGATATTGGATCCCTCCCAGACTAATAACATCAGTCCTCAGCCTACCCAGAAATGGCACAATCATTAGATGCGCCAATTCTAGCGCTTGGCCTCATCTTTTCCCACTTGCCCTGATGCGTTGTCAAGCGGTGAAATGGTTTTAGGGTTTATGTCAACAGTGTAATGTACACTGACATTAAGTCAAGGGGTTATTAATGGAGAAAATCCAGCTCAACGATGAAGTGAAGATAAAAAAATTTCTTTATTCACTTGTCATTCCAAATACAGAGGAGTATCAGCATAGATAGCAGCAGATGACTAAGGGTGCTGCGTCACCTGAAACGCGTTGATAACGCATTCATCTGCTGCTATCTATGCTGATACTCCTCTGTATTTGGAATGACAAGTGAATAAAGAAATTTTTTTATCTTCACTTCATCGTTGAGCTGGATTTTCTCCTTTTGCAATGTTCTACGTCTGACACAGCGGTTCCTTGCTCCGATCTCTGGTATGCTGCACTGGTGAGCTGGACTTTTATTTCTACTTATTAATGGAGAGGCGTATAAAAGACACCTCCATTGCTAACCCCATAGTCAAAAGCAATAAACATGCACAAATAGAAAAAAGTGCTATAATTCTACAAAACACTCCCCTCCACTTCTTACCCATTTATTACCTTTAACCCCTTCACAACCTTGGGATTTTCTGTTTTTGCATTTTTGTTTATTGCTCCCCTTCTTCGCAGAGCCATAAGATTTTTATTTTTCTGTCAACATGGCTTTGTGAGGGTTTGCTTTTTACAGGACAAGTTGTACTTTTTAATGACACCATTGATTTTACCATATAATGTACTGGAAAACGGGAAAAAAATCCAAGTGCCGTGAAATTGCAAAAAAAAGTGAAAATTCACAATTTTTTTACCTTGTTAATTAAATGCTAAAACTGACCTCCCATTATGATTCTCCAGGCCATTACGTGTTTGCAGATACCAAACATGTATAGGTACTGTTTTATTTGCATGATGAAAAAAAATTCCAAAGTTTGTAAAAAAAAAAAATTATGACATTTCCGAAGCCCATAGAGTCTTCATTTGTCAGGATCTGGGGCTGGGTGAGGGATTGTTTTTTGCATGTCAAGCTGCTGGGTATCGCGGATTGCTATAGGTTCCCAGGCTGTCACACAGAGGACAGCATGTGAGCCAGGTTACCGACTGTCAGGCGTCATCTGATAACTACTACTCTCATCATCGTGAGCCTGATCTCTCTGATAGAATCGAGAGCAGGCGTTGCTGATGGGAGTATTCAACAAGGGACATCTGGCCATGGTTAGAAACATGTCAGTGAAATATATAACTAGTGCAGTGCATATATAGCTTACTGTACATGAATTTAGCTAATGAATAAGGAAATAAAAAGAAAAAATGGCGTGAGGTCCCCCTTATTTTTATTAACTAGCTAAGGGAAAGCAGATAGCTGGGGTCTAGTGTTATTATTCTGGGAAGGAGGCAATAAACATGGAGCTTCCCCAGCTATTAATATCAGGTTACAGCTGTCTGCATAGTGTTAACTGGTTATTAAAGAGGGGACCCCCAAAAAATGACTTGGGATCCCCCTTATTTTTAATAACCTGCAAAGGCTAAGCAGATAGCTGCCGGCTGATATAAATAGGCTGAAAAGGGGCCATGGATATTGGCTCCCTCCCAGTCTAATAACATCAGTCCTCAGCCGCCCCAGAAATGGAAAAATCATTAGATTTGCCAATTCTGGCACTTAGCCTCAGCTTTTCCCGCTTGCCCTGATGCGTTGTCAAGTGGTGAAATGGTTTTGGGGTTGATGTCAATTGTGTAGTGTCTACTGACTTCAAGTCAAGGGGTTAGTAATGGAGAGGCATATAAAAGACACCCCCATTACTAACCCATAGTCAAAAGTAATAAACACACACACAGAAAAAAGTGCTATAATTCTACAAAACTCTCCCTGACCCTCTTCTACCCATTTATTACCTTTAACTCCTTCACAACCATTGGGATTTTTTGTTTTTGCATTTTTGTGTTTTGCTCCCCTTCTCAGAGCCATAAGTTTTCAATTTTTCTGTCAACATGGCTTTGTGAGGGCTTGTTTCTTACGGGACAACTTGTACTTTTTAAAGACATCATTGATTTTACTATATAATGTACTGAAAAATGGGGAAACAAAACCAAGTGCCGTGAAATTGCAAAAAAAAGTGAAAATTCACATTATTTTTTTTACCATATTCTCTAAATGCTAAAACTGACCTGCCATTATGATTCTCCAGGTCATTACAGGTTCGCAGATACCATACATGTATAGGTTCCTTATTATTTGAGTAGTGAAAAAAAATTCCAAAGTTTTTAAAAAAAAATAAATACGACATTTCTGAGACCCATAGCATCTTCACTTTTCATGATCTGGGGCTGGGTGAGGGATTATTTTTTGCATGTCGAGCTGACGTGTTCATTTATACAATTTTAGATACGATGTTTTGATCACCTGATATTGCATTTTATTGGAATGTTGATGCGACCCAAAAAATGTTTTATTTTTTTTCTCGTTACTCAGTTTACCAATCGGATTATTTTTATATATTGATAGATCGGTTGTTTATGAGGGCAGCGATACTAAATGTGTGCATGTTTTAATTTTTTTATTGTTTTATTTTGAATGTGGCAAAAGGGGGGTGATTTTGAACTTTTATATTTTTTCAATTTTTTAAATATTTTTAAAAACATTTTTTTCACTTTTACTTGCTTCCATAGTCACCTTAAGAGACTTGAAGCTTAAGCACTGCTATGTGTAGCAGAAATGATCATCTCCTATGAACTACAGCCAAGGGCAGGCGTCCATAGGAGATCTGCAATCACAGGTGGTAGTTGTGGCAACAGGCTGTACAGTTCCCACACCCTGGCGCCACACAGATAAAATACAATGTCCCTTTTGCTGCATGTGCAGCGTGCGCAGCAGTGCACTCACGGTTACTGTCAGAGTCCCCTCGGCTTTTGTCACTCCGGCTCCGCATTCCCGAGCTTCACAAACCATTTCAGAGACATTTCTCTTTTGCAACAGTTTAAATTTCCTGAGCAGTAGGGTATTCATCACACATGCAGCACAGTGTACGCAGAGAAGCATCTCTCTAGCTTTCCCTGCCTTCCGGCCAGCCTCTATTCTTCCAGATAACGCTATCTCTCCTCTGGCAATTCCTGCCTTGCTTCTGGACAATCCCTGTCCCATCTGTGTCCTCAGTCCCACCAGCTTCCTACCATCCCCTGGTCCAGCTTCAAAGGAAAAAGGTGCCAGGTTCGCCATCCAAGCTTCACCTGCCCCGGTCGTAGACCCCGGATCCTTCTTGGAACGGTTCTGTCTTTTGCTGGTGAATGCCTGCATGACTCTCAGCCTGGGGCCCCTTCCTGCCATAGCAGCTTTATTCCCACGGCTGGCAAACTGTCTCTCTCACTGCTGCTCCTTACGCCTTGCTCTGGGCAAGGCTGCCCGGGCTCTGCTGCCTAGCCAGGAAGTATCTCGCCTATATTCAATTGCTCTGCACTGCACTGCTCTAACTCCTCCCCACTGGGAAAACTCCTATGCTGCCTGTACCTAAACTAACACTCCTAATTCCTATCTCTACTATGCCCCCATCTGTTCTAACCCCACAATTGTCCTATACTACTGCTAGTTCCTATTCTATCCCTAATCCTATACACAGAACATGGTACATTTATATTACAGCACATATCAAATACATTCACATTTAATATACATTAGGGATCCGCAAATAATTGATAGACCAGAGAAGGGAAAGCATAGGAGGGTCCCCGTCACCTCTTTACACAGGCACAGGTGTCTGCAGATCCCGGGCTGTCACACCAAGCCAACGGCGCCCTGTGATCATGTGACAGGGGTGCTGATGTGCGGGGTTTGTGATACGCTTTCGTTAAGTGCAGTACATGTTAAAATCCGCGAGTGGATTCTGATTCCACCCACAGCTGTTATGGGCACATGACAGCTAATCAAACAAGCTGTCATGTGCCTGAAAAGATGTGGGTTCAGAGCCGGAGCCCGCATCAAAGAGGAGGAGGCGACTTATGACGTACCCTATACGTCATAATTCGTAGAGGGATTAAAAAATAAAATAATCCATAGAGGTCCGCCGTAAATCCATCCCATGTTCCACAATGATCCTCAACTCTGCTACATCCAGAAGCCGTGCTGAGCGGTGACATCAGTAAAGGTATCATTTAAATCATCTTCCTATGAGATACATGCCCATATAGTCGGCTTAGGAGGGTTGATCCTACTAACAGATTCCCTTTATCGCTACATTGATGATGAATTTACATTGTGAGCCCCAATGGGGACAGCAATGTCTGTAAAGTGCTGTGGTATATTATGGCGCTATAAAATAAAATAAATCACACCCGGTTCTTTGTATTTTTTCCATTGCAATGAGAAGTACTAGAATGCTTCTGGGATTATACAGTATTTCTCCAGAAATGATATTCAGGAAAGTGATCTGAATTTCACAAGAAAGCATCATACAAGTGGTGATACATGGTATTTGTCCCAATGGGTGGCCTTTTTGATTGCTCCAAGGCATTGCATTTTCCGTGGAAAATTATCTGGGCAAAGAAGATTGGGAGAACCTCAAACAACAAATTTGTGGATGCTTTCCCTTGAACATGCAGTTAAGGGTTTTTAGAATATAACCCCCTCATTTCTCACTCTGGGGTGAGTCCCCAGACAAGCTGTACATTCTGAATAATGAGAGGCACACTGGGATCTGTTAATGGAAAACAAATGTCAGAACTTTTTTTTTTTTTTTCCCTTAGTTTCTCTTGGAGACAGGAAAAATAAAACATAGGATTCTCTTCCAAGTGGTTTTAATTTAACGGAAAAAGCAAGAGGTAGAAGTTTTAACTCTTTCCATAATGTTATGGAAAAAGTTGTGCATAGAGATTTGAAGCAGTTAATTGTGGAGAATGTTGTTACGTTGCCATTGCAGAAGAAAGCCAGGTTAGATGTAAAGAATAATAATAAAAAAGATTTATTAATATTCCCTAGTCTTGGTGCAAAAAATCTTAAATGCAATCCCATGTGATGCAGTACAGCATTGTATCCAGTAACAAAAAATATAATATGCTTTCAAAAAAACTTCATGCATACATAAAAAACACACACTTTTTCACAATGTACTTAATCCAATATGAAAACTTGAATTATGAAAAAAAAACTATTCAAATCATAGCATATTTGGTTACATCTGCACAGATCAGTCAGGAGAACGGCGGAGGTAAAGCACTAGCAACTTGAGGTCTAGTGGGAAAGGATTATAGGTGGTCTATGGCATAACCGCACCAACCACGTATTTATTGCACCTGGCTATTATGGAAAGAAGGCTGTTTTTGGCTGAGGAAAACTGGTCTTCTATAAAAACTACACATCTACCATTTCTAAACATCCCATAGACCACTATGTTAGCAATAGGGCTGTGTGGGACAGAATTCAGTAACAAGATGTGAAACCATTAATGTATGGGGTACCTGAAGCATTATGTGAAAGTTCTCGGCCATGGACTGCGCTGCCAGTAATTTCACATTTCTTGTTGTTCCCTCATATTTGGATATGCACAGTAAATGGATATTTATATAATGTTTGTCATTATATGACACATATCCATTAAATTATGCAACCTGTACTGTACACCATCCAGTACTATGTAGATGAGGATTTTTTTTATACATTTGTGCACTCTAATAGCTCAATAAAAAAATAATGCAATGCCCACAAACCAGGACTCAAGTCATTAAGTCTTCCCAATCCTCTATTTCCAATTAGTTGAGACTCGTATGATGTCTTTCACTCATTCACTCAAGTGTAGGAAAAAAATAGGTGTCCAGAAGAAGCCGTAATAGCGAAACTCTGAGTTGGGCAGCTAATCGCACCATGATTTTATATGCACATTGTAACAAGCTTTATGCTGTGAATATATTAAAAGATTTCTGGTGGGAAACTAATTTCCTCGAGCTTCACTATTATAGGTGAGATGACAGGCACCTGAATCTAGATGATTACTGCCTTGTGGATTATTAGAGAAGAGAACTTATGATGTTATGGTCCTTCCTACTTTGCGACATCACTAAACAGAGAGTTTGAGAATAAAGCTATACAATTTTATACATTCTTTCTGTTATATCTTGATGAACTACCAAGATGTCTGCTTGTAGTCTCTGAAGATCCCACTTGATTTTTCATCTGCAGGGGATATCCCTCTTTCCGATCATGTGATGGACACAATAGTTCTTGGCTCCATCGAAGACACCACTCTGATAATTGTACCCAGTATACTGCAACTGTAACAAATCATGTATTCATGTGTCAGTCTACAACATTATCATGTTTATGCCTGAAGAAGGGGTACAACACAAGCAGAAATGTGTTACACGAGAGATCTGCAATAAGTTCTATCTTGAATAATCCAACATGATCCCCAGGTTCAGAGTCAATCATCTCCAGGAGGTCTATTTCTACTTTCTTAAACTGTGCAATATGCTACAGTCACATTACAAATGTTTAGGATTTATCGCCTGATGAGCTCTAAACATCGAATCAGCATTTGTGGAATCAATTTGACTATGTGGGAATTCCTCTTTTTATGCTCATGTAACATGAATGCATTCAGCATATTATTGCAGTATCACCGTGATAGTACACTTCTACAGAGTAAAGTATACCAGTCCCAAGAGATACCAAGGCCACAGCAAAGATGTAAAGTTACCTGTAATGGAACCATAACAGCTACTATCACAATAGTGTGCAATATGCGAACCGAGCAGCATCTTATCAGATAGTAAATCTTAGGTTACAACTCAAAAAATATAACAAAAACCCCTGAAATTGACAGTTCTTGGATATATGCCAGCGTGCACCATTCCAAAGCATTTGGGGATTTGATGTCACTTACTGAATGCAATTTAATGGTCACTTATGGAAAAGGATATTTGCAGAAAAATGTGTATATGCTAAAGGGGTTTTTGACCCCGGGGAGACTTTTGACAAGTAACGCTGTTTGCAAAATACTAACAGTGTGTAATAAACACACTGTCAGGATTTGGCACTGCTAGCTGGTAAGAGATGTTGTCATTTGACAACAAGTTTGCAATTTGTCCATTTGCAGTCACATGCAAACTAGTTTCTAATATGCTTTTTTGATGTTATAGAAAGAGAAGAGGATGAAAAGCTAGTTTGTGTGTGACTGCAAGTATGCAAGTTGCATGCTTATGTTCATGTGATGACCCCTCGCCCATCTAACAGAGCCGAATCCTGACAGTGTGCAAGTTGCATGTTTGTGTTCACGTGATGACCAATCGCCCAGCTATCAGAACTAAATCCTGACAGTGTGCAAGTTGCATGCTTGTGGTCTCTTAATGACCACTTGCCCAGCTAGCAGAACTAAATCCTGACAGTGTGCAAGTTGCATGCTTGTGGTCTCGTGACGACCACTTGCCCAGCTAGCAGAACTAAATCCTGACAGTGTGCAAGTTGCATGCTTGTGGTCAAGTGACAACCACTCTCCCAGCTAGCAGAACCGAATCCTGACAGTGTGTATATTACATAATATTAGTATTTGGAAGACTGCATTACTTGCCAGACATTTTCCCTGGTTGGAAGAGCTTTTACTCTCTCTCCAGGGCGATGTATAACAGATTTATCAGCATGGTGCATATTCATATTAAGGAATCTGGCTTAGGCAAAAAATGGCAGCATAGACCCTTCACTTTTCTTTGTTGGAAGGTGAAAGTACAGTATTGTTTAAATAAACTAATCACTCTCTGCAGCAACTTTACTTATTGGAAAAAGTAGAAAAAGGTGATTCATAAATATAGCCGTCCTACTGAATGCCGTATTTTTCAATGTATTTACACCAGACAACTGTCAGAAATAGATTTTATATGAACCACCACTAAGAGGAGCTCTATGCATGTGACTATATACAGCTAATATTAACCGCATAAATCTCTATGTATTGAGCTCCTGCTACTGGCAGCTCCAGGAAAATGCTATGGATCCAGGTAGGACTGGGGATGAAATTCAGCCCTGGCATTTGAAATCACACAGGCCCATGCATATCTATGTTGGGAGTCAGGAGTTCAGAACCCTGCCCTTTCTTGCCAATGACCCCATTTAGAGGTCTACCTCTATAGAGAGCTAGCTACTTTTTAAATGGCCAAATAATTGCCAGGATCTAAGTGTTCCAGCAAAATATTATTGAAAGCCTAACAGGTAGTTCACCAACTTTTCTGTCCCAGTTAATTGAACTACACACCAGAGACAATATACATGCAAAAATCTCATGATTCATCAGACCAGGTCACCTTCTTCCACTGCTCCAAGGTCCAGTTCTGATTCTTGTGTGATCATTGCAGGCACCTTCAGAGGTGGTCAGGGGTAAGTTTGGACACTGATCAGTCTGTATGTAACGATACAAGACGCAATGCACTGTGTGTTCTGGCACAGCTAGATTTTGCTCTCCATGTCCTTCTTTGTCCCTCTTTTGGAGATATTCACTATTGCATAACAGGTACATCCCAGATGACCAGCTCTTTTGGAAAGGCTCCGACCCAGTCAATAAACCATCATAATATGTTCCCTGTAAGCATCACTTGTGAACTCTTACCACCAGCCGTTCAGTAAAGTAACTGCACAGTGAGGGTTGGATGTTATATACTGGGGGAAAATGAGAATGAATGAAAACTTGAACTCAATGAGTCTGTATATTTTGATCCTTATAATGTAGATATTTTTTGTATATTAATGAACTCTCAGTTTCAATATTCTATAATTTCCAACATGGAATCGTCTCAAGACAATATGAAAAGCTGCAAAAAAATCATTAGAATTGAAAAATAGTAACTCAAATGCCACAACATACTGTTACTTGTAGTCCCTCCAAAAACTCCTACCAAAAGAATCAGTCTAGTATTTAGTCATTCTTTTTTATTATTATTCAGCAGGAAATTAATTAATGAGGTATAACAATATGATTTTTCTCGTGAAAGAAAAAAATGAAAAAAAAAAAAGATTCCTTGGAAAAATGGTAGATCACGCGCATTCCTTAGCATGGACCTCCACACCCTTCAGTGGATGCACAGCGCCACCCAGTGGTAGAGTGTTGGCATGACAATTTCATATAACTTGCAGGGACTCCAAGGGGCTGAACCAAAATTAGAAAAAAAATCCTGCAGTGAGAGAAGGCACTCGGGTGTAGGAAGGAAACTTTTCTGTCCTGAGAAGAAGGTCCCATCTCAAGCATCAGCTTCTCTACTACAGAGAATGCACAGGTCCAGCCAGCAGCTGACAGTATAGAAAACAGTCACTGTGTTACTTTCTTCCTACCTTTAAGGTAAGAATTCTAATATTTTATGTAAAATGTAAGGTTTAGCTTTGGGATGTCAAAAGCCAATAGCAGCGATCAACCTTATCTTGTAACGCTGCAGTGGGTCGTTTTGGCATACTTATGGTTAACAGGTACCAAACTCACAAGTAGGCTTGGTAGAAATGTGTAGATTTGGGAATGATTTTCAGCTGGCCCTTTATATGCCATGAAACAATTTCTATTGTGTAAGGGAGACTTCTCCAACCATCATAGTTTTATAGGCTAAAGTGTTTGATCATTAAAAAAAAAAAGTCTGATCAATTTCTGGTCCGATTGATTTAATGATTATCACGATCATTGGTCCTTTTTGGTTCGATCTGAGAATTTCTATGTATGTGGAATAACAAAAGGAAGAGATTGTTTTCCGCATTCTCAAAAAATGAGAGTATTACGTAGAATGTTAGATCCAGAACAAAGTTTTATTTCATTTTTTTTTTTAGCTTGTCGTTAGTTAGCAGATCATTGCTCATCGACCAGACCTAAACATCCTATGTTAGAGCTGTGTCTCCCCAGGAACATTGGGGATAATATGTCTGCTTTCTGTACTCTCCTCCAAATATTCTTTATAAGAGGTTACATTCTCATATATTCTACATGTTAGGATTAATATAAGATTATCATCACTTTTCAGTTACAAACTGGTACAGCGCAAGGACTTCAATGTTTCGCCATGAATGACAGGTGCGATTAATTAATCAATCAATGATTAATTATTATACAAAAACAAATACTATTGATGATCTGTAATTGCAAACACTGCAACATAATATGAGTGGTACTACAACTCCCAGGTCATGTTGGGATTTGTAGTCCCGGTGAAGCTGATGAACCTCAGATTGGGACCAGTGTACTATGACATGTGCAATAAATCGCCTATAGGTTGTGAAATTGTAGTAGCCCTTTGGCTTATAGCAAAAGACACAACTGGGCTATGACCATCTATGAAGCTTGTATGATTTTATCTATGTATTCTTTATTTATATACTTTAAATGGATTTATAAATATTTGTGCCATAATATGGACAATTCCATCATTTTTTCAGCAGCCATGAGTGCAGCCACCTATAGGACATCACACCATTACGTCAGCCAACCAGAAATCAGAATGGGTGGGATTCGGGTTTACAATAACTGATGTCATTTTATTATGGCGGCTGTATTGTTAGATGGCGAGACAACATCAGTAACATAATGGCAATACCCCATATTCCTACAGTAATTATTCACACTGGGATTTACTTTCCTGTTATTATTTACTTTCTTTTTTAACCATACCATAGAAATAAAAGTGGCAGAGATTGTAAAACTTAGAGGGGTTATCCATGACTATGAAATCTATTCATCCATCTTTGGGGTGCTGGATGTCAGCCTTTCACCAATCCGTTAACACTTGGAGCTATGGCCAATGGATGCAACGCTCTATTACTTGGCCTCCCCATTACTCGACTATCCCCTCTCCAGTCCATCCTTAATGCAGCAGCCAGGGTCATCCATCTGGCTAATCGGTACTCGGACGCGTCCGCTCTTCGCCAGTCCTTACACTGGCTGCCCATTCATTATAGGATCCAATTCAAAGTACTAGTTCTCACCCACAAAGCTCTCCACAGTGCAGCACCCCCCTACATCTCCTCCCTCATTTCTATCTATCGGCCTAACCGACTGCTGCGCTCTGCAAACGACTTTCGACTAACCTCTGCACTAATCCGTACCTCCCACTCCCGACTCCAAGACTTCTCCCGCGCTGCGCCAATCCTCTGGAATGCTCTACCCCAAGAAATTAGGACTATCCACAATTTGCATGGTTTCAGGCGCTCCCTCAAAACACATTTGTTCAGAGTGGCCTATCACATTCACTAACCAAAGTTGTTCTATGTTTAAGTGTGTATGTGTAGCCATTCACTATCTCCATCCATGCCTCACTCCCTCAAGATGGCTGGACCATCATTGTAAATGCACCATTGTATATACACACCTGTACTTTGTATCTCCCCCACCTCATTGTAGATTGTAAGCTCTCACGAGCAGGGCCGTCTTATTTTGCTTTAATTATTGTATTGTTAACGTTGTTACCTATGACTTGTATTTTGAAACTGTTAAACTGTAAAGCGCTGCGGAATATGTTGGCGCTATATAAATAAAGATTATTATTATTATTATTATTATGTGTTACGTGCACGCCGCTAGGTTCAGATAGGGGCGCGACAGGTCTCATGAATTCTTTGGAACTCAGGGCCACTATGTATTGCAGCTTCCTCAGGCACAAGATGGATCCATTTGCTCACCCAAACGCAATTGATAGAGTCCTCATGAACAGATGAACAGTGTAGTTTATTATCACAGCACGTCCAGTGCAATTCAAGTCTCTTCAGCACAGACTTCATATACAGTACAGCTGCTTCTTAAAGGCACATTGACTAACAGTCTCTTTTGATAGCACAGTTCAGCACAGATCAGGACTCTTTACAAAGGCACAGTAGTATACAGAATTCCTTCTAGCACAGTGACATGGATGGGGGAGGGTTTACTGAGACACATGATCCCTGTGACACAATTCCTTCCAGTCCTTATCTTCCCGCTCATGATAGACTTTCTCAACTAGATGTACAGGGGTTAGCCCAGCTTCACTCTTTAATGGAATCCTGTATCCCTATGGTTCACTTGCCTGAACTTTTGGGGCTCTGCTGTAGTTCCTGGATGCTTTTAAAGTAATAGCACTGAGCAATACTTCTGCATGTCACAGATGTACACAATGTGCAGAATGTGAAGTGCGCAGCTTCATACACAGTGCAATCAGGGCAAATATATCATTGGTGGTGCAGCAAATTTACCAAAAACTACAACCAGCCAGTGCAACAATAAAACTGAATGGTGGAGATTACAAGTGTTCCCTAACAGGCCCTATTGAACCCTAATGCACCATTCCTTACGTCAGAGGTTGGCACCCTAACTTGAAAGCAATGTGGTGCCCCTGATCACCGTCAGCTCACCCTGGATTCAAACCTAGAAATCCCTAGTTGTATTCCAGAACGCAAACAACCAACGTTCAAAAAACGGTGTGCCGCGGTGATTAGAAAGAAGGAGAGGGTGTAAGGGTTTATCAATCAGTGAACCAAAGGAGGTATGTCCACATAAAGGTGATCTGTTCATTGGTAGCAACTAGACAACCTTAAAGTTACCCCCTTAGAAGCCCATGTGATCCACTCCAGCCAAAAAAAACACAAACCTAAAAAGTACCGAATACCCAGACCAGAAACCAATAATCACATAGTTGATGAAGATACAATGGGCAGGGAGGGGAAGGAGAGGGGTATGACTAAGCTAAATCACCCTCTACTCACCCTAATCACATGTCCCTACCTTGCCGCGGAGGTTGGCACCCTAAATAATCACGCAAAATGGCGCCCCCGCTCACCGTCAGCTTACCCTCACTTCTCCTCAACAACAACCCGTCCAACTCTCTATAACCCAATGTGTAGTAGGGAAAAAGAGGAGGGGGAGGGGGTGTGAAGTTGGCTCAAACTTGTTAGTGATGGAAATAGTAAAAGAGCCCCAAATCTCAAAAACTAGTATACTGGTGCGCTATACTGGCAGAAGAAGTGCTAAAGTGCTTTGTATATACCATGGATGCTGAACAAACACTGATAAATTTCAATGTATAGCACCTTCAGCAAAACAGACAATGATAAATTTCAGTGCATGACACCTGCAGCATATGACAAATATCTTTTAGTTGTATAAAATGGCATATATTGTACAGTGTCACATTCACAAGCCACACCACATAATGCTCAACACATCACCATGTGCAATGAGTGATCCTATCAGTTGTTTTAATTAATCAAATAATAACAAAGCAAAACCGATCTCTCATTGTCAAAAAGTCAAAGCAGTATCAATGCCCTTGATATGTTGTTTGCCCGCATAGAGACTCACCTAGGAACCAATACACGTATTTCACTGTGTCCATGCTAGCACCATATAGTAAATCAAATCCTTATCTGCGATCCGAAGAACCAAAAAATGCCTCAACGCGTTTCCCTTCCATGGTGTAAGTTCATCAGGAGGCGAATAGTATATCCAGTGTCAAGGGATGGAAGACATCAGGCAGATAGGACATCCTGGTTGCAGGTGTAGATCATAATCTCAATGCCCCCCTCCCCCATTGCAGCGCTGTCTCTTCTCTGCCGGGGTGATGTCACGACTACAGCACACATCACCACTGCAGCCAATCACTGAGCTCAGTGGTACTGCCAATGTAAACAGTACAAGCTGCCCAGCTCAGTTATTGGCTGGAGCATTAATGAGCTCATCTCTATTCATTTGAATAAGGCTATTTTGTTCCCAGTACAGTCAGGCCATAATAATAAAAAATCCCTGGGGTCCTAGGAAGGTCTTAAAATTAGGTAACTGCAGCTTTAGATGATCAGCGACACATGACAAATTACACCATATCATTATTTATTTAGCAAAAACGCATAAGCAGTATGTGAAAAATTAAGTATTTCATTACTGCTTTCATAGGAATTAAGAATGTAAGTAGCAGTCAGGTGCTGCTAATCTGATGCCATTTATTAATTCTACATCAGCAAGTGTGGCCACCTCTATAAAAGCAGAAGTTTTGTCAGTTTGCTGGTCTGGAGTATTAAGGCATGTGTTAAGACAACGTGAAGGAGGAAAGACTTCCACAATGATCATAGAGATGCAGTTGTTGCAGCCCATCAATCTTAGAAGGGTTATAAGTAGAGATGAGCGAATTTGTTTGTTTTTTGTCCCTGAATCTGATGTTGACATATTCGTGCCATATTCAAACACTATTCGTGCCGAATGTATGTTTGATGATCGGTTCCGAACATATTCGGTAATTTCTTCTCCCATTGACTCTCATGACGTTCGGCTGTGTTCGACGAATATTGCAAAAACAATATTTGATTCCGATCATATTCGGAACCGAATCCGAACAAATTCGTCATCTCTAGTTACAAGGCCATCTGAAAACAAGTTGAAGTTCATCATTCCACAGTAAGAAAGATTATTCACCAGCTGAAAACATTAAAGGGCCCGTCTCACACAACGATCTCGATAGCGGATCGGTGCTGAGTCACTAGTTTTGTGACCCAGCGCGATCTCCCCAGCGATATCGCTGTGTGTGACATTCAGCGACGATCAGCCCCCCTGCCGGGTATCGCTGATCGTCGCTGAAATGTCAGGACATTTTTTTGATCGCTGGTCTCCCGCTGACAGGCACGCATCGCTGCGTGTGACAGGCGGGAGACCAGCGATCCGCTGGTAACCAAGGTACACAGCGGGTTTCCAGGCGCGGGGCTGTGCCTAGAAACCCGCTGTGTACCTTGGATACCAGCGCCCTGATGCAGGGAGCTGGTATCCAAGGTACACAGCGGGTTTCCAGGCACCGCGCAGCGCTTGGAAACCCGACGTGTACCTTGGTTACCAGCTCCCTGCATCAGGGCGCTGGTATCCAATGTACACTGCGGGTAACTAAGCGATGTTACCCGCAGTGTCGCTGTCCCAGATCGCTGCCTATTTGGCAGCTCAGCAGCGATAATATAGCGATACACCAGCGATCCTGACAAGTGCATATCGTTGTCGGGATCGCTGGTGTATCGCTAAGTGAGACCCAGCCTTAAGACTGTTGACAATTTTCCCAAGTGTGGATGACTCAGCAAATTCACGCCAAAGTGAAACAATTCAATGCTCAGAGAAAAAAAAACCAAGAGCTACAGCTCACACTATAAAGGCCTCAGTCAGCATGTTAAATGTTTAAATTCATAACATTTAACAATTAGAAAACGACTGAACAAGTATGGCATGTTTGGCAGTGCTGCTAAGATAAAGCCTCATTTTTTCTAAAAAGGGCATGGCAGCTAAAGTTTGCAAAGTTGCATATGAACAAAACTCGAGAATTTCGGAAAAATGTCCTTTGGGCAGATAAGACCAAAGTGGAGATGTTTTTTCCATAATACCGTGGGCCACTTTTGGTGAAAACCAAGCACAGCACAGCACTGAAAAGACCTCATACCAGGTTTCAAGCCCGATGTTGGAGGGGAAATGATTTTGGGGCTTTCTTTGCAGACATATGACCTGAGCATCTAGCAGTTATGGACTTGACCATGAACTCCTCTGTATTCTAAAGAAGTCTAGACTCAAATGTGAGCCTATCTTTCCAAAAGCTAAAGCTTGGCCAACAGTGGGCCACTGCAACCACAAATCTTCCTCAAAATGGTTGAAAAAGAAAAGAATCAGGTGTTGCGATGGCCGACTTTACAAATCCCTGACTTTACCCAATATAAATAACATAGTGGGACCATAAGAAAGCAAAGTGTAAATGTCCACAAACCTCAATGGAATAGAGCAATGTTTGTTCTGAAGAGTGGTCCAAAACTCCTCCAAAACAATGGGAGAGACTCAAAGTCCCACAGAAGATGATTACTTCACATTATTGCGGCTAATGATAGTTCTGCAAGGTATCGATTCATGGGGTATGCTACATTTTTCATATTCTGTTTTTGCCTTTTAGCCTAGATTTTGTAAATAAATAATTGCCCCCTGAGTAATTTTAAGACCTTCCAAGGACCATAGAAAACCATAGAATTTAAAAAGGGTGTGCTAAGATTTTTTTTTATAAATGTATAAAGAAATGAGGCTTACATGTTGCTTTGTAGCATTGACTCTTGTATGTCGGTGTTTCTCTTTACAGAGTGGTCATGGCCCAGCTACCGGTGCTGTGTTTGCTGCTTTGCTTTGCGTTTGGCTCTATATCAGCGCAGAATGATGATGCAAAGACGTGTGAAGGTAATTCTCTAATATAAATAATGTTATCCAGCTCCTTGTCAGAGATCAGTCGCACAAAGAAACTGACATTGAGACGTTATGGCGGTAAGACCCTATGACAACCCATGACAATTATTTGGTTTATACCTTGAATTCTTAGTGTAAACTTACTATATAAATTGGCTACATTGCATCTTTGCTGGATAAACAGAATTTTATGGCAGCCGTTCAGATCTGTGGCCATACATGGAAGCTGCTGCTTGCTTTCAGCACCATCTTCTGGCTCATGGCAGGGGATGACAAGCAGAGAACCTCCTTGATGGCCTCCATAAACGCTAACCGGGCATATGAACAAGAGTTTTTCTCATGGGACAACCTTTTCAACTGGGAGTCTCCTAAACCACAATCTTTAATTTTTTTTTTGCTGTTGTAAAATACCATTGTTGCATTTTTTTTTTCTTGCTAGAATTTTAGAATTTTCTGGTTTAACTCATGACAAAGTCAAATATTTTTATTAAGGCAGTTGCACACGGCCGTCGATTCTCCCATCTGAGAAAATCGGGATTATTATGCAAATTACACAGTTAGATCGGTGTCAGCATAGTGTGATTTGATTTTTTCGGATGAGGAGAGGATAGGAAAAAAAAAGTCTCCATTCTGTCAGTGTACGGAAATCAGACGGCACTCAGATGTCATCCAAGTGCAGACCACTGATTTCCACTGACACATTGATTTGTATGACCAAGTGGGATCCGAATATCGAATTAAACTCGGACATGCTGTGATTTTTCCCTTGGACCGGCTTGTATATGTGCACGGGCCCATAGGATAACATTGGTCCAACTGCAATCCGATGTTTT
>JARQOD010000007.1:54702694-54884364 GCA_033576555.1 Oophaga sylvatica | reverse complement strand
TGTCAAGGAATCAGGGTCTACTAAAGGCCCCTGATCTACCATCTTTTTACTCCACTTTCACTGCACTTGGAACAATGATGAATCTTCTCTTGAGCTACAGATCTACAAAACATTTTTACCAAGTGCACATCAAAAACAGAAAGTAGAAAATATGAACATCTAAAAAACTGGAGGAGGCCTGAACTTCCTCAGTGAAGACTGATTTATACAATTACAGAATAAGAGAGACACTGGCTAAAAATGGCATTAATTGGAGAGTTGCAAGACATAAATTGCTGACCAAAACAAGCACAAAGGCTTGTCTCACATTTTTCAAAAAATAAAAACATCTACATAATATTCTGGAGACTGATGAGTCAAAAGTGGAACTTATGGATGGCATGGGTCCGGTTACTTCTGGCAAACACTACATTCCACCATAAGAGCATCATTCCTAGAGTCAAATATGATGGTGGTACTGGGATGGTTTGTGGTCGATGTTATTCTGCAGGATCTGGAAGACTTGCTATAATTGATGAAAGTAAAGTTCAACAGAGTTGGATATGAAGGAGGACAGTGATTCATAGCAAGCAAGTCCACCTCTGGATGGTCCAAAGGAAACAAAACCTGCCAATTTTGACAACCATGCTTAAAAAAGTGTGTCAGCATTCAACCACAGTGATATAAAACACTCATGGCAAGTCACCGCAAATGTCTGATTGTAAGTGCTACTGCCAAGGGTGACACAACCAGTCATTTAGGTTTACCAGGGTGGGGAATTATTTTTCACATTTGAGATGTAGGTTTTGAATAAATCTTTATTTTCGATAAAAGGAGTGATCATTTAAAAGCTGCATTTTGCGATCACTCATGCCGTCTTTAGCTTATATTTAAAGTAGTTTGATGATTGGACAAATATACATGTATCCATCTGCAGTGTAGTCTCACGGAACTGGAAGCTATTGCACAGACTGACACTGAGGTGCTGATTTCAATTTACGGGGATTGAAAGCTCTGCTGTCATTGCAGTGTGGGATGAGCTGAGAAGAGCAGAGCTGTGTATCATTACTAACACCTTTACAGCTCTTCTCTTACAGTGCTGTCAGCTCTGCTTTACTCCCACTCCTTCTACGCTAACAGTGCTGTGAGATGAGAGCTGCCAGAGTTGTTTCCAATTACACAGAGCTCGGCTTTATTCCCCTCCCTCACTAGTAATCACAGTAGATGCTGACAGTGAGATCTGTGAGAAGGGAAGAGCTGTGCAAGAACAAAAATGTAGGAGGGCACCACCACAATTATTATAATTAAATAAATAAGAAGGGTATCAACCTGGAGTATGTCAAAACAGATATAAGAACAAAAAAGGAAAGCACATACTAAGAATCAGGGAACACCTAAATAACATATATGGTTAAATTTTATTGAAAAAACTGCATGTACAACCAAAAGATTAAAAACCATTAAAATACACACATAATGCCCGACAGATAATGCCCGACACATTGTATTTCTGTCAAATTTTGAGTGATATCTGTACTGTTTATTGGTTATTGTTATTGGTTATTGTGGGTATCACACTGTTTGAAGGGTTGTGGGGGCCATGTTCCCTTATCTGTCGGGCATTATGTGTGTATTTTAATGGTTTTTAATCTTTTTGGTTGTACATGCAGTTTTTTCAATAAAATTTAACCATATATGTTATTTAGGTGTTCCCTGGTTCTTAGTATGTGCTTTCCTTTTTGTTCTTATAAGGGAAGAGCTGTGCCTAATATGTCTCACACAGAGAAATTCTGCTCTGACCTTTTTTGGGGGCATATTCTTTTTTACCTCGGCATGACCCATCCTGCTTGAGATTAGTCAACCTCACACAGGGGAAAAAGTAACCGACCGCCAGAGAAGAATCTGATACCGCCCACTTTATTGAGGGAGAATTTAGAATCTAAACTTTATAATCTGCAATGGAGATGAGATGTAAAAAAATAAAAATTACATTTTATTCAGCTGTGCAGCCATTATACCATGATGTGGACAGTTTAAAGGGGTTGCCCACTACTTGGATAACCCCTTCTCATTCCTCATGTTTCGCCCCATTAAAATAAAAACACTACAAAAACTCTGATCAGAGTTTGCTCCGAGTATCAGCATAGTGTGATCCGATTCTCTCAGTTGATAGAATCTGAGCACACTATGAGGAGAAAGAGTGGTCCAAAATTCCAGTTAAGAGACGTAAGAAGCTTGTTAATGGTTATATAAAACAATATATATATATTTATATATTTAATTTATGTACAGTACAGACCAAAAGTTTGGACACACCTTCTCATTTAAAGATTTTTCTGTATTTTCATGACTATGAAAATTGTACATTCACACGGAAGGTATCAAAACTATGAATTAACACATGTGGAATTATAGACTTAACAAAAAAGTGTGTAACAACTGAAATTATGTCTTATATTCTAGGTTCTTCAAAGTAGCCACCTTTTGCTTTGATGACTGCTTTGCACAAGAGGTAGTCACCAGAAATGGTCTTCCAACAATCTTGAAGGAGTTCCCAGAGATGCTTAGCACTTGTTGGCCCTTTTGCTTTCACTCTGCGGTCCAGCTCACCCCAAACCATCTCGATTGGATTCAGGTCTGGTGACTGTGGAGGCTAGGTCATCTGGCGTAGCACCCCATCACTCTCCTTCTGGTCAAATAGCCCTTACACAGCCTGGAGGTGTGTTTGGGGTAATTCAAAGTGAATAATCATGTGCACAGCCGTTAGGAGTATCTGAGTAGGTCCATGCACGGATAGCGGCGGATACGGTCCACCGCAGGCACTTTTTGCTCCACGGGACCCCAGGTAACGCTGCATATTTGACACCTATTCGAACAGAATTTAACCTGATATTCGGATAGCCCTCTTTTTGCTGGGTCCACCTACTCACAGTGTCCATGGACTGATGAAGGTCAAGTTCAGGACGAAACGTTTCTGTTATTACTGTGGACACGATTAAAATCATCACTCTACTGAAGTTGAGTTCTGAGTTTATTTGCTATGTTGGGTAATTGTCTGTTGAAAATAAATGATGGTCCAACTAATGCAAACCGGATGGAATAGCATGCCGCTGCAAGATGCTGTGGTAGCCATGCTGCTTCAGTATGCCTTCAATTTTGAATAAATCCCAACAGTGTAACCAGCAAAGCACTCCCACACCATCACACCTCCTCCTCCATGCTTCACGGTGGGACCAGGCATGTAGAGTCCACCCATTCATCTTTTGTGCGTCGCACAAAGACACGGTGGTTGGAACCAAAGATCCCAAATTTGGACTCATCAGACCAAAGCACAGATTTCCACTGGTCCAATGTCCATTCCTTTTGTTCTTTAGCCCAAACAAGTCTCTTCTGCTTGTTGCCTGTCCTTAGCAGTGGTTTCCTAGCAGCTATTTTACCATGAAGGCCTGCTGCACAAAGTCTCCTCTTAACAGTTGTTGTAGAGGTGTGTCTGCTGAAAGGACTCTGTGTGGCATTGACCTGGTCTCTATTCTGAGCTGCAGTAAACCTGCGATTTCTGAGGCTGATGACTCAGATAAAATTATCCTCAGAAGCAGAGGTGACTCTTGGTCTTCCTTTCCTGGGGTGGTCCTCATGTGAGCCAGTTTCTTTGTAGCGCTTGATGGTTTTTGAAACTGCACCCGGGGACACTTTCAAAGTTTTCCCAATTTTTCGGACTGACTGACCTTCATTTCTTAAAGTAATGATGTCCACTCGTTTTTCTTTACTTAGCTGCTTTTTTCTTGCCATAACACAAATTCTAAAAGTCTATTCAGTAGGACTATCAGCTGTGTATCCACCAGACTTCTGCACAACACAACTGAAGGTCCCAACCCCATAAGGCCAGAAATCCCACTTATTAAACCTGACAGGGCACACCTGTGACGTGAAAACCATTTCTGGTGACTACCTCTTGAAGCTCATCAAGAGAATAACAAGAGTGTGCAAAGCAGTCATCAAAGCAAAAGGTGGCTACTTTGAAGAACCTAGAATATAAGACATATTTTCAGATGTTACACACTTTTTTGTTAAGTCTATAATTCCACATGTGTTAATTCATAGTTTTGATACCTTCAGTGTGAATGTACAATTTTCATAGTCAAGAAAATACAGAAAAATCTTTAAATGAGGTGTGTCCAAACTTTTAGTCTGTACTGTATATAGCAGACACAGATTAAACACACACATGTACAGTACCTATGCAAACTACTGTAAGGTTCTATGTATATATTCCTGAAACTCAGTTTGTTCGTCAGCCATTTTACTTTCTGTCTTGCTGCAGCTATCTTGCCCTCAGTCAAAATGGAGTTTCCAGCTTGCATGTTCCCGCCCTGATTCTCTCCTTTGCTTCTTAAGCAGCCACAGCTGAGCAATCAGTGCTTCAGAATCTAGCCTGCAGTGAACCTGTGACTTGACTCCTGTTATCCTTGGACCTTGTACTCCAGCTATTCCTACTGAGGAACTCTGAAGCACTTGTGGACTCTGAACCCTGCTCTTTGAAAGACCCACGTTTTCATGGACTTACGGTAACAGAGAAGAAGATCCTGAATCTGTATTGGAGAGTGATTGCTGAGCTTGGATTACTCTGGCCTGCTGTGTCTCCTGCTTCTGTGTCTGCAAACTGTGTGACTATTTCTGCCAACTTGTATGAAGTAATACAGGACTTTTCTATATCAAACCTGTGACTCCTGTGTTTTCATCGCACCCAAGCACAAGACGCTATATGAACTGTACTACATACATTACAAGATTCTGAAGCCAAAACGTTAGTGTCTGCTGGGTCTGGAAGGCTGTGTCTGCTGTACTGTGGATATCAGACGTCCGGTTGTACTTTCTGTGATGACAGTGGTTGTGACTTCTCACAACCATTCCAGGTGAGCAATTCCCTTAAGTTTTTTCTTTTTGCAGTGTTACCACAGGTAAACACTATTGTTTTTTTTTTTTCCTTTCTTTTCTCTTTTTTGTCTGCTGTAACTCTGGATATCAGATGTCTGGTTGAAACTTTCTGTGATGATAGTGGTTGTGACTTCTCACAACCATTCCAGGTGAGCAGTTCCCTTAATTTTTTTTTCTCTCTGCAGTGTTGCCACAGGTGAACACTATTGTTTTTTTTTTCTCTCCTCTTCTTCCAGTAATCCTGTCTTAAAAGATCTGGAAAATGGAGGCCCGCATAAAGGAACTTTGCGGAGTGACTGATAATATCCTTGCAGATTTGCAGAATATAAAGACCCGTTTTACAAATCTATAGGACCTCAATAATCACAATTTGCAAGTGGTTGGACAGACTACCCAGGATTTGCGAGCCAGGATTGAGGTTCTAGAGGGGCGAGTCCAGGCTCCTGCCGTAGCCCCGAGTGCTGGGATTCCCAAGTTGCCCCCTTTTCGTTTTGGCTGTGAACGTGAGAAATTCAGGGGATTTATTAATCAATGCAATCTTTTTTTTTCTGCACATGCTTCACAATTTCCCACTGAACGATCTAAGGTGCTTACTATAATTATGTTGCTTACCAACAAGGCTTTAATGTGGGCAAACCTCTGATTGAGACTGAGGATGATTGTTTGAATCACCTTGATGATTTTATTTCAGCCATGGGGCAGGTGTTTGATGACCCCAATCGAGGTGCAACAGCTGAAGCAGCCATGTTAGCTTTGCGCCAAGGTAAGCACTCGGTAGCTGAATATGCCTTGGATTTCAGGAGATGGGCCCTTGATACCACCTGGGACAGTTCCGCCAAAAAATCTATTTTTCGAAAGGGGTTATCTCCACTGATTAAGGATGAACTTGCTCGTGCCGACCCTCCCACTGCGTTAGGTGACTTTATTAACTACTGCATCCGTATTGATACTCTTCTGACTGAACGCAGGCAAGAGAGATGGTTCGAAAGCAATCGTACTAACCTTTTCCTACCTTCCTCTCCAGCTAAGGAACCTTTGAGTAGGATTACACGGGAACCTGAACCTGAACCCATGCAGGTAGACTCTTTACAACGACGGGTTAGTGATGCACGCAAGGAACATCGTTTTAAGGAGAATCTATGTTTCTATTGTGGTAAGTCAGGGCACTTCATTATAAACTGCCCCAGCCGTTCTCGTAAGACTACTGCAGCACTCATTCATTGTGAGTGTTGCGAGAGGGGATCTGTCAGGTCCGAGCCTCAGGCTCCAGAGAGATCTGCAGCAACAGATCTTGATTTCTCGGACTTAAACTCCGTTACCTCTGAGGACGTTGACTGTGTAAACGCTGCCATTTTTCAAGTTTCCTCAGCGGTGTCCCAGCTGAGTTGTAAGAAAAACAATTCTCATTGCTTTCTTTCCATCAAACTCTGGGTTGACTCAGCTTGGGTGTCTAGCTCTGCTATGATCGACTCAGGGGCAAGTGGAAATTTTATGGATGTCTCCTTTGCTCTGAAACAGGGAATACGTTCAGTGAAGAAGGCTACTCCAGTACAGATGGAAACTGTGGATGGCTCCCTGCTGACCTCTGGACCAGTGGATCAGGAAACAGAGCCTTTGAGGGTTCTTATGGGTAAAGATCATCAAGAGAAACTGTCCTTTATGCTTATCTCTTCTCCCCACTTTCCCATTATTCTAGGGCTACCATGGCTGCAGGCTCAGAATCCTACCATTAACTGGGAGACCAAGGAATTACACTTTCCAGAGAAACAGATGAGTCCAAAAGTTTCAGCTTGCTCTGTTCCTAAAGGAATCATGTCAGTCCCTGAACTACCAGCTGTATACCAGGACTATGTGGATTTATGTGACAAGAAGAACGCTGACCAGCTTCCTCCTCACCGTCCATATGATTGTCCAATTGAATTATTGCCTGGAGCAGAGATACCTTTTGGTAAGATCTACCCCTGGCGGGGCCCGAGCTAAAGGCTTTAAAGGATTACATAGATGAAAATCTAGCCAAGGGCTTCATACGCCCCTCTTCATCTCCTGCAGGTGCACCCATCTTCTTTGTAAAGAAGAAAGATGGATCTCTGAGACCATGCGTAGACTATAGGGAACTCAATAAGGTTACTATTAGAAACCGTTATCCATTGCCTTTAATCCCTGAGTTATTGGAGAGAGTGCGACATGCCAAAATTTTTTCTAAACTAGATCTTCGTGGGGCCTATAACTTAGTCCGTATTAGACCTGGGGATGAATGGAAGACTGCATTCAGGTCACGCTATGGACACTTTCAATATATCGAGTTATGCCTTTTGGTCTGAGTACCGCCCCAGCCACTTTCCAACACTTGGTGAATGACATCTTCAGGGATCTCCTAGATACATTCGTGGTAATTTATTTGGATGATATTCTAATTTTTTCTAACTCCACAGAGGAACATCATGGACATGTGAGAATGGTCTTGGAACGTCTAAGACAAAATCATCTTTACATCAAACTTGAAAAGTGTGAATTCCATAGGACCGAAATTCAATTTCTGGGGTATGTACTGTCTACACAAGGAATTAGTATGGATGGAAGCAAAACCCAAGCCATCAAGGATTGGCCAAGTCCTAGAAATGTGAAGGAGGTACAGCGCTTCATCGGGTTTGCCAACTTCTATAGACGTTTCATTAGAAATTTCTCTGAGGTAGTGTCACCTATCACTCAACTTACCCGGAAAGAGTCTAGGTTTTCCTGGACTCCCCAAGCCCAGGAAGCATTTTCCCGTCTAAAAGATAAATTTACCACTGCACCTATCCTAGTACATCCCAACCCCGAGCTTGCCTTCATAATAGAGGTGGATGCTTCAGACTGTGCCGTTGGAGCTATACTCTCTCAGAGAACAGGTGAGAAGAATGTCTTGCATCCCTGTGCCTTCTTTTCCCAGCAGTTGTCTTCGGCTGAGAGGAACTACGATGTGGGCAATAGAGAGTTGTTGGCCATTATTGCCGCCTTCAAAGAATGGAGACACCTTCTTCAGGGAGCTGCACAGCAAATAGTCGTCCTGACAGACCATCGTAACCTTGAGTTTATCAGGTCGGCTAAGTGCCTGACTCCTCGCCAGGCTCGCTGGAATCTTTTCTTAAACCAATTTAATTTTATTATCTCTTATAGACCAGGATCGCGCAATGGAAAGGCTGATGCACTCTCTAGGATTTACTCAGCAGAGACACGTCCAATTACTCCTCCTAAGACTATTCTTCCTGACTCTAGATTCCTAGGAGTAATTCATAATCAAGACCTACTTAAGGACATCAAGGAAGCATACCATGCGGATTCCTTTTTGGCACAACCCCCAAGGGACGTAAGTCTTGTCTTTAAGAATGGTGTGTGGATTCAGGGACAACGTCTGTATATTCCTGAAACAGTCAGATTAAGAGTATTGCAACTCATTCACGATTCCAAGATAGCTGGGCATAGAGGAATTCTAAAGACACAGGAATTTCTTTCTCGTTTCTTTTGGTGGCCCACTTGCAGGAAGGATGTTTTGAATTATGTCACTTCATGTGAGGTCTGTGCAAGATGCAAAACACCTCGCTCCTCACCAACTGGTCTGTTACAGCCTCTTCCCCCCGTCCCGCCCGTGGGGATCCATTTCTATGGACTTCATTGTGGAGTTACCAACCTCTCAGGGGAAGAACACCATTCTAGTGGTGGTTGACCGTCTAACAAAGGCAGCTCATTTTATCCCTTGTGTCGGCTTACCCACTGCAAAACAGACATCAGATTTGATGATTAAAGATGTGTTTCGCTTACATGGAGTACCGGATGAGGTTATTTCGGATCGAGGGGTGCAATTCACTTCTAGGTTTTGGCAAAATTTCTGTGCAGCATTGGACATTAAAGTAAACCTTTCTTCTGCTTTTCATCCCCAGACTAATGGACAGACCGAACGAACCAATCAAACCCTGGAGCAGTATCTCCGCTGCTTTATCTGCCACCTACAGGATGATTGGGTGGATCTACTTCCATTAGCTGAGTTCTCGTATAACAACTCTCAGAGTGCCTCCACTAAACAGTCTCCTTTTTACTCTAATCTAGGTTATCATCCTAACATTCTACCACGATTTCCCATAGAAACGCCTTTACCAGCAGTGGCTGAAAGAATCACGTCTTTACAGAAGAATATGGATCTTCTAAAGGAAAATCTGGAATCAGCTCAAGAAAGGTACAAGAAAGCAGTAGATAAATTTCGTAAACCTGCACCAGCTTTCAAGGTAGGAGACTTGGTCTGGCTGTCAACCAGAAATCTTAAGTTAAGGATTCCATCGTCTAAGTTGGGACATAAGTACATTGGACCCTATAAAATCAGTAAAATTATAAGTGCCGTTGCTTGTCGTCTTCAACTGCCCAGAACTATGAGAATCCACCCTGTCTTTCATGTATCCCTACTAAAGGCTGCGACACCCAATACGTTTCCTGGACGTTCCTCTCCTTGCCCTGACCCAGTGCTAGTCGATGGTCAGGAAGAATTTGTGGTGGAAAGGATTTTAGATTCCAGGTTGTATAGAAATCAGTTACAATATCTGATTAAATGGCAGGGCTACCCAGTGGAGGACAACTCATGGGAACCGGTCAATAACGTTAATGCTCCTCGCTTGCTCCGTCAGTTTCATCAGAGGTACCCACACAAGCCTGGTCTGAGGTCATCCGGAGGTTGTCCTTAAGGGGGGAGTAATGTAAGGTTCTATGTATATATTCCTGAAACTCAGATTGTTCGTCAGCCATTTTACTTTCTGTCTTGCTGCAGCTATCTTGCCCTCAGTCAAAATGGAGTTTCCAGCTTGCATGTTCCCGCCCTGATTCTCTCCTTTGCTTCTTAAGCAGCCACAGCTGAGCAATCAGTGCTTCAGAATCTAGCCTGCAGTGAACCTGTGACTTGACTCCTGTAAGCCTTGGACCTTGTACTCCAGCTATTCCTACTGAGAACTCTGAAGCACTTGTGGACTCTGAACCCTGCTCTTTGAAAGACCCACGTTTGCATGGACTTACGGTAACAGAGAAGAAGATCCTGAATCTGTATTGGGAGGATTGCTGAGCTTGGATTACTCTGGCCTGCTGTGTCTCCTGCTTCTGTGTCTGCAAACTGTGTGACTATTTCTGCCAACTTGTATGAAGTAATACAGGACTTTTCTATATCAAACCTGTGACTCCTGTGTTTTCATCGCACCCAAGCACAAGACGCTATATGAACTGTACTACATACATTACAACTACAAACATAACTATACAAATTATACAAACTGCACACTCATAAATACAGTATGTATACACACACACACATATATACAGTAATGGCCGAAAGTGTTGGCATACTTGAAATTGTTCAAGAAAATGAAATATTTCTCCCTGAAAATTATTGCAAAGACATGTTTTGCTATACACATGTGTTTTCTCCTTTGTATTGGAACAACACAAAAAAACTGAGAAGAAAAGGCAAATTGAACATAATTTCACACAAAACCCCAAAAATGGGCCATACAAAATTGTTGGCACTCTCAACTTAATATTTGGTTGCACACTCTTTGGAACAAATAACTGCAATCAATCGCTTCCTATAACCATCAATAAGCTTCTTAAACCTCTCAAATGGAATTTTGGACTACTCTTCTTTTGCAAACTGCTCCAGGTCTCTCAGATGTGAAGGCACCTTCTCCCAACAGCAGTCTTAAGGTCTGTTCACAGGTGTTCAATGGGATTTAGATCGAGACTCATTGCTGGCCACTTCATAACTCTCCAGCGCTGTGTTTCTATCCTTTGTTCGGTGATTCTTGAAGCATGTTTGGAGTCATTGTCCTACTGGAAGAACCAAGATCGGTGATTCTTGAAGTATGTTTGGAGTCATTGTCCTGCTGGAAGAACCATGATCTAAGACTCAAACCCAACTTTCTGACACTGGGCTCTACATTGTGACCCAAAATCCTTTGGTAATCTTCAGATGTCATGATGCCTTGCTTGTAGTCAAGGCCCTATCTCTGAGGCAGCAAAACAACCCCAAAACATCTTTTAACCTCCACCCTATTTGACTGTAGGTACTGTGTTCGTTTCTTTGTAGGCCTTATTTCATTTTCGGAAAACAGTAGAATGATGTGGCGTACCAAAGAAGCTCTATCTTAGTCTCATCTGTCCACAAGACACTTTCCCATAAGGATTTTGGCTTACTTACGTACATTTTAGCAAGCTGCAGTCAAGCTTTTTATGACTCTGTGTCAGCAATGGTGTCCTCCTTCGTCTCCTACCATAGAGTTTCATTTCACTCAAATCTCGATAATTCACGTTGATACTGATGCACCCTGAGTCTGCAGGACAGCTTGAATTTCCTTGGAAATAGATTGGGGATGCTTAACTACTATCCATAGTATCCTGCGTTGCATCTTTTCATAAATTTTTCTCTGCCATCCACGTCCAGGGAGATTAGCGACAGTGCCATGAGTTGTAAACTTCTTGTTTATGTTGCACACTGTGGAAAAAGAAACATCAAGTACTCTGGAAATGGACTTGTAGCCTAATTTTGGTTCTCGAGTCCTCAGACAGTTCTCTTCTCATTTTTCTGTGCTCAATGTTTAGTGTGGCACAGACAGACACACAATGCAAAGATTGAGTAAACTTCTCCCCTTTTTATCTGATTTCAGGTGGGATTTTCATATCGTGCATAGCTGTTACTTGCCACATTAATATTTTTTATGTTTTGGCTTTTACACAATAAAAACTATTTTATAGAAAAATTAATTATTTTTGCATTGCTTTATTTTGAGTACTATAACTTTTTTATTTTTTCACTGATGGAGCTGTATTGCAACTTGCTTTTTGAAGGACAAGATGACGTTTTCAGCGGTACCATTTTTTATTTACATTAGCTTCTTAAGCGTGTTTTATTCCACATTTTTGTTTGACAGTATGATTTAAAACGTATAGTTTTTGCCCCGTTTTTAATTTATTTTTGTTACGGTGTGCACTAAAGGGATTAACTAGTGTGACAGTTTTATGGGGATGTCGATCCGGACGTGGCAATACCAAACGTGCCCTTTTAAAAAAAAAAAAAAAATTTATACATAAAAATAGAAATTTGTTGGTACAATATTTACTGTATATATATATATATTTTTTTTAATTTAATTGTTATTTTCTGATTTTTTTGTTTTATATTTTTATAATTTTTTTTATTTTTTAAAGACCTCACTTTTCAGTGTTACTTTTATAACCATTGTCTGATAAGAGACTCTCACTTTTACAGCTGTGATTACTTTTATAAACCATTGCAATGCACAAGCATTGCAATAGATTATAACTGTCATTGCTGCACTAACACAAGTTACCATAGTTAGATCATTTGCTGCGCATGATCTAACTAACATGCTAGAGCCTGTTGACCCGGATATCGTCATAGCGCCATCAGGTCACCAGGGCCCCCTAGATGATCTCGATGGGACGCCGATCGGAGGTCAGAGGTGGCCTTCTCCCTGTGCCTGCCTTCTAAATGCTGTGATCGATATCTGCGACACTGCTCTTGGCAGTGAGTGCTGGGTGTCAACTGTGATATCAGCTGATCACCCGTGGCAATCGTGCGCGCACAGCTACTGTGCTTGCAAAATAGCCTGTACGTATCCAGTACATCCAATTTCAGGAAACACTTCCCAACCATGCTGTACTGGGTATGTACAAGGTCAGGAAGGGGTTAAGCACCAGCCCCCTTTTAAAGCAACCAGTTTGCTCCTATTATTTAATCAGCATGATAGGGTGATATCAGCTGCCTTGTCCTCATTACCTCTGTCTCTTATATTTTCTTGCTATTCATCTGATCACTATTCCTAACAACCTAGAGCTAATGCAAATTGCCACTATAAAAACCAAAATGTACCTGTAAGCTGCATACAGTAATTCCATTAAAAACTATGCAAATATGTATTAATTGCATACACAGTATTTGCACACATCTATAATTAATGCATAGAATAACTCACAACTGAGACATAATGGATGTAAAACCCTTTATTCCGAGACCAAAGTGAGCAGAGACCGAGACAATACAGGGGCGCAGTTCAATATCCCTATAACAAGTGTCACAACCAATACAATAATGGTCATGAGATGACATGTTCTTCATTCCCCTGAATATAGCACCAATATGAAGAAAATATTTTAACCCTTCATTTTCCGGACAATTATAGTTTCTGTAATTCCCTGCTGGTAGTAGAGAAGACGTTATGGTCTCCGTGACACTTGCTTTTCCCTGCTTGTTTTTTGCAAAAGTAAAAGGAAGGAAACATTAGAACAACATCCCGGCTTATTGGAGCAAACTCAAATTTCACCTTTACCTTTAATCCTGTCAATATGATATTTTCATATAACTTATGAGTTTCTCCAAACTTATAGATATCATTGTAATGAATGCAGGGGCATAATTATTTACTGTCATACCAGGATCCTGGTACCTAACGGGGCCCAATGGCACATCTAAGATGATATCTATGCTAGAAATGGGATATGATAGTTGGATGGCCACATTTTGGATTTTGCATTCGGAGCTGGTAGCATAAAGTTGCGCCTCTAAGTTGGGTGGAATTTTGAGTAATGAAAGACTTTTTGAACCGACTGTCAAAATGGAGAATTATGCTCAAAACAGTGTAATTGAGTGTAATTGTTGTCTTAACAATTTGTTAGTCGTTTTTTTGGTGTCATTTGGATTTTAGTTGATGCACTAAATTATTTTAGTTTTTTTTTAATTGTCATTTGAGCTACAATATCAAATGTGTCACCACTTTCAAAAACTTCTGTCTAGTGTCAATATTCCTGTACATCTCCACAGCCTCCCATCTAATTATCACCTACAGGTGCTTTCTTTTAAAATGGATTATGGTCACCTATATACAGAAATTGTTTTGGGAATAAACAACTTGTAAAAGCACCGAATGAATGAATCTGGAATGGGTCCAAAAGTCAACCAAAGCAAAAAACATAAAACCTCTTAAAAATATATGTTTTATTAATAATTATTAAAAAGAACAAGTGTTCAAAAAACAACCCAAGTGAGCGACAACCCTCACTTGAGTTGTTTTTTGAACACTTGTTCTTTTTAATAATTATTAATAAAACATGTATTTTTAAGGGGTTTTATGCTCTTTGGTTTAGTTGAATAGACAACTTGAGCTGAATCTACACCAGATGACCGGAGGCACTAGACAACCAGCGATCATCAACTTGTTTGCTGATTCGTGTTTTATTAATAGCTTTTTTAGATAGGCAAACTCAATTTAATATGCACACAAAACAATCAGTAATAGATCCTTCAGTGCGCATAGGCTTCCATTTTTCTCAGCAGCACAGGATCTGTTTACAAAGAATAATGTGCTGCTGAGAATGACAATCTCTTAAACAAACTGAAAGATCATCTCACTGGACAATCGAGCTTGTAGCTTGTTTGTCGGGTGAGCACTGACCTGTTTACGATTATCAGGAAACGAGAGTTCCTAGGAACGCTAGTGACCGACAATCGTGTGGTGCAAATGCACCTTTAGAATCAGTAGGGATCGAGCAGTCACATAGCAAAAACCATAAAGTCGAATATTTTACCTTTGATCCCATGGTTGGAGTAGCTCACAAAATGACCATATGAATCTATATTTTTATAGCATTCCTTCTTTACGTTTGTTCTAAGGCACTCTTGGTGATACATCATAAAATTACAGATTATAGTGGTCCTATCTATTTTAAAGTAGTATCCAAATTTGCAGTGTTTCCAACGTCTTAGTTATGTCATGGAGAGATTTAATGGTAATCTAGGTAATATAGTATTTTTACAGAAAAGACTTCAAACAAAAATGTTAAAGCATTGAATTTCTAAAAAAAAGATATTGTGATATTTCTGGATTCATTTCAAGTTTTGCTAAATTTTGCCAAACTTTACGGCCAGTTTAGCCATATGTCCTGTATTTATGGCTGCATTTTAACTTCCTTTTAATGCCTGCAAGTTCTAGAACAGCCTTAAGTCTACTGAGCCAAACTTAGCTCCTTATAGAACCCTTTAGTCATCCAAATTTTATCTGTAAAAAAGTTATAGATCCAAGTTCTACCAAACAATGGAATTTGGATGCTAAAATGCAGCCATATTGTCTGTGTATGGACATCTGAATTTAACGGACACTTATGAGTGCAGACATATTGCACATACAGCACTTGTTGCACAGCTCTCATACCTTTTAAAAGATTGGAACGGAAATGAACACATCTGAAATTTCATTGATGATATTTTATTTTAATGTTTCCCCGTAAGCACCAGAGATTCCATTTCTACAGGGGAGGAACCAAAACGAACGGGTGTTTTATTTCATATCTATGTTGCAAGATGAAAAATATTAAGATCAACTCGAAAGTGGCCTTCAAAAAAAAAAATTCTCTGCTCTGATGATTTTACATTTTCTTTAAAAGGTATGAGAGTCTGTGATGAAAAATAAGGATGCAATTACAACCTAGACTGGAAAGTTGTACCCATTCATTATTTTCTTAGATCACAGTGCATATGGCCAAGGGGCAATTCAGGCCCATTGTGTCAAGAAGAGTTGGGCTGTAAATTTACTGGCGTTTCAGAGATACTCTGCGGCTGACGGTCTTGTAGAAAACACCTCGAAGTAGAGAGGAGTATTCAGGGACTCGGAACAAGCTCCTTTCACTGAAGACAACTTTAGAATCTGCAGGAGCGCCAGTTAGAAGTACTCGTAGATTATTTTCTTGGGGGCGACTTCCTACTGACAAAACAGTGATTTCAATTCCTGCAGCCCGGGCGTCTTGCACAGCCTTTAGAAGAGTGTCCTCTGCTTGGGTATTGCCATCTGAGAACAGTAGCACCTTCTTGCTGGCTCCAGCGGCTGCATCTTCACGGTAGAGGTCTGTCACTGCACGAAGCGCTGCTCCTACGTCTGTGCCTCCGTTGATGAACTTCATCTTATCTATTGCACTTACAACCTCTGTGTAATTCGACAAGAACTGTACTTCGACTTGTTGTTCATTCTGACCACTGTACTGCACTACCGAAAGACGCACAGAGTCAAATCCAGGACTTTCCGCATTTAGGAAACGTTGTGCTATGCGTCGTACAAAACCTTTGCTCATCTCAAAGTTTCGGCTTCCAACACTAGTAGAACTATCCACAAGTAAAGTGATGTCAGAAGGAGCCTCAAATTTGACTGTGAAAAAAAGGAAATAAATTATATATCGGGTTTTGATTATTACAGGGTGAAATGGGCAAAGAGACCCATTAGTCTTTCTAGATGCTTTAGATGCTTTTAAAATATTAATGTAGACTGAATGTGAAAGCATATAAATCAGATGACAGGACATTCAATAACAGGATACTTACTAGCACAAGTGTAATCTGGGCACTTCTTTTCTGTAAGAGGAATACATAAAATGTTAGCGAATAGATACATCTTCTATGAGTGGTTTCTGTGAAATTGCATGGATTTTGGTTGTGCCTCTCTCACCTTTGCAGATATGAGCAGTAACATTCTGCAGGAATCCATCCTCCAGCAACTCTGTATAACTTGTCCTCTGTAAGATAACCCCTTTGTAGTTGGTGCTCCGCCGCAAGCAATTTCGCCCAGTTGGTCAGGGTTGGCAGGAGATTGGAAGATGTCTCCTACTCCAAGAGAAACCACCTGTTGAATATATAAGATATAAGCTATAAAAAAAACAGTATTCAGACAGCCCCAGAAAACCGGTAACTTGTGTATGGATGCACAAACAGAAGTCCAGGCTCCCTTTCCAGACGATATCACGGCAAACAAAGGAATACGTCAACATCCAGTAGAAAAAAAAGAGTAAAATTGTTTTTTTAGATCCCATTATGTCAACACTTATCGGCCCACACAAAGACCTTTATCAAGTGCACACGGAAGATACACTAATGTTATATTTAAAAGGTGATCGACAAGTCATAAGGTACTGTCACACTAAGCGAGATCGCTAACGAGATCGTTAAAGAGTCACCGATTTTATGACGCAGTAGCGATCTCGTTAGCGACGCAGCTGTGTGTGACATGTAGCAGCGATGTGGCCCCTGCTGAGATGTCATTGATCGCTTATGAACGTTCTGAGCGGTTTTTTGGTCGTTGGTGTCCCGCTGGTGAGCCTGAATCGCTGAGTGTGACACCCTTTATGAATGACTTTACCAGCGTCGCAGGTGGGACTAGGTTTTCCCAACGACCGCAGAGGTCGTTATACAGATCGCTGATCTCTGATGAGATCTTTGTGTTTCGAAGTTAACTAGCGATCATATAGCGATCGCACTAGCGATCTCCCCAGGTTGTGTCGTTGTCGTGATCGCTAGTGCGATCGCTAAATGTGACAGTGCCTATAGTGTAAAGTGCTCATGTGTAATCAACGACAAGTAATCACTATGATAAAAGCTTATTATACACATGAACAGCATAAAAAACATCAGAACATAGTAATTGTCTATAATCTGCAACATGCTGCATTTATAATCATTTAATAACCTCAGATTTGTGAGTTGCACAGAAGCAATCCTGCCCATCAACAGGGCATGTTGTGCATCCAATGTGCACGTCCGAGGGGGAATATTACTATGTCATAGCACCATAAACACCTTAGAACAAAACAATATTCTAAATCTGGAAAATAGTACATTTAAAAAAATCCTTAATGTCAGATTTGTTACTTGCAAATGCTCAATCCTGTCCATCAACTGCGCACGCACTGGCATCGGTGTGCAGCAATTGTGCATGTCTAAGAGGGAATATCACTAAAGCACCATAAAACCTTCAGATGTAATCTGAAACATCCCACAGTTAGAAACCACGAAATAACCTCAGAGTTGTGACTTGCACAGCAGCGATCTAGTCCATCAACTGTGCATGCACTGGCATCGGTGTGTATATCCGTGGGGGAATATAACCATGTTCTGACAATATTTTTATGACGTTATTGTGTTTTAGAAAATGATGGTTAGTAATTATTACTTGTAATTATATGTCCAAGATATAAATTTAGTCTCAAGATACTGAAACTATAAAGAACACAGATGTTCCTTACCGGAGCAACCTTACACAGGACATCGAGTGGTGTTTTGTCTCTTAGGATATCAGAGTGACCGTCCGTCAACACTAGGGCCACTCTCTTATCAGATGCAAACCGTTTCAGTAGGTTATCTTTTGTAAAAGCAAGTGCCTCTCCTGTCCAAGTGCCTCCTGCTATCCATCCCAAATTCTTTATTGCCCTACAGAAAGGAAAATTTTGAAATGTAGCAAACTGGAAATAATAGTTGCACATTGTAAATAAACTGAGACTCACTATGGAGATGCATAAGGGATCGTATCATCCTCTACAATTACAACATATTGTAAAGTAAGTTGCAATTAAATATCTATCTCTTGTTTTATGGCTTCAAACTATATAAACGGTTTATGCCGAGTATCACTCACTCCTTCAGCTGTCCAATGGTGTTGATGTTGGGGTCTCCCATGGCTACAGATTCTTGAGTATTTCCATGACTGTATTGTACCACTCCAACTCGAGATTCCCCAGCGTCAAACTGTAATCAGGGAAAAATAGAGAATGTTTGTCAGCTATGGAAAGAGTATACAACAAACACATGAAGTTTACATTATGACGGTAAATTAGGTAATAGTGAAAAGATGGAATCTTTGCTACTCTAGTATGCTATAGTGAGAGCATGGAAACACTAATCCTGTTAAATACACAGGTAGATAAAGGGAATGTTCCAGGAACATAAACACTTTTGAAAGAAACCAATCATTTCACAGTGATTTTAATTTGAAGGACTTATAAAATTCTGCCAAAGAAATTTGAGACAAATTTTATGCAGAGCAAAAACTGTGCTGGGTATTGTAGCTAGTCCTCTAACCTTGACATGTTCATCTCTGCTCAGTCGATCAATGACTTTTATGATAAACTCCTTGGCTATCTGGAAATTAGTGGCTCCGATACTCTCAGAACTGTCAACCACGAAGAGGACATCAATAGGACCACAGGTGCATTCTGCAGGAGACATGTAGACAGCATAATTCACATTACCATGACTATAAACTATGATTACAGTCAATGGATGATGAAAAGGAAAGTACAGTGTAAGAGGGTCACTGGGAATGTGCTGGAGGAGAGATATGTTTCACTGAGATTATTAGCTTCAGTGATATGAGCCTGGAAATTTGCTCCAGCATGTTATGTGCTGACAGGGGGTTAATCGGCCATGACAGGACCAGTTTAATGTGAACAGCTAAAGAGTTGGGAGGGAAGGCTGTTCACCAAATCTCCACCCTAGGGTTTGGTCCAAGAGGTAAAAATGAATTCTCTGGACTTAGGGGTTGTGTTGTGTGTGTTCTGAAGGAGAACTGACTAAAAGAGCTGAGCTCCTGCTTAAAAGAGCTGGACTCTTACTTCTAAATGGGTGGACACTGCAGTTTTATGGGCTGTAATGTATGTTATTTATCTAGGTCAATATGACTGAGTATCTCTATTTTGTTTGGGACTGATTTATGGGGCATGTTTTTAATAAACCAGCTGAAGATTTAAATGAGAATCATTCCTTTGACTACCTCGTTAAGCAGCAGAGTGAGCCGATCTACCATAACAGCTACCCTCTGTCAGATAATGAACATCAGGAGCAAATTCCATAAGGGAAAGGGGCTGGTTCTCCATGAGAAATAGGATACAATTATTATGTGCAATGACGATAGGTAAAAGAGCAGAGTAGCACATCTAGCTAATCTGAAGAACAGATCGTGTACTTGTAAAGTATTTTTAGATTTTAGTATTAAGAGTGTACAATTCCCACATTCAAGAACACAAAAAAGCAAGGGTTGAAGAAATCAATGAAATATGGATGTAGAATGAAAGCTATCAACGCATACTTACCGCAGCAAGCTGAAAAAGAAAGACAGAAAGTTAAAAGGCAGTGAGTCATAAATAAATTCAACATCAAAGATCCAGATGATAAACAGGCCGGCTATCAAGTAGACATGAAATAAGCACAACTACATAAGGAGCTTGACTTTTTGCACTTTGTATGACAGTTCTTACTGAGAACACTCAACATGAGAGGGAAAAATGGACATCTGAGGAACATTATGTTAAGTCAAAGAACCTTATACATGTCTTTTTCAGCTAAACATGTCCAAAATAATTGGAATCATGATTTCAACACGTAATTTGCCAACAGTTTTAAAGGCTAGCATTATGCTTTGTGGATGCGTCCAATAAATGATGGATTGTCTTTTATTGGTTTGAATACCAACAGATGTCTAATAAACTTGGAAATGATCACTGGTTTTAGCAACCGAAAAAAAGCCAAACAAGCACAGAACTTCAATGAGTCCTGATGGATTTTTTTGACAACAGGAGAAGCTTCCAGATCACTGTTCCTCATTAAATCTCTGGAAACCAGAGGTTCACTTCAACTGGACTGGAGAACAATGGATTCAAACAATAATAATGGCCATTTCTTATGATGCAATGACCTGTGAGCTACATATCTAACCGGATACATAAAGCAAAACAATATGTACAATGTAGGTCAAAAACACATCAAATGTTATGTTTTGCCCAAACTAAATTCTACAAGTCAAATTTACAAATTTATTCAGCTATTTCAGACCTGTGAAACCAAGGAAGACTTTTCCAATTTTCTTGTTCAGCTGTCTTCCATGGCATAAATTAAGAGTCCTAACTAGAGTTGAGCGATACTTTCCGATATCCAAAAGTATCGGAATCGGAATGGTATCGCCGATACCATTAAAATATCGGCGATACCAATACCGGAAGTCCCATGTAAGTCTATGGGAACAAAATATCGTAACTAAAAAAAACCCATTCTTTCCTTGTAAACACTAAATATACACACATAGAATACATATATAATATATATACACATGTCATTGTGACATATATATATACATATATGTATAGTTTATACACTTCTACATAGTAAAATATCCTCTGATTCAATTGCCGGGTAAAGCCGGTTTCTGTGAAAAGACAGAAGCACCCGACATGAAATGACACTTGGTGTACATAGGGTTAACCATGTCTTTTCATGTCCTTTGCTATCTGATTTGCACAAACAATTAAATCAGTCTATGTGTGCAAAATTTCACACCTGTAGGGGTTAATTAAAGGTGTAAATTCGTTGTAAAAAAACGGACTTTTTTGCTACGAATTTACACCTTTAATTAACCCATACAGGTGTGAAATTTTGCACACATAGACTGATTTAATTGTTTGTGCAAATCAGATAGCAAAGGACATGAAAAGACATGGTTAACCCTATGTACACCAAGTGTCATTTCATGTCGGGTGACCCGACATGAAATGACACTTGGTGTACATAGGGTTAACCATGTCTTTTCATGTCCTTTGCTATCTGATTTGCACAAACAATTAAATCAGTCTATGTTTGCAAAATTTCACACCTGTAGGGGTTAATTAAAGGTGTAAATTCGTTGTAAAAAACGGACTTTTTTGCTACGAATTTACACCTTTAATTAACCCCTACAGGTGTGAAATTTTGCACACATAGACTGATTTAATTGTTTGTGCAAATCAGATAGCAAAGGACATGGTTAACCCTATGTACACCAAGTGTCATTTCATGTCGGGTTCTGCATTTTCACAAAAGCCGGCAATTGAATTAGCGGCTATTATACTATGTAGAAGTGTATGAACTAAAAATATATATATATATATATATATATATGTGTCACAAACTCAATGACATGTATATATATATATGAGGTGTAAAATTGCTGAAAAAAAATGCGTGGGCTCCCGCCCTATTTTCGCAACCAGACAGACAAAGCCAGTGAGTGGGGGCAGATAATAATAGCCCAAGAGAGGGACCATTATTTTTGGCCCCCCCCCCCGGCTACTAACATCTGCCCCCAGACACCCCAGAAAGGGCAAATCTCTAATTAGATTTGCCCTTTCTGGCACTTTGCCCGTCTATTCCCATTGCCCTGTAGCGGTGGCGAATGGGTTAATAAGGGGTTAAAATGACCTTGCAATTGAAAGGTCACTTTAAGCCAGGTTAATAATTGAGAGCTGTCAATTAGACAACTATCAATTATTAATCCTATTGTATGAAAGAAAAATCAAACACACACACACTTTAATAAAAAAGAAGTTTAATGAAATAATCACACAGTTTTTGACCATATTTTATTTACCTGCTAAAACCATTTCCTGTAATAAAAATAAAATAATAAAGCAAAATTATTCTTACCAATCCGATGCACAGTCAGGTCCCACGGTGTAATCCTTCAGAAAGGGTTAATGTTTACTGCAGGGACCGCAGCTAATGCTGCAGCCTCACAGTAAACCCCCAAATGAATGAGTTCCTCTCCTGGCTGACAGGAGAGGAAGTGGAAAGCTTAATTGATTGCTTTCCACTTTCACTTCAGGTCAGCCAGGGACACCATCAGTGACGTCAGAGGGAACTGATTAACAAAAATAGGGGTTCCCTTCGAAAAAAAAATGGCGTGGGGTCCCCCCTATTTTTGTTAACCAGCCAGATGAAGCAGACCGCTGAGGCCTGGATTTTCAGGCTGTTAAGGAGCCAAGATCCATGGACCTTGCCAGCCTGATAATACCAGGCCACAGCAGTCTGCATATCTTGGCTGATTAACAAAAATAGGGGATCCCCTCGAAAAAAAAATGGCGTGGGGTCCCCCCTATTTTTGTTAACCAGCCAGATGAAGCAGACCGCTGAGGCCTGGATTTTCAGGCTGTTAAGGAGCCAAGATCCATGGACTTTGCCAGCCTGATAATACCAGGCCACAGCAGTCTGCATATCTTGGCTGATTAACAAAAATAGGGGATCCCCTCGAAAAAAAAATGGCGTGGGGTCCCCCCTATTTTTGTTAACCAGCCAGATGAAGCAGACCGCTGAGGCCTGGTTTTTCAGGCTGGTAAGGATCCAATATCCATGGACCTTGCAAGCCTGATAATACCAGGCCACAGCAGTCTGCTTAGCTTGGCTGGTTAACAAAAATAGGGGATCCCCTCGAAAAAAAACGGCGTGGGGATCCCCCCTATTTTTGTTAACCAGCCAAGTAAAATGCAGACTGCTGCGGCCTGGTATTAAAAGACTGTCAAGGCCCATGGATTTTGGCCCTCAACAGCCTGATAATACCAGGCTACAGCAGCCCCACATTTGGCGCATCAAAAGATGTGCCAATTGTGGCACTTTACCCGGCTCTTCCCACTTGCCCTGTAGCGGTGGCAAGCGGGGTAATAAGGGGTTATTGTCACCGTTGATTGCACGGTGACAATAAGCCCGGTTAATAATGGAGAGGTGTCAATAAGACACCGATCCATTATTAATCCCAAAGTTTTTAAATGTTTAAAAAAAAGACACAGCAAGAAAAAAGTCTTTTAATGAAATAAAAGAGACAACACAGTTTTCATTTTTTTTATTACTCTCTCATTCCTGCGACGCCATCGATCTCCTGTAAAAAAATAAAAAAAACAAACCAACAGTATACACCTGTCCGACGCAGTCCATAGTAACGAGTGTCCCACAACGATCCAGCTCTGCTACATCGCAATGACAGGCAGAGCCTGACATCCCGACGCAGCACAGCTGCTTACCAGCTTCCCCGGCGGTGACGTCATAGGACTGCTTTACGGCCGCGATTACCCAGCAGTCACTGCAGTTATCGCGAGATACTGCATGTGACCGCCGGGGAGAAGAGGATGGCAGCCATTAAGCAGCCCGGGATGTGACCGCCGGAGATCTTCTGCCGGGTAAGTGCCGCTGACTCCTGACAGACCCGACCGACGGACACTGACAGTGACAGTGACATTCCGATTCCGGTATCCGATATGACGAAAATATCGGAACTCGGAATCGGAATTCCGATACAGCCAATATCGGCCGATACCCGATACTTGCGGTATCGGAATGCTCAACCCTAGTCCTAACCAGATAGGGGTACTTGCTTTGGTTGACATCTTAACTTTTGAAGCACTTGAAATGATAATATTGACTAAATATCAATATATTCCAAAAGTAGAGCCAGGACTTTTTTTCTGGTTGGGACTAGTTTTTTTCTGGTTTAGGACTGGCAACAATGAATCTATTAGGATATTGCTTAGAAAACTAACTAATCCTCCAAGTTTTTTTTTATAACGTCACAACTAGATTATACTGTACTAAAAAGCTTCTACGTTAGATATTAGAAGAGTTATCACCAAAAAGCGCTCAGTGTTTATAACTTTTCTACAGATTTTGAACAACTACTTTTAATTCCATTTCAAGCAATATGCTATTTACGATCACGTATTTATCAAATCTAAACAGTAGACTACCGACAGTAGGCATACACCATTGATTTAGGAGGCATAATGCTCATGATTTGTGGATCGCAATTTCATGACGTAAATAGTTATAACTTTTCAAGAATGGAATTATTCACGTGTTCTTTATTTGTCATTCCAGCTAAAAAATGTGCACGCGAATAATATAAAGTACTTACAACACATTTTCATGATAATGTCCAGAATTTCACACTCCTGTGGATATAACAATGAAATGGAGTTTAAACTGTAAGTAAATGTATAAAGCAGTCGTCCGGTAAATATGTCTAACTTTGGACAGTTTCCAACCTCCTAGTTTGGATTCTGCATGAGTCACTTGGAATATATTTTTCATATGCCGTACCATTTTTTTGTATGGAATCTCCTAATGCCAGCAACTGGCACAGCAAAAGTTTACATGCCAAGTCAAAGTGGTTGTTGCAATTTAACGGGAAATTTGGTTACCACCGCCAGCATTCACAGAATCTGTGTTGGTTAAATCATTGAACAGAAAAAATGTAGATAAAAGATAAAGTAGTAAGACTGAAAAAAGCCGAGCATAACCTACATCTGGGCCTGGTGGGCCTGGAGGTCCAGGAGGTCCCTACAAGTAAAGGTCAAAAAAGTAAATACAACACAAGTTAACTTTTTAAAACTTATGTAAATTATTAGATGTCACTGAGAGATTGTTAAACAATACTTAGAAGAATTGACAAAGTAGTTGTTAATGGGACATTAATTAGAAAATATTCATATGCATATTTTTAACTTACAGGTGGTCCTTCTGGGCCTCGATAGCCTTTTCCTCCTTTGGGCCCAAGGGTCCCTGGCACAAGATTCTGAAATATAAAAACATTTTCTTGTTGTTGTTACATTTTACAGTTCACAACTACTGAAATCTTATATTTTTTAAATCTGGCACATTGGCAAAATGCATCCAAATGAGAAGTACAGTGTGGATAGGAACGGCAGGGAACAGAGGAAGTGAAGGAAAAGAGGAGGAACAAAGATGGTACAGAAAACAGAATGGAAAACTGTGAAACCAAATTGTACCACCATGATGCTAGCGTTTGGTGGCAATGGGTGGCAGGGGCAACTAGACACCATTGTTTAGAAGTAGGAAACGTGCAGGCACACTTAATAGGCAGAATAATTATTTCTACAGTATACTTAACTCATCAGCATCGTAGTAGAAGAATTACGCTTCATCCATATAAACTAAACATTACAATCCAAAACAGACGCCAATTCAGTTTAACATTCAATACTCACATCTACACCAGGCTCCCCAGGATCTCCCTCATCTCCTTTAGGTCCAGGATACCCTTTTGTTCCCTATAGGAGATATAATTAGGAGGTTGGGTATAAAATGTTTAATTCTCTGGCACAACTTTCAAAACTAGGACATGAGTTTGGAGTGATTGTTGTACACATAAACTTACATTTGTGCCACGGTCTCCTCGAGCCCCAGGATATCCCTAGAAAAAGTATGAAAACATCATTAACAAATCTTTGGCTTTTCTTACCATTTCAAGCATTCGCTTCTGTAAAAATAAATGTCTACTTTAAGTTCCAATATGAACATTGATCGATGCAGTGTCCAAATTTGGGTCAAAGCTAAATAATTACTGTCTCACTCTTGTTGGTGACCTAGTTAGGTTATACAATCAGAGCCAGAGATACAGAAAAAGCTATACATTTGAGAAATAATCTTACCTGAAAACCTGGAAAACCATCTGTGCCATTCCCTGGGAGGCCATCTTCACCCTAAGGACAGAATCTATTAGTGTACAAAAATTATATAATTTAACCCTAAAATACACTTTTAAACTAGATGGTGTCCCCCACTGAAGTAATAATAATATCACATGACAGTGCAACAAACACCTGATGTTCGAAGGTCCAAACCCAAACAGTAACACAGACTTCCTGGTGAAGTCCGTGTTCTTTGTCCGTGCCCGAACATTAGGTGTTCGTTACGGACGCCGAACTTTACTGTTTACTAGTTACAATCTTTAAGGAAATAGGGGTAACAGAAAAAAGTGCTTGTATTGTTTGGTCAAGCCATCATTATAGTAAATAAGGGTATACTTGAAAAGTTGCATGAACAAGTCATTAGTCAGTATGTGCATAAGTACAAATGAAAAGTGCTATCAGGTGCATGAAGTATATGGGAGCAGATGGTAGAAATCGTTAGATTCTGAAAAAAATTAGGAAGGGAGAACTTAGAAACATTAGCTAAGTCAGGTGATGTGATAGGTTTGCTTAAAAATATGTGTTTTTAGGGCATGCTTAAAACTGTGTACACTGGGAATTAATTGGATTGTCTGGGGTAGTACATTCCAGTGAACAGGTGCAGCACAAGAAAAGTTTTGTAGATGAGAATGGAAGAGTCACATTATGTATGTTAGTCTTTAATCAGCAGAATGAAGAGCATGGGTATGGTCTTAGAGACAAAAGAAGGAGGACATTTAGTGCCTTGTAGAACTGTGCAGTGTTTTGTGAGTGACAGTGATGAGATTGTGTTGTATTCTGCTGACGATGGGCAACTAGTACAGTGACTGGAACAGAATGAAAGCATCAGTGTAGCAGCTGGACATAAATTATTATGACTTTTTCCCTAGTGTATACTACCTTGATAACAGGTTCTAGAAAAGCCATGATAAACATTAGTGCCACCAATGCACAATATTTCTATCAGTCGGTGTCCTTTCTCGGGAAATTTTACAGTTTGATTTTGAAATTAATCAGTTCCATGTACATTGCCATATGTTTTATTCTTTTAAAACTGCCAGTATTAATAATAATGATGCATGTAACTCATTACTGTTTTCTTTCAAATTACAATTTTGGAATTGTTATGATCTTCATTCATTTTATTTTTTGTTCCACAAGTCACAGCTGGGTTCATGTACGGTATATAAACTTCCACAGCCACGACAAACTGCGATAGTAAAAACACCATCTGCATTATGCCAGGATTAGGAACCTGACTATACATCCTTAGCGCTCCATAAACAGTGCCACATTTCCATGAAAATTAGAATCTATGCTACAATGTTTAAAACATTTTCCATTAGATATTACTTTTCACTTCCATTGTCCACATAAGAATGTGCACTAAGTACAATGTTGCTTATATTAGCAAATTAATACCATTGCCATTCTACTCACACTTGCAGAATTAACCATTTCCACTTCACAATCATGCTCTTACCCTCTCGCCTGCCACTCCTTGCTCTCCAGGTAATCCTTTAGCTCCTCTTGGCCCTTTAGGCCCCTAAAGCAAAAAAATTATAAAGCCAAAAATAAGAAGAAATGAAAGGAAAAACAGGATTTATAGCTAATGGGAAACAGAGGAGACACAGGAAACAGCTGCAAATGATCGAGTTTAATACATATGCTGGAGAAGTCCAGTGGGAATCAAAGCAGCTCATCAAGTCTTATTCTGGACATTTGTCCCCATTATTCTGGCTGGGTCAGAACACGCAGCTCAGCACAATATGGAGGAGGCACAGCATGGGACATATGGCATCAAGAGTCATTTTTTATGACTTCACCACCTTTTCCCAGCACAAAACAATGCAAAAAAACATACGCTTTCAATAATTTCTTCAAAGTGTAAGCCTCTTCGGCAGATGGCAGACATTTTGAATGTCAAAAAAGTATTCCAAATATTGTATGTCTGTGGATTCACAAGGGACTGGTCATCATCATTTTGCTGACATCATTACATTTAAAAAAGTTTTTAAAAAAAATAGACATTAATGGCATATTTCAAGTCTATGTCATCAATATCTAAAAGGTGAAGAGCTCTGCACTTTAAGGCATCATCCACATGGCCGCCGTATCACTTCCATGTATATTGACTCATTAGAGTTCACAAATGTCTGAACATCTGAGATGCATGAATGTTAAGTAAAAGTCAGATCTTTGGAATAAAATGTCCTTTAGGTCACGTTCACACGCTCACTATTTGGCTAGTACTCACCTCAGTGTTTGTAAGCCAAAACCAGGAGTGGGTGATAAATACAGAAGTGGTGACGTGTTTCTATTATACTTTTCCTCTGATTGTTCCACTCCTGGTTTTGGCTTACAGATACTAATGTAAAATACTGGCCAAATACTGACCGTGTGAACGTGGCCTTACAGTTGTATGTGCTTGAGTACCTCTTTAATAATCTGCTTTATTTATTAAGAGGCAAATATCAGTTATCAATAAATAGGTACCGTAAATCTGGAACGTTTGACAATTTAAAATTACGACACAACAAAAAGTTTTGATCAAATCAAATTTTTGAAGGCTATATTTTTTTTCTTCAAGAGACTATTCTTCTAATTTTATTTCTAAAGCCTATGGCCACAATTCATCAAAATGTTTCCGCAAGCGTAAAACGCTTTCAAAAGTGGCACATTTTTTGCGCAATATAAAATTGCGTCTGTGTTTTCGCATCAATTTTGGCAGCTCCAAGAGAATCGTCAGAGCTGGGAAGGGACCAAGGTGGGATGGGGCATGGCTAGGCCCACACATCAAAAAGTGTCAGCGTTTCTTATGTTACTCTGACTGGAGTAACATTTCTGGTGAGGTGCACAGAGGCACACGCCATTGATAAGATAAGCTAAATTCATGAAGTGGAATGTGCTTTTTAATGAGCTCAACGCATCTTGCACACTTCTCATTAAGACTGGTTAATACAGTCATAATGAAATATATATAGCGTATAACATATACCATACTTATCAATTACACAAAGTCCGATGTGCAAGCATAAGATTCCCCCACAATCAAATGAAGTGGTTGGCGAGACCATATCAGGGTGCAATTGATTTATGGATGTGGCATGTCCAATTTTGGATGGTCAATCATCAACCTGAGAGCTCCTGTGTATGGGAGAGTTGGTGAAGATAGCTGTCTGCCGAACAATCAGCTATCTAAAGTACATTGGGTTCTTTATTGTTAAGGCTGATGCCATGTTGTTCCATATGAACATTTAATAATAATATACACACCTCAGGACCGCTTGGCCCTTCATCTCCTCTGTATCCTTTTGGTCCTTGTGGTCCTGCTTCACCCTACAAAGCAATAACTCGTGAATGTTAATAGACAACAAGCTATTCACAAACTTAAAATCACAACTGAAGAAAGCTTGAAAAATTTATCTGAGAAAAGGGAAACCCGCAAGTCAGACTGATAAGATTGGGAATGGCAAATTCTTCTCAGCTTATCTAAAGTCTGACAGCACACTGTAAATGCAACACACATCAGCCAAGAGGTGAAAAGAAGATGATGCAAAGGGCAAAGTTAGAGAAAAGTGTGGGGTAAAAAAAAAAACTCTATACAGAGTAATCCAAAAAATGACAGTCTTTGAAAGACATAATAGTTCTTTTTAAAGTTTTATCAGGATTAGTCAAGACATAAAACCAGCTGAGCTATCCATATCAGAAAAGATAGTGACTCAGTGGCAAATGGAAAATGTTGCCGATCTTAAGAAAAAAAAGCCTTCCTCCATCCAAAATGGGAAAATAATAATAAATCTCTCGTCAATGACTCATCTCCAAAAAATCTAGCACTGATAAATTTTAATATATCTTTTAAGAAAAAAATCCAGGTCTCCTAGATCATTTGTGAAATCACTGTTTTTACGTTTGATATATGAATACATTATGATTTTTTTTTTTTTCCAAAAGAAGTAGCCCCAATTTTGATCTTTCTATGCACTACAGTCCACTTTTTTGATTTACCAATTTGCTTCCATGTAACTCAATTCCTTCCAATTGGCCAAAACTGTACACAATACTCCATGTGTGGCCTGATTTGCACAAATCGAAATCTACAGAGGTTGGACAAAATAATGGAAACACCTGGAGACATCAACAAAAGTTAGTTTAATATGGTGTAGGTCCACCTTTTGCGGCGATTACAGCCTCAATTCTCCGAGGTATGGATTCATACAAGGTGTGAATTGTTTCCAAAGGAATTTTAGTCCATTCTTCAGTGAAAACACCCCCCAGTTCTTTGAGCGGCGATGGCGGCGGAAATCGACGTCTAACTTGAATCTCTAAAATCGACCATAAATGCTCAATAATGTTGAGGTCTGGGGATTGTGGGGGCAGATGAGATGCTCAGCTTCATTAGAATGTTCCTCGTGCCATGCTTTAACGATTCTAGCTGTATGAATTGGTGCATTATCATCCTGAAAGATGGCGTTCCCCTCCGGGAACAGTGCTTGAACCATAGGATGCACTTAGTCGCCCAAAATGCCTAAATAATCGCGGCTGTTAATTCTTCCATGAAGGGACATCATTGGCCTGGTGGATCTCCACGAAATAGCACCCCAGATCATCACAGAACCTCCGCCATGTTTTACGGTTGGGAGAAGGCAGTACACGCGGCCGGAGGTCGGAAATAGGTAAACGATGATTCGTCTGAGAATATCACATGTTTCCACGGCTCGAGGGACCAATTCTGGAGGTTTCTTCACCACTCTAAACGCTTGTAAACATTTGTCATTGAGAGCAGCGGTTTTCGAATTGCAGCTCTTCTGTGGAATCCAGATATGTTCAGCTCCCGACAAACAGTTTTCATGGAAACTGGGTTCTGTAGGTGTTCATTGAGCTCAGCAGTGATTTTCGGAGCCAAGGTCTTGCGATCCTCTCTCACAATTCGCTTTAGAGTCCAACGGTCTCTCTCAGTCAACTTCGACTTTTGGCCTGTGCTTTGCTGCGGACGTTTTTCCTTCTCTTTCAAATGCAGTCATTACTTTGGAGACAGTACCTCTTGACACGCCAAGCGTTCGGGCACTTTCGGTTACACTAGCGCCTGCCATACCAGCACCAACAATTTGGCCTCTTTGAAAATCCGAGAGTTCTGCCATTGGTATCAGGTTCTCATCAATGTTCTTACAATTATGCAAAACAAACAGTTAATTTACATACACATATGACATAACACAACTAATCAACTACAAAACATTACCATATGTCACGGTTTGCATGTTTATAACATGTTCGAAGATTATGATGCCAAAACGTTAGGTGTTTCCATTATTTTGTCCAACCCCTGTATATTCTCATCATCTTGATGATACATACTTGATCATATTTGACTTGGCAGCAGCTGCCTGGCACTTGTTGCTTTCGTTAAGTTTACTATTCACTTCTATGCCGAGTCGTTTTCCGAGTCATTAGTAATGTTTTCCCATTTAGTATGTAATGTTTACATTTGCCACTTGCATAACCAATGTGCGGCTGCTCAGAGTATACTTAGCAGCTGTCATCGGTGGTCTGGTAACCAATTTCAAATGTTTTTTTACAGTAATTTTTGTGTCTACACCATTTTTTCACCTACTTATGATGTTCAAAATCAAAAGAAAGTCACACATTACTGATGCTAGAAATCTGACCTACTTTTTATCAATGCTTTATCTTACATTACTACAACACATCCGGGAACATCTACCAATCTGTAACTGATCTACAAATGTAGCATTTTGTCGCAGCATTCTCCAAGAATGTGATAAAATGGCTCCCATTACACAATTTAAACGGCAATCTGTCCTCCTAATCATGTGTCTGCACGGTCTGCAGTCTGAAGAAGCACAGCTCCCGAGATCTATGTTTACTGTATACTGACAGAAGCTATAATATAAGAACACATACGGAGAGCTGCTGGAGTAGGGATGTTACAGGAGAAGAAATAACTCTTCTCTTCAGCTGACTGAACACAGAGGATTGAGGCTGAACAACAAAGTCCTTTGCGCTCAGTAAGCCAAGCAGATTTGTTTCTTCTTCTGTCACACACTTTTTCCAGCAGCTTTAGTACACATGCCTATGATACAGCTCCTGTCAGTTGAGACACAGGTCTCAGAAGCTGTGCTTCTTTACACTACAGTCTGTGATGACACATGACTAGAAGGGGCTGCCGTTTGAATTACGTGATGTGGGCCATTTATTTACATTCTTGGAGAACCCCTTTAAAGATGTCCAATATTAATAAATGCACATTTCAATTAATACTCTGTGAAACACAAGAGTATGTTTTAATGATGACTAACACAGTCCTAGTCCAAGTTCATTTTGGAATAACAGTACAGTTATTTTAAAGGAGCTCTCAATATAATGTAAGGAGGTGGTGGGTACCCTCAATTGCCTCCTCTCTCCTTTATGGCGAGCACATGTCCCATATGCGGTGCCCTGATAGTTTGGTTATGTATTAACGTGTTAAGCTAGTTTCCCACTAGCTTTCGGCAGGGCTGCGTACTTCCTCCGTTAAGACCCGCCCACTGCCGCACCTCTTCCGTTCAGCTCCGCCTATGTCTGCATGCATCCTGCGTACCCTATCTTTAACATTAGGTACGCAGGCCATCTGAATGTATGTAAATGCGTCCGCATGCATCGTTTTGACGCTGCGCCAACCGCAACCAATTGCAACATGTTGCATTCTACGCAGTTCGGCGCAGCGTCAAAATGACGCATGCGGACGCATCCGCCTACATTCGCATGGCCTGCGTATCTAATGTTAAAGATAGGGTAGGCAGGACACATAAAGCAAAAATAGTAACAAAAATTGTATTGTATCCTTTAGGATTAGTATTAATTAGCAGCAATAGGATAATATTAAAACTTAACATTTATTTACTAGTAAGTTAAAATGGACACTCAAATAGAAACACCATCCTCAAAAAAGTGTATAAACAAGGACATATGATATATTCAGAGAGAAAATCAAGATTATGAATAGATTAATAATCTTATATGGAGAATGACTTAGATGGGGGTATATTAATCCTCAACCTTGCACCGCTAAAGTTGCTACCCTCACTTTTATACTATTGTTTTTTTTTAGATTATAACCATAGCAGTAAATATATTCATCAAAAACACATCATGGGGTCATTCAGAGGTAAATTAGAACGCTCTCACCCATAAAGATGTAAGTTTCATATGTCATCTCCTTATTAAAGAATCCAAACGATGTCACAATTTCAGAACATAGCAGGCCGTTTCCCAACGCGTTTCTTCCATTATGGATTCATCAGGGGATATGGCGATATGGACAACAGTGCATCTACATCATTATGGCACTGATTATAGCTCTCCTAAGGGATTCATATAAACACCTCCTTATATCATTTAATAAGACACTCCCATTCACAACAAACCACCAACCAGTGCAATGAACAAAACATAAAAACCAATCACCAGCAAAAGTGTTTAATTAAATTATAAAAACATCTGTGAGTCGGGTGCATTATTGCGCTGAAACGCACGCCGCACATGTAAACACATTCACCTATATATTCAGCGATGAGAACGCCTGCCTGAAAGTGACCACCGCCACAAATGACGGCAGGCGCATGCGCGATGTGCTCCAAATGACTCACAAGCATGGAGGAAAAAGACTTCCGGTTTAAACATGTAACTATTTCCTGTTTGAATCTAGCACATGCGCCGTACCAATTCGGATCTCCATCTTGGATTCCCCAGACATGCTCCGTTTAATTGAAGCATACATCTTAGATTCAGCCGCGCCTGTGAGTCATTTGGAGCACATCGCGCATGCGCCTGCCGTCATTTGTGGCGGTGGTCACTTTCAGGCAGGCGTTCTCATCGCTGAATATATAGGTGAATGTGTTTACATGTGCGGCGTGCGTTTCAGCGCAATAATGCACCCGACTCACAGATGTTTTTATTATTTAATTAAACAATTTTGCTGGTGATTAGTTTTTATGTTTTGTTCATTGCACTGGTTGGTGGTTTGTTGTGAATGGAGTGTCTTATTAAATGATATAAGGAGGTGTTTATATGACTCCCTTAGGAGAGCTATAATCAGTGCCATAATGATGTAGATGCACTGTTGTCCATATCGCCATATCCCCTGATGAATCCATAATGGAAGAAACGCGTTGGGAAACGGCCTGCTATGTTCTGAAATTGTGACATCGTTTGGATTCTTTAATAAGGAGATGACATATGAAACTTACATCTTTATGGGTGAGAGCGTTCTAATTTACCTCTGAATGACCCCATGATGTGTTTTTGATGAATATATTTACTGCTATGGTTATAATCTAAAAAAAAACCAATAGTATAAAAGTGAGGGTAGCAACTTTAGCGGTGCAAGGTTGAGGATTAATATACCCCCATCTAAGTCATTCTCCATATAAGATTATTAATCTATTCATAATCTTGATTTTCTCTCTGAATATATCATATGTCCTTGTTTATACACTTTTTTGAGGATGGTGTTTCTATTTGAGTGTCCATTTTAACTTACTAGTAAATAAATGTTAAGTTTTAATTTTACGCAGGACACATGCAGACGTAGGCAGAGCTGAACGGAAGAGGTGCGGCAGTGGGCGGGGCTTAATGGAGGAAGTACGCAGCTCTGCCGAATGCTAGTGTGAAACTAGCCTTACTGTTATGAACTACTGTTTTATTGTATGTGTACTGTGTGATGTTTACCTTGTTTCCTGTCTTTGTATTATATTGCACTGTATTGGACATGATTAGTGCAGGCATAACAAGAGTTAAAAAGGGGGCTGGTCCAACAGACTGAGAAGGCAGGAATTTCCTGCTTCTGGAGCAGAGCCTGGGCAGGACTGCCTGAGGCAGAACGTGTGTCCCCGTCTGGAACAGAGGGGGCCCCCATCTGGGAAATACGTGTGTCCCCATTTGGGACAGAAAGGACCCCCGAGAAGCTGGGGAATATAGGCTGCCAGGGATGATTGGGCAGGGGAACAGACACTGTAATGGCCACTGAAGGACTTTTGTGGCTCTTAACCCCGTATGGGAGCTGAGATGCTGGACCAGCTCAAGCAGTTACAGGGACAGAGTAGAAGCATTGCTTCATGTTTCATGAAACAGTTTTCCCTGTTGGATCAGAACCGTGCCTGTGTGTTTTCCTGGACCGTCATCACCGTGGCGGCAGTGAAGCATGATGAGAAGGTAACTGACTGTGCTGTAGGTCTGGACTGTTCCTGCTTTCATGTGCAAGGGCCGGGGTTGCCTATGGACTTTTGCTTTAAATGTGTGTAGCCCTGGTGTGTGAAGGCACACGCAGTACCTGGAGGATTGTGGAGAGATAGGTTTAATGCTAAATGAAATTCATTCCAACATGCACTTAGACACCCCACAGGTTTATAAGCTTGTGACATCAGCAGGGAGTGTTCAGTCAGAGTGTCCTGCCTTCATCAGTTCAGTTTGTCTGAGGAACAGTCAGTCAGCGAGAAAGTCTGTGCAGGAGAGAGAGTGAGCTGCAGTAATCAGACGCCTGTCTAGAGGACGGTAAGGTTCAGAGACGTGCTCCTGCCTAAAAGTATTACGGATTCTGCTAGCAAGCTCTGGAAGGAACTAATGAAGAACTGACTGATATTATATCTGTGAAAGTGAGGGATGCTTTATGCTACCAGCAGGGCAAGGCGAAAGGCACAGTGGTAGATATTGTGAGTGCTTTAGGATTGGAAGTCCTGCACTTAACGGTTACTGGACGAACACTACCATAGCTTCATGCATGGTGGTAGAAGAACCAGATTTATTGGAGGGAACTACGCTTCATGCTAGTTGGACTCGTCTATTGGAAGTAAAGGAGGCCCCTAACTTGCCAGTGCTATCTCGAAATACATCCTCCTTGGATCACTCCCTGGACCTGCTTGAACATATTACAAGTAAAGGTATGGAAAGACGCTGACCGTGTAGAGACTGTGTTCTTTATCCGCACTCAGACTCACAAATCCCATAGCTTTGAGGACCAGTCCCACTGTGGGGGACCCGACATCTAGCTGCCTCACCATCCCTCAGAGATCTACAGCAGCGCTGGTACTAATTACCAGAATACTACAGGTGGCGTCACGAACTGTATATAACCTATCCCTGTAAATATATCCCCACATACGCCAGAACCGCCAGGCCACAGACCGAGCCACAGCTACCTGTGACAAACCCCATAGACGTCCATGGCTCGGCATCGATACCCCATTGCCTGGTAATCCACAATGTGTTGGCGGGTCGACACAAAAATTGGCTCACACAGGATGCGAAAACTCGCAAAAATGCGAGCCTGCGTGCTATGGAATTATTGTTTTAGTGAAAAAGATATATTGCTATTTTTGGCGCTAAAATCCGCCATTTTGCCGCCAATTATCGCGCCCTCAGCGCTGGAGAAGAAGAGTGGCTACCTGTAAAAGCGCGCTGTTGCCTGGCTCCGCCCCCGGCTCTGACTCATCGGCAGGTCCTGCGACAGGAAGTGAACGCTCTGACGTCAGAGCGCCTGCGACGAAGGTCCTGTCTCCACCGAAAAGGAATGAAGGAGATAGAGAGACGCTGGCGTGCCCTGAAACAGCGGCTGCTGAGGGACGCAGTGTTCTCTCCTACAAGCATAATGCCGTCTCCTGAATTCCCAAGTTCCCTGCTGAGGAAGGCTGAAGAGAAACCGGAGGCTGCCCCCAAAAGTACCGATCCTGATCCCACCGATGGAGCGGTGGAGGCAAAGGAGGTTGAGGAGGTACCGCCAGTTCCGGAACGCCCGCCGGCCAGGAGGCCGCAGCAGATGATCAATCCCTGGTAGGGACACCGGCGGGGACCCAGCCGTCAATGATGGAGAGCGACTGGGAAGAGATGGAGCAGCGACAGCAGCAGGTTAGTGCGTCCTCAATTGAGCCATTGCGCACACCTGCTTCCTGCTCTGCATCACACCAGCATTGTGCGTCCTATTCCGCATCGCCCCCTGCGTACACCTCAGTATCGCAATCGGCGACCTACTCTGCATCGCAATCGGCAACCCAATCTACATCGCAAACTGCGGTTACAGCTGAATCGCCCCCTGCAACGCAAATTGAGACGCAGTCGGCGTCTCACGAGAAAGAGATACCCGTTGCGCCCCTGATGGTTCATACAAAGACTGTTGCGACCCAGACTCTGATCGCAGCACATGATCTGTTCGTCATGAGATCTAGGGATCATCGCATTGTTCCAGCCCCCGGGATGGAAAGTGTAACAGAAATTAATAAAGAGATGTGAAGAACGGTAGGACCCAGACAGGGTTTACCGCAGCTGAGAAGATGTATATAAGTTTTTATAAAAGTGAAAGTAGTTGTACCGTTAATATGAAAAATGTCTATTTGATACTTTGTGTATTTTTCTATGTTTAATGCAACGTTCAAGATATTCGTACCTCCCGGATGGGAAGAAGTTAATGTTTGTTGTTATGCATAAACAAAATTTTCTGTCTTCTTGTATTTCACAGCCCGGGAGTGCTGTCTTTTACCATGGGGGAATGTGTAGCCCTGGTGTGTGAAGGCACACGCAGTACCCTGGAGGATGTGTGGAGAGATAGCAGTTTAATGCTAAATGAACATTCATTCCAACATGCACTTAGACACGCCCACAGGTTTATAAGCTTGTGACATCAGCAGGGAGTGTTCAGTCAGAGAGTGTCCTGCCTTCAGTCAGTTCAGTTTGTCTGAGGAGACAGTCAGTCAGCGAGAAGTCTGTGCAGGAGAGAGGAGTGAGCTGCAGATAATTCAGACGCCTGTCTAGAGGACGGTAGAGGTTCAGAGACGTGCTCCTGCCTAAAAGTATTACTGGTATTCTGCTAGCAAGCTCTGGAAGGAACTAAGAAGGAACTGACTGATATATATATCTGTGAAGTGAGGGATGCTTATGCTACCAGCACGGGCAAGGCGAAAGGCACAGTGGTAGATATTGTGAGTGCTTTAGGATTGGAAGTCCTGCACTGTTAACCGGTTACTGGGACCGAAGCATCACCATAGCTTCATGCATGGTGGTAGAAGAACCAGATTTATTGGAGGGAACTACGCTTCATGCTAGTTGGACTCGTCATATTGGAAGTAAAGGAGGCCCTAACTTGCCCAGCTGCTATCTCGAAATACATCCTCCTTGGATCAGCCTCCCTGGGACCTGCTTGAACATCTTACAAGTAAAGGTATGGAAAGACGCTGACCGTGTGAGACTGTGTTCTTTATCCGCACTCGACTTCACAAATCCCATAGACTTTGAGGGACCAGTCCCACCTGTGGGGGACCCGACATCTAGCTGCCTCACCATCCCCTCAGAGATCTACAGCAGCGCTGGTACTAATTACCAGAATACTACAGGTGGCGTCACGAACTGTATATAAACCTATCCCCTGTAAATATATCCCCAACATACGCCAGACCGCCAGGGCCACAGACCGAGCCACAGCTACCTGTGACAAACCCCATAGACTTCCATGGGCTCGGCTCTGAGTACCCCATTGCCCTGGTAATCCACAATTGTGGTGGCGGGTCGACACAAATGGACTCGGTCATGACTACCACCCCGTGGCCCCTTGTTACAATAACATGCAACAAAGGTGCAACTGTAACTTTAACACAGGAATCTTATTGTTTTGCAGAGAGCAATGTAAACTTGAGCTTCCATTTGTTACCCAGAAGAAGGGATTACTACTCACTAAACTTCAACTGTCTCTTTTGCTCATAGACCACACACTCTAATAGGTATAGGTCCATTAATAGTCCTTAGGGCAGCCAGTCTCTCTGTCCACTATACACTCCAACTCTAGGTTGGCACACACCCCATTCTGACCAGGCAATACCTCCCCAAATATCTCATTCTTTGCCTTTAGCTCACTAGCTTGTCTCATGGAAGCTGTACTCCGTCCTACTGCACATCAACACACAGGCTCAAAAAGTTCTCTCTCTGTCTCTGCCACTAGCCCAAAAGTGCCTAATCATCCTCAGCCTCCATTCATCTGGCTAATCTCAGTGTGATATCTCACTGCCACAAATAAAACACGTTTGGGAGTTTTTTTTATGGTTCTTTTTCAGGCAGAGTGACAAGTACCACAGAGAACTAAGCAATGATCTGTTATAATGGCCAATACAAATGTCACAAAAGTTGACATACTTTTTCATAGTTTCTCCTGCTGGTGCAACGCCCATAAAATAATGCAAACCACTTCTCTCACCCATGTAAATGTCTTCGGTCAAAAGCTATTCATGCTTATTATTGTAAAATGAAAACTGTTTCTGGTGCCAATGGTGCCTCTTCGACAACTTCCATCACCCCGGGCACATGTCTCTACCTCCTCTTCATAATCAAAAAATGTATTTGTTAGATTACCCTTAACCTCCACAGATTAGAAGCCCAGTCTCTAAAATATGTACAAAAAAAAGGTTCTACAGTGGCACAAAACAGCCAAGAGGCCTGCCCTCAACCGAATCGCTTTCAATTTAATACGACCCTTAAGTAAGAGAAGGATGAAAGTAATTCACAAACAGTATATATCTGCAATTTCACAGGGATATAAAACACACATCCGCTGTTACTACAGTGGAAAACTGCCAGCTCTTGGACTGTCGGTAGCCACGTCGGCCTTATTATCTGTTTAATTTCTTCTCCACTACATTTGTAATTGGAAGAGCAAAAATGTTTTTCTGCCAATGTTTAAAATCACCGTAACACTGAAAAAAAAATCATATGGAGGAAATAAGGTCAGAGAGAAAATATTCCAACAGGCACATCCTCATTTTTATAGTAGTGGCCCAAAATCCACATTTAAAATACCGGTAAACTATTCTAGAGGTTTTGCCTGCTTTACACCACAGGAATGAATGCCAAAAGAATGAAAAACTGCTGCAAAATAAAAGTTTGAGAACTTTTTAAAATCCGATTTTTTAAAAAATAATACAGCACTTATTTAAAGGAAACATTGTACATGCAGTCCGATCTGTGGACAGCAGAGTATAGAGATGGAGGAGCTGAGAATGATATATAGGTTTGTTAGAAAATATTCAGTTTCACTTGTTTTTTATTCACTGCAATCACTGGTGTTTGTATGCAAACGAGTCCAGTGGACGGTCCTACTAGTGATTGACAGTACTGAAAACACTGAGTAGGACCGCCCACTGGACTCCAGGAATGTCAATAACTAAAATACAAGTGATACTGAAACTTTTCCCACAAAAATATATATCAGTCTGATGAGCCCCTCCTTTTCTATAACATCCTGTCTGCAAGTCAGATACCATTCTCAACATGACAGCTTCCCTTTAATGTTTTTTCACTTCCGGACATGCGCAGTGCGCCTCGGAGGCCAGAGAGTGCACACCCGGCTTCAGAGGCAGAATTATGTGGGCGAAGAAAGTTCTGCACATGAGCAAGATTTACAAAGAGCTGGTGATGACGCCGGCTCTTGCACGCAGGGGCGTGATAGCATTTTCAGTGGGACAACTAGTGTGGGGAAACAAACGCCCATCCACTAATCAAAAGGCTCATTTACATATGAAAAATAGTGTTTATATATTCATTTTTTAAAAATTGTTTAGGTGTCAAACATAATAAAGGACTGGTTAGGCAGGGTATTTAGCAAAAAGTATACAAATGTTGGTGGGTTGGAGGGCAAGGGGGACCTGTCAGAAACTTTAAGCCCCACTCCCAATCATTTATATGATTGTGTAGCCCTTTAAAGAAAAGCCAGTTGATCCCTTTATGACCTTAAAGCTCTATTCCAGCTGTGAGAGATTACATTCTGAAGTTGTCTGCAAGTGCACTGGGGCATGAAGATGCACTTCTAGCTTCTCAGCCTCACGCAGTACTTCCTATCTTGTAGCACCCTCCCCTGGTTGATTGACAAGTCAGTGGCTGTGTACCAGAGCAAAGAAGCTGTCAATCAGTAGGGATGCTGCTGCCAGGTAGGAAATACATTGTGAGACTGAGAAGATAGAAGTGCATCCTCATGCCACAATGCACTTCCAGGCACAACTTCAACTGGTTTATCTTTTAAAGGGCTCCACAATGATATTATTGGTGGATGGGATAAGAGTGTCTGACAGCTTCCCTTTAAGCTTCAGATAGGGCGGGGTGCAGGATAAAGTAGCCATGCCTCTGTGTTATCATGGTGTTCAAGGTATGAACATTTTGCGGTAAGTCCCATTGAGTGTCACTCTAGGCCTACGTGTTGCATTGCAGCTCTTTTTCTTAAAAATGAAGCATCTTCTCTATACAGATATATTAAAAAAAAGAACACAAAATAGTCTCTCATCGAACAGATGAAAACTAAACTTGCATCATTCAATGTTTCCTGTTTCATATTGTCTTGCAATGAAAGTTTTGAAAAATCCAACATCAACTGATCTATTCAACATTCATTCACAAACGTTGCAACAACACGAAAAAGCTCAGTTCATTTCTGCCTAAGGGTTCTTCACTTTTATGGGACAACCATCCAACTATAACAAAAAGAGAAGCAAATATATATAGGATCCCATTGTGCAGTTTGGAAATAATGTAATAAAGAAGAGAAATAGACATGTTCTAGTAATCGTATCATAAATTATCGCTTCTTACTGGATCACCAGAAGGACCCACAGGTCCATCACGGCCTTGGTCTCCAGCTTGGCCTGGATCTCCCTAGAAGCAGAATAAAAAAACAGTAAAAAATACACATACAATAAATATAAAATGTTCATGTTTAATGACTCATTGCTGTAATATTGAGAATTTAATAATTTACAGCAGATACATAATAAAATAATTAAACTGTGGCTTCAAAACAGATGTGAAATACATGAAAAATTCTAAAACCTTTAAAATGTGGTACATATTTGTGGTCAGGAGCCGTAACAGAATAAATAAAATGGGGTGGATAATTGGAAAATTACATTATTTGTTTTTTATGTAGATAATTTCTGTGACTACATAAAATCCTTAAATCAAACAGTTTTCTTACTAACCACTGGAGAACACTTAATTGGAAGATATTTTTTACAGGGTTGTCCAGTCAAAATGGGTAAGTCTGCAGTCACTCTGTGTGGCTGCAGATTATGAATCCCCCCAGTGCACTTGTGTTCTGTGGGATTCACCAGCTTCAGACCAGGGAACGGAAGCTATGTATAAGTTATACATATCCCAGGCCAGTGGGTGCAGCCTCGCTCCATAAGCTTGCATAGATCAAAAGTCGTGCCCCGAGCAGTGACGTGGACGTCCAGTGGGCATGGCCGACTAGAGGGTGCGGCCTCGCTCCATACAAGTGTATGGAGAGCGAGGACGCGCCCACTAGCCGGGAGTATGTATGACTCATGCATACCCTCTGTTCGCGTGTCTGAAACCAGCGAATCACAGGCAGCACACATTGCGCACACTGGGGGAATTCACAAGTCTGCAGTCACACAGAGTGACTGCAGACTTATCAGTTTTGACCGGACAACCCCTTTAACATCCTGTTAAGATCTTTCTGACTTTGCAGTGTATACTGGGACAATTTCAGTAGAGTCATCTCATATCATTAGGGGGCACAGGCATCAGTGGTAAATGACTGTTGGGGCCTAAGTAGTCAAAATAGCAACGCTATACATACCAAAAGAGAACCTTTCTCCTGGTCAAAATTGACCAATTTTTCAGAAAATTTTAAAATCTGCATGTTTCAGAACCTTTTTATTTAGTGTTAATTTTCATCATATTTACTAAGGGGGTGTGGCTCACAGGATTCTTTTGGTTTTTTTTTCTTTAGGCTCCTCTGCATTATTACCCTGTGAGCCATGACCCCTTGGTAAAGGATATAAAAATTAGCCCTAAGTGAAAGCTCCGTATCTGGTACAGTATTGCAAATTTGAATAAAAAACAATTATTACTCAAGGGAGCAGCGGGAATGACATAAGAGCAAAAACTGGACACTTTTGACCTGGTGAAAGGCTTTCTTTGATTGTCAGCTTCCCTGCCACTAACAAATCTTTGAGACAATGGTTGTACTCTACACCATCATGAAGTCTGTAATAGTCTATTAAGCTTTGCTGACGATTAAATTTTACTCACTGCACATCCTGCTGCATTCTGTCTATACAGAATTTGTAGGAAAAAATACATGTCTACAATATGGCCGCCCCATTTAAGTGATTAGTGACTAGTAATCGAGAGCTATTTCTGCAAGCACAGTCATTCAGGAAAGACTGTCAATCACTAAGAAGGACCGCCCACTGGACTGATAGGCATGCAAATTCCAGGGATTTCAATGATTAAATACAAGTTAAAATGAATCTTTTCCAACAAACTGATATATCGTTATATTTAAATGAGTTGTCCACTACTTGGACAACCCCTTCTCAATCTAAACATTTGTCCCCAGTAAAATTATAACACTTATACTCATCTCCGGTGCTGACGCCGTTCCAGGGGTGTCAGCACTGGCTCTCCCGGGGCTCGTGGGAGATTATTAACTTACGCATTTCCTGCACCCAATCAGCGCTGGAATCACTGGTTTCAGAAGTATCAGACATCAAGAATAAGTGAGTGTCCAGCTGGAGCTCCGATTTCCTTTTGATGTCTGAATCATCCGAAGGAGGGGACAGTGAAGCCAGCGCTGCTTGCCTACAGGAATCATTGTTAGGCCACACGATTCCTGGAAGAGCAAATGCTGGAACTAGAGGTGAGTAAAGGTGTTGCTATTTTACTGGGGGAAAACATGCTGATTGAGAAGGGGTTGTCAGACTGGTGGACAACTCCTTTAATTAATAATAGGTTTACTGAAACATCCCCCAAAAAATGTGTCAATCTAATCAGCTCCTCCTGCTCTATAACATCCTGCCTACAGATCAGAAGCCAGTTTCAACATGACAGGATGCCTTTAAATGTATGAGACTCCCTGTAGAGTGGTTTTCTGGTAACGGGTATTTTTTAAATATACCGTGTATCATCTAGCTAATAAATAATATATATTAGTGTCCTGTTTTTATCAGCTATTGACATAAGAAAGCCTTGTGTATTTGGTCAGTTTTAAAATCTCAATATTCCTCGTCCACTTCATGGCTGAAATACATATGACAATGTATTTACTTATCTTAGCACACTACTCAAAACTGTTATATTAGGTAAAAAGTGTCTAAAGGTACTGCCACACTAAACAATCCCGCTAGCGATCACGATAACGACGCATACTAATGCGATCGCTAGCGGGATTGTTTCTATATCACTAAGTGCGGCCACATTTAGCGATATAGTTAACGACGCTATCGCCGTTAGCGATCTTCTTAACGACTTTAGCGGTACAAAAGTACCGCTAAATCGCTAAGAAAAGGTGCCACACTAGCGATATATACTTACCCAGCGGGAGCGCCGACGAGAAAATAGGGTCCGGAACGATTCCAGCGACGAGCGAGATCACAGCAGGAAGCTCGTCGCTGGCAGCTGCCGCACTGAACAACATCGCTAACGGGATCGCTAAATAGTGACGTTTTTTAGCGATCCCGTTAGCGATATTGTTCAGTGTGGCATACCCTTTAAGCAAAAATAACATTGGCGACGTGCTATGTGTTCCATCGTTTCTGCCCAATTTGTGATAGAATTCAGTTGCATGTGGCTAAGGAAATCTTCCCCAAAATGTACCTTATCTCCTCTGGGTCCTCGTACACCAGATACCCCAGGAGGTCCACGCTCTCCTTGACCGCCCTGTAGAAAAAAGAAAAAGTTGTGTTAATTACTAAGTGTATGAATCTCTTACAATATGACATTCATAATAAAACACAATAAAAAGATTACCGGCGGTCACAGGCGTTGGATGATGAGAGATTACTACTCTCATCTGTGTACGCCTGCTGTTGCTGATAACAACAAGAGCAGGGGCCGCTGACTGGAGTATTTAAAAAAAAAAATGATGTGGCCATCTTCTATTTTTGATAACCAGTGCAGCCAAAACAGACAGTTGTGGGCTGCAGCCCTCAGCTGTCAGCTTTATCATGGGTGAGTATTATGATTGTTTATTATTTTTTGTCTTTTACAGGTGACAAGGGCTTCAGTGAATTAGGTGTAAAGGTGAGTATAACTTTGCTTTTTTATTTTTATTTCAAATAAAGGAGACTGTGTAATTATTTCAATTTAAAGGACTTTATTCTTGCTGTGGTTTTTTTTACAATTTATCTATGGGGTTAGCAATGTGGGCGTCTTATAGACGCCTCTCCATTACTAACCTAAACAGCTGACATCAACCCCACAAATATTAGCCCACTTGCCAACCGCACTTGGGCAAATGGGAACAGTTGGGCAAAGCGCCAGAATTGGCGAATCTAATAGATGCGCTGTTTCTGGGGCGGCTATGGGCTGCTATTTTTAGGCTCGAGGGGGCCAATATCCATGGCACCTTTCCAATCTGAGAATACCAGCCCCTAGCTGTCTGCTTTAGCTTGGCTGGTTGTCAAAAATGAGGGTACCTCATGCCATTTTTTTGTAATGATTTATTTAAATAATTTTAAAAAATGTTGTGGGACCCCTCTATCTACTATATAATCGTCTAATTCTGTCTGTCTGTAATGGAAATCCTTCATCGCTGATTGGTCGCGCCCGGCCGGACGCGACCAATCAGCGACAGGCACAGTCCGGCTGCGAAATGGCGCAGGATTTGAACCATGCACGCCACCACTATCGTCGCATGGAGGCCAGTGGCGACGCAGCCAGGAGATAACCGGCGCCAGCCACTCATCTCCCGGCTGCTCGCAGCGGAAGTACCCCGACCGGCGGCCTCCACGTAAACCCCAGCAGCAGTCTCCACGTACACCCCACCAGCAGCAGCCTCTATATATCCCAGCAGCAGCCTCCACATATACCCCCTAGAATACCCGATGCGTTAGAATCGGGCCACCATCTAGTTCTTGATAATCAGCCATGATAAAGCTGACAGCTAAGTGTTGCAGCTCGCAGCTGTCAGTTATGCCTGCGCTGGTTATCAAAATTAGAAGAGGCCTTACGTTATTTAATAAAAAATTATTTATCTATTGCACAGGCGCCGGAGGATGAATCCTCCCATTAGCGGCGCCTGCTCTCGCTGTCATCAGCGACGGCAGGCGTACGCTGATGAGAGAGTACTACTAACTAGCACTACTATTACCTAGGAGTACTACTGCTATTAATCTATTTACCGACGGTCACAGCTGCTGGGTTATGCTGTCATCTGAAGAAGTGGGAACCACAGCTCCTCTGACCGGCTGTAATGATCTCACCTCCGATCAGAGCCCGTGTTCGTAAATATGCAGCAATTTTGCCAGATGATGTAAAAAAATCCATGGTCAAGTTGATATACGGTACTTCAGGGCAAAGCTACAACATGTCACAAATGCTGGAGATTTTTGAATAATTAAATACATTTCAAAATCTGCATCTAACACATGAACATGCCAAAACATCCAGTCAATTATAATCAGTGGGAATGTGCTCTCTTACCCTTTCACCTGGAGAGCCATCAGGTCCAGCATTACCCTGTAGAGACCAAATTAAATGTAACAATCTGTAAATTGAGGAGTTTTTTTTTTACTTATTATCACAATTTTTTTGACTACTTACTTCATCTCCTGATTCACCTTTCTCGCCAGGAGGGCCATTTCCTCCTGGATCTCCCTATAAAATAAATGACAAACATAAGTGTTCACAAGAAAAAAAACAGGTAATAAGATTACTAAAAAAAGTAATCCACAGTTTCCAGACGATATATTGTGGATATAAACCTAAGACAGTTTCTTTGACAAGTCTAAGGTACAATTATTATTAGAAAAATTGTAATTTTCGTTTTCCTACACGTACACGATCTTGCTTTTCACTTTGGACAGCATCTTTTATATTAACAAAGTTTTCACCCAAAACATCCACAACATATCAAAAACTTTAACTTTATGGTAGTCAGTAGTTTTAAGTACCAAAGATTTAACATAGCAAACAAGAAATATATCGGTAGAGGACAGCGTGGATTTGTCCAATATTTGGAACGGCCATTGACATCTATCATTATTAGTTCCAAAACTGTCTTCAGTGTAAAAACTTGACATTATAAAAAGTCATAAAATGTTTCTAAGGCTATGTTCCCATAATGCGTTTTTGGTGAGTTTTTGATATTGCAGATTTTCTGCCCAATTTCTGTGCCAATTAAGTATATTAGGTTAATTGCATTTTTTATTTGCGTTTTTCAGTGTATTTTTTTACATGTCTTTTTTGCTTTTTTGTTTCTTATTGGTGTGTCATGTTTTATACAAAGCTGCTTTGTTTTGATACTTCCTGGTAATTGGCTTTGACAAGACTTTATTGATACAATTGTGTGGACTACATGAGTTTTTTTCTGCTGCGGAGAAAACAAATTGTAGAGGACACCACATATAATAAGGGATCAGCCTACAACATACCAAAAAAGTGATTATGAATTACCAGTTATCAATACAACGCAAGCTCTCCGGTCCAACATGGATATTTGGCGGCTTGGCGCATGCGTGTAACCATTCAGGTCTATATGACCATTGCGAAAGCGTTCAGTGATGGATTTCACGCATGCGTTCAATATGAGAATGCCCACAATTAGTCCAGCGCATGCGCACATAAAGGAAGTGGATCTACATAACGAGTCATTGTATATTCTGCGCCAGGTGTAAATCACATGATGCAAATGGGTAATAAAGTAATACTGCATGAATGGAAATATATAGATATACAATAATGGTATGACATTTAGGTACCATAAGAAAACCATGCATACGCCCATGGATATGTGCGCAATGATGTTCCAAATATAGATAATGATAATACTTGAATAGCATGCTCATAGCACATGTGCAATATACTGCATATGATAAAAGATGTGAAAGTGATGGAACAAAAAATCCAACCACAATAGTGTCACACTATTCCATATTTACGTCGAGCATATATGGCAAAAAATTGAACAATAGTGTATAAGCTCTTAAGCCCAGCCATGCATAAAAATAGATAAACCAAAGAATATAGAATATGCAATAGGCATTTGCACAACAAATTGATAAAAAAATAATAATAGCCGCTAATAAAGAATATGTATATATATTATCGCAAACGATGAATAATTGGGTAGATATGCAAGATCGACTGAGTATGAAAGTTCACTGTATATAATAGCAAAAAGATAGTTTACTAATAAGAACAGAGATAAAGGACAGCACATGAGTAAAGTAATAATGATAGCCTCTCAGCACATGCCTCTAGAAATGCCGGTGCAAGACACAGCTACAAACATTTCAAAATGTGATAAATTAGAAAACATAGATAGAGCACGCGGGACAGATATAGCAGAAAATACAGGTATAAAATGTGAATAAGGCTGGGGTTAGACTTGCGACTGCAATGCGAGAAACTTGCGTGAGTCTCTCGCCTCAATACCCGGCACTGCCGCCGGCACTCGGGACCGGAGTGTGCGGCTGCATGTATTTCTATGCAGCTGAACGCTCTGGTCCGAGTGCCGGCAGCAGTGCCGGGTATTGAGGCGAGAGACTATTACTATCATATATGTACCACACAAATAAAAATATGGCCTGACATTAAGAAGTGTGAAAGAACAGGGTTTCAAATAGTTGCGCAAAACATCACTGTCGTATATAAATGGATTTGTGTCCACAAATATTACATGTATGTCTCATGACAATGCAAGTTGTTATATTAATTTACTACAGAACTCTGAATAGTCAGCAAGCAAAGAAAAGATATGTAAAAACTGGATAAATGCATTAAAGGTAAGTAGGCATGGACACGTGATGCCTCCCCAAATATTATTTCCTCTTGTATTTTTTTCTGCTGCGGAAACGCACTAAAAAAAATTGGGTGCATTTTTTACTGGCAGATTTTCTGCATCTATTGCAAGTCTATGGGAAAAATCTGCACATAGAGCTCAGCGTACCGGCAAGAGAAATTACCTTAACATGTTGCGGATTTGAAACCCGCACCGCAGGTCAGTTCACGCTGAGTGAAAAGAAGCACAGTGGGCATGAGATCTCTATAAGTCACATCCACTTTGCTGGAACTGTTAAGACCCTACATTTTTTAAGCAGCAAAAATACGTAGCATCACCAAAAACTCATCATGGGCACATAGCCTTAAAGTTTGCACTAGAAAAATTTTGGTGCAATTTTTTTTGTCATATTAATTTTGTGAACCATTCTTACAAATTGCACGGCAAATAAGTCTCCTTACATTGGCATGTCAGGGCCGATATGTCCCTCTCTACAAGGAGAAACGTTACCCCTTAGACCTCAGGCAACAACACTAAAATGATTATTGTCAGGTTCGTTAATGTCTAAAATTGCAAAGTTCTTGGAAAATCAAGCAAGTTTGCAGTTTTAAAAACAGCAGGTTTATCAAGTTTATTATTTACTGTTCATTACTTAGGAAATCAGCCACCTCTATAGTTTAGCAGAAGTGGCCAAACATGTTGCAGTGCTTGCAAGCTCTTTTCTACAGAGCTTGTAAGTGATGCTCTGGATCTGGATCTGGAAAGATTGGCCACCTTAAATGCGACTGCGCTTCTCCAATGCTGCAGAGACAAAGCTGTGTCTGCTTGCTGCACAGTTTTGGTCAGAAGCGCAATGGTCCCCAATATCAATTGAGCAGGGATCCTGGGTAGTGGTGCGCTCCTGCTGAAAACAGGACACCCCTTTAATCCATATATGGTTCATATTACACCACTTTTTAGTATAAATAATTTCATTAATGAACCATTATGTTAACATATTTTCCCATATACTACCACAGCAGAAGTATGTCATGTTTAAAATGTTCCAAATTGATACTAAAAACAGACTTTAAAAATCCTACCTTGTCTCCTATGTTACCAGCATTGCCAGGTTTTCCGGGAGAACCAGCTTGTCCAGGATCACCCTAAAAAGATGAATAATATACCATAAGCCCCTTGTACTGCATGACTAGTGCATGTGACATCTCATCCAAATGATAAGTGACGTACAATATGACAAACAGTCTTACCTTATCTCCTTTAGCTCCATATGAGCCAGGATCTCCTTTAGGACCAGGAGGTCCAGATTCTCCCTATAATGACAACTCATACATCTTAATTTAAAGTTTGGACTTGCTGAATTTAAAATATTCAGTGGCTTAAGTGTCCACGGTAATTGCAATTAGTATCTATCTCTCAGTTCGCTGCCTCGATTAAATAAAAAAAATAATGTGTCGGAGGCTTCTATTTATTAAAATGAAAGGTTGGGAAAAAAAACTTAGATGAACAGCATATTATGAACCCTGTATCATTATTCCTCTGTTGCTTGGTAAAAAAACAAACTTCTAATGTATGTCATCTGGACTAAGGAAATGCTAAGTATAAATGTGAAGAGTCCTCGATATTTCATATAACTGCCCATTATTGGCTATGAATTGATATGTACATCAAAACCTACAAGAGGTGATTTCTTGCTATGTATCTTCAGATCTTTTATCAGGATATCTCTAATAAGCGGATCGGAGACCAGTGACTCCAGCTTAGCTACAAGGGCCTACTGGAAGGCTGAGGCAGTCTTAGACACGCCTGTTGGCTCTACATTGGCTCACACTGCTGCTATATCCCTCCACCGGCAGGTCGGTCTCCTCAGATTGGCTGCTGGAATAAATGATCAATCTTTGTCTTAGAAGGAAGTCATTACATGGAGAGCTGATTTCTGTTGTAGCAAGGGCTGAATTAGTATAAAATACTGAATAGATAACAACTAGTGAGAAAATAGATTATCAGGGAGTACCATATCAATATGGGGAATGAGCCTTTTAAGGGGAAGTTTGGAGGGTAGCTTTAAGACTAAGCGATCCGGTAAGTCTTAAAGAGGAGTAAGGCTTAAGAGGAGTCTCATTTCTAGAAAGGATCGGCCGGGGAAACAATCAACGACCAGATACTTCTCTCCTTAATATCGTCTTTCTTTGGAACAGTCTGCAGGCCCCTCATACACCTTAGACCAGAGGTCTCAAACTGCATTCCTCAATGGCCGCAACCAGGTCATGTTTTCAGGATTTCCTTGTATTGCACAGGTGATAATTTAATCACCTGCACAGATAATGATTCCAGCACCTAGTGCAATGCTAAGGAAATCTTGAAAACACGCATGCTATGCGGCCCTCGAGGAATGCAGTTTGAGACCCCTGCCTTAGACTGTCGGCCGATCCAGACAATATCGACAGGTTTGGCCGAATTTACTCTAATGTGTATAGTGGTGTTTAGCCATGAAAATATATATATATATATATATATAAAAAACTATAACAAATTGTATTTATTACCTCAAAACCAGGCGATCCTTTGCAACCAGGGAATCCATGCTCTCCATCAACTCCCTTATAGAAATAATGAAATGGAAAATATGTCAAATTATTTGTTGAGTGTTTCTAGAACCCAGAGATAATTGTTACATAAAGATAATGTGCTCCTTATTACTCAGGATAATTTAACGTGTAAAAAATGTAGAAATAAATATCGGTAGTAGTTATCCCAAGACTGCAGTTATTCTACACTGCTCAAAAAAATAAAGGGAACACTTAAACAACAGAATATAACTGCAAGTAAATCAAACCTCTGTGAAATCAAACTGTCCACTTAGGAAGCAACACTGATTGACAATCAATTTCACATGCTGTTGTGCAAATGGAATAGACAACAGATGGAAATTATTGGCAATTATCAAGACACACTCAATAAAGGAGTGGTTCTGCAGGTGGGGACCACAGACCACATCTCAGTACCAATGCTTTCTGGCTGATGCTTTGGTCGCTTTTGAATGCTGGTTGTGCTTTCACACTAGTGGTAGCATGAGACTGACTCTACAACCCACACAAGTGGCTCAGGTAGTGCAGCTCATCCAGGATGGCACATCAATGCGAGCTGTGGCAAGAATGTTTGCTGTGTCTGTCAGCGTAGTGTCCAGAGGCTGGAGGCGCTACAAGGAGACAGGCCAGTACACCAGGAGACGTGAGGGGGGTCGTAGGAGGGCAAAAACCCAGCAGCAGGACCGCTACCTCCGCCTTTGTGCAAGGAGGAACAGGAGGAGCACTGCCAGAGCCATGCAAAATGACCTCCAGCAGGCCACAAATGTGCATGTGTCTGCACAAACGGTTAGAAACCGACTCCATGAGGTTGGTCTGAGTGCCAGACGTCCACAGATGGGGGTTGTGCTCACAGCCCAACACCATGCAGGACACTGGGCATTTGCAACAGAACATCATGATTGGCAAATTCGCCACTGGCGCCCTGTGCTCTTCACAGATGAAAGCAGGTTCACACTGAGCACATGTGACAGACGTGACAGAGTCTGGAGACGCCGTGGAGAGCGATCTGCTGCCTGCAACATCCTTCAGCATGACCGGTTTGGCAGTGGGTCACTAATGGTGTGGGGTGGCATTTCTTTGGAGGGCCGCACCGCCTTCCATGTGCTCGCCAGAGGTAGTCTGACTGCCATTAGGTACCGAGATGAGATCCTTAGACCCCTTGTGAGATCATATGCTGGTGCGGTTGGCCCTGGGTTCCTCCTAATGCAGGACAATGCCAGACCTCATGTGGCTGGAATGTTTCAGCAGTTCCTGCAAGATAAAGGCATTGAAGCTATGGACTGGCCCGCCCGTTCACCAGACCTGAATCCGATTGAGCACATCTGGGACATCATGTCTCGCCCAATCTACCAATGTCACGTTGCACCAGACTGTCCAGGAGTTGGCGGATGCTTAAGTCCAGGTCTGGGAGGAGATCCCTCAGGAGACCATCCGCCGCCTCATCAGGAGCATGCCCAGGCGTTGTAGGGAGGTCATACAGGCACATGGAGGCCACACACACTACTGAGCATCATTTTGACTTGTTTTAATAACATTACATTCCACTTTAATTTTGTGGGTGACTCCAAATCCAGGCATCCATTGGTTAATAAATTTGATTTCCATTGATGATTTTTATGTGATTTTGTTGTAAGCACATTCAACTTTGTACAGAACAAATTATTCAATGAGAATATTTCATTCATTCAGATCTAGGATGTGTCATTTGAGTGTTCCCTTTATTTTTTTGAGCAGTGTATTTAGTTCCGGTTACTCAAGCACAATATCTCTAAACATTGTGTATCTATTGTAAAGTTATTTGTGGAAGAAAAAATAGAATTATTCCTTGTATGTCTGTTCTAATGCTTTTTAAAATTCTGGGAAGTAAATACATAGAAAAAAAATTCTTAAAGTCTACCTGTTATTTCAAGTAACTTTCTAGTATAAGCTGTCTTGAATGTGTAAATGAGGAATTGCACTATTTCTTTCCATTATGAGTTTTGGATCATGCATTTTTCACCAGTTTTCCTTCTGCAGGCTCTATCTCTTAATTTGCAATTGACTCTGAGCTGGTGGAAGGAGACAGATGATCTCTCCGAAAAACAACACAGCACACAGATTTATGCTCTTCATTCATCAGTTGACACAAAGGCAGAATGAACAGAAGCATGGAAAAAATCATACAGCAATACTAAGCTGTGTAGATGCGAATCCAGCTTTTGGGTGAGGAAAAAGACTTAGATCTTCGTCTAATTTTCAGTTGCATCTGTCCTAATGGGTGGTAGATTAGCTACTATGATGTTTCCTATACATAGTACACACAGACAAGATGGATTACTGATTCTCTTTCCCTGAAACATACATAAAAAGGGAGCAGCAGAATCATTGAGAACGTTGAACAACAGTACCGAGCTGTGTTGCTGTGAATTCAGTATGGAACTGAAATATCTTTCACTATGCCGATTCCTCTTCACTCCTCCGTATAGTGTTTAATGAGGGCTGTATAGCATAGAGAGTGGCACTGTGACTAGGACACACAGAGAACTGTGGCAATAAAGTGATGGTCCTTTTTCCTGGCACAATGAGAGGGCATTGGGGATGGTGTAATAAAGGGCACTGTGGTTGGAAGAGAGGACATAAAGGCAGATATGGTATCTGGCACTGTGGCTGACATAGTGTTTAGGTATTCTGGATTTGATACATTTCAGTGTCTGTTCTATATCGGAGTATTATTCATAGGATATATTTGTATGCAATAAAAAAATATTGATTTTTCTTTTTATGCCTCTAATTATAGATTCCCTTTATGGTCTGATGCATACTAGTATATATAAAATACGGGAAATTTCACGCACCTTTTGTCCATCAGTTCCATCATTTCCTCTTTTGCCTTTTTCACCCTGTAAAATAAAAGAAACATTTTTAAGCCTGATTGTATTTACCGTAAGTAGATGAAAATGACCAGAAATACTGGTGGAATGAGATTGATTTTTTTAAGCGTCTGTATGGTTTAGAAAAAGTGTTTAAAAAATACCCTATTAGGGACTTTCTAGTTAATATAAATTAGCTATTCCATCATATGTGTAGAAAAATCACTGCAGCACATGGCCTTTCTGTATTATTATACGTACAACCTAATCATTTCAAAGAGGGCGACCACAAATTTCCAAATGTAAATCTTCCAGTCACAGGATGAATGCTCAAACAGGCAACGGAGCGGAATCCTGACAGTGCGCAACATTGCACACTGTCAGGATTCACCAATCTGCAGTAACATACTGTAACTGCAGAAATGCATATAAAAATGAATGCTAGCTAAAGTAGGGTTTCCTACTATGAATTAAATATTTGGACTATGCGTAAGTTATTGTATCAAAGCTAAAAACTAAAGCAAGCAGCTGTTATTGTATTTAGGAAATATACTGGTAGTTCTATCGCTGGTGATACATAGATGGGATTCGCTAACTGTTTGTGGTTATCGGGCAGTTTCTCCGTGTTATGACACAGTCCTATGCGGTACGGTAATCTTCATGAAGAGGATTCATGTGTTACCATAAATGGAACAGCTTCATTGTTCCCAGAAAGCAGCAAGAATAGGAGTCTGATGTCATTTCTGCTCACAGATGAAGCAATAATTATGGTTTATGCGGATAAAGAATATACAGCTACGAGAAGCGCAAATGGGAGACAGAGAAATATGTTGTCCAGATAATAAACTAATGTGAACTTTCTTAACTAAAGATTTAAAGCTGCAAAATACTTACCTTTGAACCCTTTGCTCCTCTTCCACCCTGCAACAGAAAATCAGACACTTGTAGCAAAATATTTTGTCATGTTAATGAATATGGTGGCGATTTGTTAAGTTACTAAGCTACAATTGTTCTTGTGCAATGGTTCTCACTAAAACAAGGATGCACACTTTGGCGTACCTTAAAGCTTTTGGGCCCCCATGAAAAATCTCCAACATAGCCCCCAACTATCATGGGTCCGTAATGGTATAGATCTTTTATTATGGGTCAAAGGGACTGGTTGGGTCCCTCAGGCTCCAGGGCTTGGGCACCACTGCAATCCAAGCACCTATTATTGTTAAGATTGATACAAATACCATTCGGATTTCCCCGGTATTTTTGACACAGATTTCAGTTTGGTCTCATCCCCATTTACATAGGTGGTGAGAGCCTGGAATGGGACAGATATCTCCACAAGTGCTGGAGTATTAGCAAAGAACAAAGTGAAAAGTATACTTCATTTATGAAAAGGGAATAAGGGCAAAAGTGTGGTGGTGTCAAAAGGGCATCTGAAAGGGGCCTAGGTTTTATCTTTTCCGCAGAATTTCTCATGCCTACTTACCTTATCTCCCTTAGAGCCTTGGTCTCCCTATTGTGGAAAAGACGAGAAGACAATAGAAGGTGAAGGTCAACGTGAGAAAAAAAAGTGACATCCCTTGTCAATGTTATCAAACTTACCTTCATTCCCTGGTATCCTACAGGTCCAATATCACCAGGAAGGCCCTGCAAAAGTTAGACATTATTAGAATTTCACAAATGGAAAACTCAAAGACCCAGTGCCAAAATGTATCTTATATTGAAAACTGAAGTGCAAGTAGATTTCCAGAAGTGGAGCTTGAGTATGGGTATTAGCTACTAGATTTGGCGATGGGACATTGATCCAGGAAACAGTCTGATTGCCGTACATGGATTTGGGAAGGAATTTTTTTGCCTTAGGGCAGGGTTCCCCAACTCCAGTCCTCAAGGCCCACCAACAGGTCATGTTTTCAGGATTTCCTTAGTATTGCCCAGGTGATAATTGCATCACCTGTGCAATACAAAGGAAATCCTGAAAACATGATCTGTTGGTGGGCCTTGAGGGCTGAAGTTGGAGAACTCTGCCTTAGGGCATGTGCACCTGACCGTAAAAATCGGACAAGTGCTATATGTCATTTTGATGGATAGCACTTGTCCGTACGTTATTCAATTAGGTCGTGCACATGTCCGATTTTTTCCTTGGAGTGGCCTGAAGAAAAAAAAATTTGCAGCAAGCTCAATTTGCTCCCGTAAATCGAAACACATTCAGCAATTCAAATCTATGAGTCACTGAGAAAAATCGGACCGCACTTGGATGACATATGAGTGAGGGTCTGATTTTCACGGGCAGACTTATTGGAGAAGACGGAAGAAACTTTTTTTTTTTTATTCTCCACATCAGAGAAAATTGAATCACAGATAATCGGACCGATTTTCTCGGATGAGAGAAAATCGGTCGTGTGACCGCAGCCTAATGTGGGGCAATTAGCATCTGCCTCATGGGATATTACCTTCCTCTGGATTAACATGTTAGGGTTATAGGTTGAACTCTGTGGATTTATATCTACTTTCAACCTTAAAACTATGAAACTATAAATTTAACCCTCAAAAATCTAAAGGAAAAGACCTCAAATAAGTAAAGATGTAAAGCATATACAGAGCAAAAATATAATTCCAGTGATTATTATTATATATGACATTTATTTAAAACTGTGCAGTAACCTATCCATTGAAAAGGTCCTATATGGCCAATAAAATATCCATCTGTAGGGAAATTCTCCTATGTCCCTGAAATGTGATTTCTAAGGCTGCATTCACAAATCCGTTTCCATTTTTTTTTTCTCATTTGCTTCCTTTTTTAATTTGTTTTACACCGCTTTGCATTTGATCTTTTTTCATCCATTTTTAAAAACTGAAGCGGGCAGACTGAATGAACATTTTTTTTTCCACTGACGTTTTAAAACAGATGGAAAAAGGATATTTTCCGTTTTTCATCCATTTTGATGCCTTCCGATAGATTTGAATGGCTGAGTCTGATCTGCAAAATTGGAGAATAGGACATGGGCTGAGACGGATGCAAAGGAAACGTAAATCAGTTAAAAATAAAAAAAATGAATGTTCCATTAAACTCTTGGGTCAGGGTGTTGTCGGTCTTAAAAAAGAAAAATGGATGCGTGAATGTGGCCCTGGGCGTATACATTGAGGTATAACTTGGTAGTATTGGAGAGGTAGTATGCGCATAATTTTAATTTATTGAGGAAGTGTTCTGTGCCTCCAAAAGCAGTGAAAAATGTACTAATGTATAAGTTGTATAACCAATTTATGCAAACAAAAACTGAAGTATAGTGGACGTCTTACAAGATGGAACATTTTCAAGAAGTGGAAAGCACTTTCTTGTAAATCATTGGCAGACTGCCATGATAAAAAGCTCAAGGAATAAATGAGAGGCATGATCTAATGTCATAGGCATTATGTCCATGACACTGAATATACAGGCAACGAGGGATTCCTTTACTAGTCTTTTCAACTGTACAACATCTTTGCTGTAAACTATAACACAAACCTATTAATGCAAGTTAATAGCTAAAAATAAGCAAATACAGGTAAAAATAAAAACATTATTAATTAGGTACAATAATACATTGAGACTAACGTCATATCATGCAAATGTTAGATTTTCTACAGTAGCATATCTTAGATAAATCTGCGCCTTTCTCCTCCTGGACTGATCTTTCACTCTCAATTCATAGTTCAGTTTGTAAAATCTGTATCCAGTGATGATAGATGACAATGACAGTTGGTGCTTATAAGATTCCATGGAGAAGGGAGGAGCTAGAGGTTAGAGATACATTCTGCTGCAAGTTCTCCTGAAATGACACCTTTGTTTTGTTTACCATAGATTTAAAATGTAACTGTCATTTAGGAGAACTTGCAGCAGAATTTCTGGGTCTCTGCCTCTAGCTCCAAAATCCTCCTCCCACATTTCCTCTTCATCTCAGTAATGGCAAAATCTGTCTTTACTGAATGCACATTTTACAGCTTTGGCCCTAGAATTGAGAGTGAAGCATCAATCCAGGATGAGAGAGAAGCAGATTTCTCTGATAAGATATATTACAATGTTTCTTATTGTTATGTGTACTATTGATTGATGAAATGAAAATTAAACAATGGCGCCTTGGTAACTATGTTACTCTGGTCACTTAGGTACTGTCAGTTAGTTTAACTCCTTAGATGTCACCATCAACAGCAACCATGACATCTAAGGTGCTGGACAGAGGGACGATGATCCCCGTGACAGGAGCCTTGCAAAAGATATTTGCAGAGTACCTATGGATTACCGTAACATCCATGACATAACAAAGACCTCCAGGCCGTCGTCAGTATCTGCATATTAGATCATACCAAAGGCAATGTCTAATAGACTGCCTGTAAGAGTAAAACAGGCTGTAATGCTTTTTAACACTTAACCTAAAATTATCTGCGCAGATGTAGACGTAAATAGCAAAATTCTGTCTGTCTGAAGCTACCACCTGGTGAGACCTTAGAGGGTTTACTGCATAGGGCTTTACACTGAAATCAGTATGCACTGAGCTCTTCAGCTCCCTCTAGAGGTGGCTGCAAGTAGTGAGAATAATACAACTAACAGTGGGTTATGCAGATAAATGAAGCTGTATTAGAAAAGTTAAGCAGCAGCCACTTATATGTTATATTCTGAAATAAATCAGCTCACAAATATGAACATATTTATAATTAAATATAAAATGATGACATTCACCTTACTTTTTGCTTTTACGCTGTAAAATTGTACGTTTGGTTCAGTATGTTTTAATAGTTCACATAAATCAGAATTTACAGGTTTGGATTAATATTGGCCATACATCCCTCTTGAAGGAAATTGAAGGTTAAACTTACAGGGTCTCCTGGAGGTCCGCGATCTCCTGGAAGTCCAGTTTTACCAGTTTCTCCCTATGGTTACATGAAAAATGTTAGCTAGATTGAAGTATTATTTTTGTAAAATATTTTACTCACCTTGCAATACCCCTCACCTCATAACCAGGGGAACCATGGGGACCTTGTTGTCCACGGGGAGGCTAAGTAGAAACAAGAACATATTAGTTAAGACATTTCATAGAATTAACTCTTTGGGCATTTTCAAAGGTTTATAGCCCAAACCACAAAACTCCTTACCTGACACTCATAGGAGCAGCACTGCAACAATAAGAGGCAGCAGAAAGGGTCATTAGTGACATAATATAGCCTTGTATACTAATACATTTTGCACGCATGCCGTTTACATATTTGGACTACTTACCCCGTGTTCACCATTGATTTTCTGAAAAAAAAAAAAAATGGAAGAGTTATAGTCCAGTGATACTGCGTGTATATAGCGTTGCATTGTAAAAGCATATCACAGTCTGAAGACAAATGTTTTACAGTATTGTCTGAGATGATTTCACATATAAGCAAACACCATAATTACATATAATGCATCAATACACCTAATTATTCCACTCAGCAGACTTGTGAGTCTTATTTGTTTCTGGTGAGTTGCTGATCACAGTTTATCTGCCGTTCAGGACCACAGACATTTCTATATATTAATTAAAAAGTACGTCCCGTATAAAAAAGAGAAACGTAATATAAATATTACACTAAAGTATGTCTCCTATATGACAAAAATCACAGGGCAGTTAATACAGTAAAATGTCTGATTGCTGGGGACGTCTGCTGATCAGTAGAAAGGTGTTCAGAATCCCGTGCTCCTCATCATTGCATCAATGCAATGAGGATAAATCGCAATAAAGAAAGAAATCAGACATTTTTCACCAATTTCAATATAGTGGATAGATGATATATTTCCATGGTGGGACAACCCCTTTAAATGTAAGTTATGGATAGGAAATATCTTATTGATCTCTGGTGGTCCAACCATTGGGATTCTGCAGGGATCCAAAGAAAGAGGCTCTGTAGAGCACCGTCTTGAATGGAGAGAGATGAGATATTGTACTTTCGCTCTATTGCCTATCTATTGAACTTGTGGACAAAGCTATTTCCGTCAGTCCCACAGACAATGAATGGAGGCCTCTGCTTCAATCACAATGTGGCTGCAGGTCTCTTTTAAAAGGCCTCATTCACACATCAGTATTTTTGATCAGTATTTCATCAGTATTTGTATGCTAAAACAAGGAGCGTCTCCCAGAGAACAGGTGTAATTCTTTCAGTTATAGTTTTTCTCTGTAAGGTCCACTCCTGGTTTTGGCATACAAATGCTGATGCAAAATACTGATGTGTGAATGAGGCCTTATTGGGATTGCTGGGGGTCAGATAGCTGAGACCCCAATGATCCAGAGAATGGGGCTTTGTAGAACCCTGTGTTGCTCAGAGCAGAGATTCAAAAGCTTGATCTCTGCTTCATTCATCGTCTATGGCAAGGGTGAGGAACCTACTTTCTATCAAGGGTGATTTGGATATTTAAGTTGTCCTTCGGGGGCCGTACAAATTGAGCACTAACTCCGCCCATAAAGTATGTCTTGATGCTGGCACTGGTGTCAGACGTAACCTTTCATCGCACACAACTCAGCATTCAGTAGTGAACGCTGCGTGAGTGTGCTCACAGAGCAAGAAGAAACTAAAAGGCCGGTGGCCATCAAACACAGCTGCCGGTTCAAGCATTATGGTCCCCAGCAATCTGCAAGGGAGCTGGAGAGAAAAGGTCATTGTGGGCCGTAAATGGCCATCAGGCCTGAGGTTCCCCACCCCTAGTCTATGGCGTTGTTGGAGAAAGCTGAGTACACCGCCCAGCTACTTCCATCAGTTCCATAGCAATGAATGGAGCTGAGGTCGAGAAAGCACAACTCCATTCATCACAGGGTTCCCAGGTTCCACAGTCTTATTCTCAGGATCAATGGAGGTCTCAGCGGTCAGACCTCCAGCAATCAGTAACTTATCTCCTATCTATTGAAAAGGGATAACTTATTATATTGGGAATGACTCTTTAACGGGAATCTGTCACCCCATTTTTGGACTATGAGATGCGACCACCGCCATCAGGGGCTTATCTACAGCATTCTGTAATGCTGTAGATAAGCCCCCGATGTCACCTAAAAGAGAAGAAAAACGAGTTATATTATACTCACCCAGGGGCGGTCCGCCGTCCGGTCCGGTCCGATGGGCGTCGCGGTCTGGTTCGGTGCCTCCCATCTTCTAGCGAAGCCGGCCTCTTCTTTGCGTCCCATCGCGGCTCCTGCGCTGGCGCACTGATCTGCCCTGGTGAGGGCAGAGCAGAGTACTGCAGTGCGCAGGCGCCGGGAAAGGTCAGAGAGGTCCGGCGCCTGCGCACTGTAGTACTCTGCTCTGCCCTCACCAGGTCAGATCAGTGCGCCTGCGCAGGAGCCGCGACGGAACGCAAACAAGAGGCCGGCTTCGCTAGAAGATGGGAGGCGCCGAACCAGACCGCAACGCCCATCGGACCGGACGGCGGACCGCCCCTGGGTGAGTATAATATAACTCGTTTTTCTTCTCTTTCAGGTGACATCGGGGGCTAATCTACAGCATTACAGAATGCAGTAGATTAGCCCCTGATGGCGGTGGTCGCATCTCATAGTCCAAAAATGGGGTGACAGATTCCCATTAAGCCATTCTGTCTATGCTTATATCAGACTTATTAGGATTTTTGATTGCATCAAAAATACTGGAATGCCAACAAGCCCTATTAAAGTCAATGGATTGGCCTTTGCACATATCTGTGAGCTGTAATTGCTCAAAAATAAATAAACATTATATGGTGAGAATGAGCAGATCCTTAACTTCTCCTTACAAAGAAAAACACACAACAGCAATGTAAAATGGAACCAAGACTGATTTTGGATCATTTTTTCCCTTATTTTCTTCTGCACGAAACGCATCTTGAGCTCTTTATAAATACTTACAATGGTGTCAATGATGGAATCAATGGTGTTTTCTATCTCCAGGTCAGACAGACCTGCAGCACTAGTCGCTGTGAAATTCTTCCTGTAGTTGGGATCAGAGGCTATAACACTGAGACGCGGCTCCTGCATACGTGAAAAGGGGAAATATCAGAAGCGGAAATATGAAAGCATCAATTTATTTGCATAATATGGAAGTCGCCAAGAGTCTTCATCTTACCAGGTGGTTTGGTGAAATAGCAACAGAGAAGACCTTAATTCCAAGGTGCTTGGCTTCATTCGCAGCATCTTCTAGACCACCACATGGCTCCTTGTATCCTTCCAAAGGATGACCATCAGTCACCACAACTAGATATTTGTTTTCCCTCTGGTGGGATCCTCTGTACGATGAAGTCAAGTTGTATGAGAACAGATAGAACAACATTAGAATAAACATAAGACGGACAATTCATCAAAGCTTTTAAGCCACAAAACTGGTGTACATGCTCTGAAATATTGCAAAAATGTTTGCGCAATGCAGAGTTGCACAAAAATGCTGCGATCTTTTACGTTTATGCCAGATAAATTCAGCTACATCGAAATTGGTGGAGGTAGGAGGTATGGCCACGTCTGCCTGGCCAGTCTTGATGAATTGGCCCCACAGAATATAGATAAGATGTATAGATAAGTAAAAAAAAAATAGATTACGACAACAAAAACTCCCAGAAAAAGAAGAAAAGTGACTTAAAAAATAAGACAAAAATGAAGAATTGAAGACTTTTCGCTATAGTATAAGATATGATATTATACAAACCCAATCAAGACCTCTTCAATGCCCTTTTGATGGCGCAGTCCGTGTGAGTACCTTTTCCAATGTACTCAACTTTATCAACCCTAGCCTTTAAGGTATCCCGATCTTTGGCTAGACTGAGCAGGGGGCTAATGAGGATGACTTCATCACTGTAGTGCAGAGCTCCGGCATTCCACACAAGGTGGCGGTCACATCGATAATACCTACAATGAAAAAGAAGTTTAGGGCCAAATGCAAACATGGACCTATGGTTTTGTGTAATAATTCTTCAGAAATATGTACATTTTCTTATTAGTTTAGGGTGAAAAGACTCATATGAATGAATAAAATTCACCTTGTAGTCAGTTTATCTATAAACTTTTCAGTAAACTTTTTCACTTGGGTCACAAGTGTCTTGAATGGTTTCACACGAAGAGCAACACTCTCTGATGTGTCCAACACAAAGAAAATATCCACAGGACAATCTGAAAACCAGACATAGAGACACAGCCACGTTATTTTTATTTAATATACTGAAAATTGCATCTGGTTATTACAGGATCTTTTGGTGACAAATGACGGTGTCGTAACTTGAAGCTTGTGATCTCCAATGTAGTATCCCCAACAAGACCCTCAAATATTACCAATCTTTAATCAAATAGGTCTTCTTATATGGGCCCACCCACACCCCGCCACCCAGCTCCAATGAAGAATCTCCAACAGGACCCCCAAACATCACAAATCTTTAATCAAATTGGTCTTCTTATATGGGCCAAAGGAATATTTACCACCCACACCCCACCACCCGGCTCCAGAGCCTGAGTGCGCCTGCAAGGCCTTCACCCGCTATAGTTACACCCCTGACAACATATAGATGTAGCAAAGGTTACCTTAACTCAGATAAAATTTTGCTGGGATATCACAGCACAATGGTCATTGGTTTGTGCAATGTTAAAGTATCTAAACCATCATTTTAATTTTTATTTCATAGTTCAATAGTGTTCATGAAAATAAGCAACTTTTTCAAGTAGAAATCTGCGTCTTCACCTTCCTGAGCTGATATTGCATGCTCAATTCATGGGTAAAATCTGTAACATCTGTATTCAGTGAAGACAGACTTTTCCATTACTGAGATAGGAGATGCCAGTTGGTGCTTTTAATATTCTATGCAGAGGGAGGTGAGGAGTAGGGAGGAGCTAGAGGCAGACAAGGACAATTTCTCCTGAAATGACAGTAACATTTCTTCAAAGAGCTTCATAACTTCAATTGTCATCTATCTCAGTAATGGGAAAATCCGTGTTCATTGAATACAGATTTTCCTAGTATATTGATAATTTATATATATAAAATTAAAGCAACGGTTACACTTTAAGTGAGATAACATTTTGTGAACATTTATCAAAAAAAGTTATCAATTAAAGTCAAAGTCGTCTGTACCTCATGTTTTATCCACAACCCAAGTAGTAGGTTTTCCATTGGGGCCTTATAATGCACATCCTAAATATTTTCTATGAGTGCTAAAATGGCTCTTTGACTTGCTCAGTTAGGTCAGAAGATAGACAGACTGTACACTGTATATGATAAAAGTACTGGGAGACCTTCACATTACACCAACAAGAGTTTTTATGACGCCTCATTGTAAATCCAAAGGCACTAATATAGAGTTGCCCCACCTTTGCAGCTGCAATAGCTTCCATTATCCTAAGAAAGGATTTCTTTAAGATTTTGGGGTCCGTAATTGGGTGTTTTTGCCTCTTCATCCAGAAAAGTATCTGTGAGGTCAGACACTGATGTTGGACTATAGGGCCTGGCTTGCAATTTCAGGTTCCAAATCACCTCAAAGACATTTGATGGTGTTGGGATCGAAGCTCTGTGAAGCTAATCAAGTTCTCCTCCAACAACCATGCCTTTATGGACAGTGGCGTAACTAAAGTCCGATGGGCAAAATTTGAACCTGCACCCCTCCCCCTTGTAGCGTTCTAAATCCTATAAGGACACACAATTCTACTCACTTTGCCCCCACTCCCATGTTGCACGGTGTCCTCTTCTGTAGCCGGCAGCTAACTTCAGCGTGCAAGCGGTAAGAAGCGCATGGCGCTGCTGCCATATGCCCCTAGCCATGGGCACGCCAAAGTCAGCTGCTGGTCTCTGACTGGCTGGCAGCTTGTATTGCAGTGCAGGTTCTCTGACGCACTTTCAGCTGAAATAGTCGCCCCCCTGTGTGGCCCAGGTCGTGGTTGCACCCTTTGCGACCGCAATCATTACGCCAGTTTTTATGGACCTTCCATTGCGCACTGGAGCACAGTCATGCTTTAACAGAAAAATACCTTCCTTAAACTACTCCCACAAGGCTGAAAGCTACAAATGTCCAAAATGTCTTGTATGCTGAAGCATTAAGATTTCACTTTACCGGAACTAAGGGGTCTAGGCCGACCCCTTTAAAAACTGCCCCAAAGCATTATCCCTCCTCCACCAAAGTTTGGAACTATGAAGTCAGACAGGTAACTTCTCCTAGTATTCATCACACCCAGACTTGTCCATCACATGCTAGACAGAGAAGCATGATTCATCACTTCACGGAACAGTTGAGTAAATCTGGCAAAATTCAAAAGATTTGACCAAATTTAGGTAAGGAATTCAATTTGCATCCAAAATTTTTTTCTTGTAAATCGAATGAACCCAATTGTCAGGCACTTTTGCATTATGCACCTCGGCACTCAGTGACCCGATCTCTGCAACTTTGTGTCCTGCCACCTCGAAATTGAGCTACAGTGATTCCTTAACATGTCAACTTGTTAATAATGCCACTCACAGGTGATTTTTCAAAAACTGACTTGATCGAAAGGTGGATTACTCTTACAGTATCATGATCAAACTCAGTGAACTCTTTAGAATGAGCCATTCTTTCACAAAGCCAAGAGGCTGGATTTCACACCCCTATGTCAATGGGAGTGAATTGAAAACCTCAATATAATGATTAAAGGGGTTGTTACATAGCATAGGTCATAAATATTAGATTGGCAGGGGTTTAACACACAGCACCCCCACCGAACAGCTTTCAGTAGTTTTTGCGGCTGCTGGATGTAAACACAGAGGACAAAGAGTAGTTGGAAAGAGCAGCTCCATTCAATGTGTAGCCACCGCTGCCAGGTACTGCAGTACAGCTCCTGAGCTTTGCATCTCGGTTTAATGCATGCCTTTATGGACCTTTCTTTAGGACTTGTTCTGCAGTACCTGGCAGTTTTGCAGCCAGCCAACACCAGAGATAGTAACCGCAACCAATCCGATCTTCAACAGGATCTAATCTGCGGTATCCGGAAGCAGCCACTACACATTGAAAGGAGTTGGGCTTTGTAGCTTCATTCATTGTGTTTATACCTAGCCCCCTCCCCGAGCTAATAACATTTGTTCAGTGAGGGTGCCACCTGTCGGACCTTTCTCAAAGGTCATCAATATATATTGACATTACAACCCCTTTAAGAGACGTGTTCCAATACTTTTGTTCATAGAGTGTATATTACAGTTTTTAAAATTTGCTGTACAGGGCAACTCACTAAATGGTTGTGTGGTTTTTCCACTGTCATGCTGACACGTTCAACTAATATGGCTGTTTACTATGAAATATACCTTAGTCATTAAGAAGCATCACTCACGTACTCTAAGTACTTTCCCCAACCTCTTGGACTGGTTATAAGCCTAAGAAGTTTAGTTTCTTCTTAAAATTGGTAAAAATTGTGTATCAGCATCTCTGAGTTACTGTGAAAATAGACAATCCACCTCTTAGACCCTTAAATGATCACGGATTTTAAACAATCACTGGATCATCACAGTACACCACCGTGTCATTGTACGTAGAAGGCCACAGGGTCACTGGGACTGTAAAGGGAACCTAAACTAACAGGAATGAAAACTAAGTTACTACAAATAGATGTGAAGATACTAGGTCGTTAGGAGTGGTTATTAGGTCATAAGTGATGTCTACAAAACTATTGGTTCAACATGGATGCTTACTAGATCACAATGGATGGGCACCAACAACTGGAACTCACTGGATGGCTACTAAGTCATCAGGGATAGCTACTGAACAACCGGTTAACCTGACCCAGCCTGGAACCTGCTCGTTATTAAATATAAGCTAGTAGATCACCATGGGTAATCTCTACTTCTGGATTTACACCAAATTACTAGAACAGACTGATAGGAACTCCAGTGTCACCTATTAGATGTAGCAATCCTGAAAGTCAGTATTGACCCTTTAATGATCCTTGCCACATGATTTAGGATAAGAAGTCAAACTAGAAACTCTATTTGCGGACACGTTTATTGGTGTGTGTGCCCTTAGTCATGTGGCAATGCTCGTTAAAGGGTCAATGTTGACTTTAGGATTGCTACATCCAATAGGTGGCACAAGAGATCAGATTCTCTCTAAAGAGACTATTTGCATATTTAAATTCCCAGAAGAGCACTGCATGGCCTATAAGTCTCCTTATGCTCACTTGTCACTCTCCAAAAGGAGAAACGTTACCTCTTAAGGTACTGCCACACTAAGCAATCCCGCTAGCGATCTCGTTAGCGTTGCATACTAATGCGGATGCTAGCGGGATTGTTTCTATATCGCTAAATGCTGCCGCATTTAGCGATATAGTTAACGACGCTATCGCCGTTAGCGATCTTCTTAACGACTTTAGCGGTACAAAAGTACGCTAAATCGCTAAGAAAAGGTGCCACACAGCGATTAGATACTTACCCAGCGGGAGCGCCGACGAGAAAATAGGGTCCGGAACAATTCCAGCGACGAGCGAGATCACAGCAGGAAGCTCGTCGCTGGAAGCTGCCGCACTGAACAATATCGCTAACGGATCGCTAAATAGTGACGTTTTTTAGCGATCCCGTTAGCGATATTGTTTAGTGTGGCATACCCTTTAGATCCAGTAAAACAGACTGGGTCACAGATGGTAAGGAAATCACCAATAATCACTAGGAATGGGCATTAATTATAAAATGCCAGTGTTATAAGTCAAACCCATTGGATCATCAGGCTGCCACAACACATTCTAAATGATCAAATGTTATCAACACCAACTGGGCCAATGCCGTCTCCACAAAGTATTGTTACTTAGAGAGAGAATCGACACTGCATCAGTGGATCACAGGATGTTTTAGACACAATACTTCTATCTGGTTAGAAATATCTGAATATTTTGACTTACGGCATCAAAAATATCACTGGGAGACAATGGACTGGAACTGTAAACAATGGCATGACATAAGACTGTTCAGCGTATCGAAGACATCGGTGGATCAGCAACACCAGCAATATAGCTTAAATTAATAGACATCATTTATGATGGATGGCCATTCAAGAATTTTTGCAGTAATTTGTAGTGACCTAGTTTTCATTCTTATTAGTTTAGGTTCTCTATACAACCCTGGTGGCCTAGTCCAATGCTGTGTCGGTGGTATAGGGTGACGATCCAGTGATTTTATAAAATCCCTGATTACTCCAGGACAGAGGTCTTATTCTGCTGACAGATCTCCAGTGCCACTGTGGGAAATTGTACAAGGATCTTGTTATGTATGCAATTTCCTAATATATTCATGTAGGATCACTTTGCCCCTAACACCTACATAAAGTACAAAGGTCAACCTGAAAAAGATCTCAATGATGATACTCAGTGTTCTATGTCAGATGGGAGTGGTCTTTGTGGGGTGTGGTATAAAAGGGTGTGGTATAAAGGGGTGTGGTTAAGGGAGTGCTAGAAGGCTAAAATATATCTGTGGTGCCGCTACAAACAGAGAAGGCCAAAGGAAAGCAAATGGAAAAAGTAAGGACATGTGTCTGTGCAGGGTGAACTACATTGGTGACTGGGTGAGAAACACTAGAAAGCATGTGACTTGACATCCCAGAAAAATATCACTTTATAAAGTATTAATTGTCTACATCAACTTTTTTCTTAGGTCTATTGGGAGGGGTTTTGGTGGAAAATATAATTTTCCCCCAAAGCATTAGAGCATATGCCCTCCCTATAAGGCAGCCTCTCATTGCCCACTCATTACATACGTGCTACCATGGGCTTCAGCGTCTCCAGACTTGTCTCCTATTGAGCACATCTCGGATGTCATTGATTGGCAATTGCAAAGGATGGGTCTTGTTGAAGGCGGCAGAACATTCCTTAGATAACCTTTAATAACCCCATTGATATCTGTCAAGGCGTGTGAGTGCGAAGATGTCTGCACGTGGCGGTTATACTTGATACTGAATAAATCGAGATGTTTTTAAAATTTTGTTTCTATTTTTGCATCATTTGCATATCATTAACATGACTATCCATCCTATGAGTTCCAGAATTCCACAACTTTTTCTTCTTGGTATTACAGTTTTATTGCTGAGAAGAATATAATCACTTCACAACCACTTTTTTTTTAACAAAACATAGAGTATATATTTATATAATTAGGAGATACTAACCTACACACAATTAGGGGGCTCTAACCTCTGTGGTAAGAGACGTGAAGTGGAGCAGTGTCATTGCTGACAGCTACCTTCTCCAAATGGTACAAAAAAGTGTGGAAATGGAGGCCACTAGATGGCAGTATTGCACATTTGCAGAGCACAGCAGCTGATTGGCTGGATCTATAGTCGTCTACCTGTCCTTCATGAGATCTGAGGTAGATTACAGATTGTGCACCACAAAGCATAAAGCATGACTCAACAACGCAGCAAGATCTTCTGCCTGCTGAGTCATTGGGTCAATAGCGAAGGTGACCAGGTGATTGGGTATAAAATCCAGGTGATACTCAAGAAAACCCTGACAGCTGAAAGGCCTGATAAAGCACCCTAGTCTGGCAAAAAAAAAAACAAAGTCCAGTTTTCTAGAGTTATTTGCTCCATTTTAGTACCTTTAGTATTTGCACCTTATTCTCTATACGTTTTGCAGCACTTGTAAGTTGCCTTTCTTTTTAAGCCTTTTCTTTTATTTTACCTCTATAACTTTGCTTATCCAGATGTTTTAGAAAGTGTCATAAAATGTGACTTTTACCAAATGTCATATTTGTTTTACCAAATCTCTCTTCAGTCACAGCTTAGCAAAAAGTTCTGAAGGAGTGTCCAATTTGTCAAATTTTTGCAATTTTTCAAAACATTTGTGACTTTTGGTGGTGAAAAGTCACAAAACTAAACTGATTGAAGACAAAAATAAAGAGAATTTTTCAACAAATTTGTGAACCACGTGCTCCATTTTGAAGAATTTGTGGCAAAAAATATCAGCAAGACTAGACAAGGCAAAAAAAGACAAAGACAAAAAAAAGAAGAAAAGAAAGAAACAAGACAAATAAGAAACAAAAAAAGTGACTTCAATAAATCCCAAAAATGATGACTCGGGTCTATTGTCTCATACAGCTAATGCTGAACAAAGGTAAAAAGGTTGTAACTGCAAATTAAGAAAAAAAATTGTCCCTAAAGGCCAAAAATTCTGATTCTTATGGGATAATAAAACTGTTATACATCATATTCATACATATAATATATTTTGTTTTAAGATTTTGATTTATAGGTTTCAACATAGTAGGCTGAAAATACATAATGACCCACTATGTATAGTGATAAGGGAAGAGAAGTTTGGATTTTGCTCCAAATCTGATTTTGTCCACACTGTCAACATAGATGTAAAGTTTAAATATTTAAAACTGCATGTAATTATATAAAGTTCAAAAAATTCATTCAATTAATTCTACATCCACATTCTTGAATGGAAAGAGCAAAAAAACAGCCAACTATTCATTTCTTCCTGGGTCCCTACATATAGTATACAGTTTATATATACCTAGTCATTGGCTAGTATTTGCCCCATTGTGTCTTTTGTGGTGTCTCCTCCCACCGATCTGGCAAAACCTCCGTTTTAATTGCTCCGCCCAAAATATTATCTTTTTTTTTTCTCCAAATTACAGATGCGGGTGGACATGTTACCTCTGCGCGATCTACGGATAACTGTAAGAGGGGCATTGCGCTGATTAAAGGAAGGTAATATGTTATCGCCAAATAATACAGATTGCGATGAAAAATAAAACAATTTAGTCAAAATATCTGATAAAATAAAGTCATAAAATAAGAAAACTATAGAAAAACAGTAAATATAAGAAGCCAGAATCCGACACACTTCCATATATCTACTTAGCCTACGATTCGCATCCCCCCAAAATTTGATGGTGATGGGAGCGAGATGTTACTTCGACTTTGCAAACGTTAAACCTTATGATAATTATTATCAGTCTGGATCATAAGACTGAGATGAAGATGGACAGTAGTAACCGGAAAGCCAAATATCATTTAATATTACCTTGATAGGAAGATTTTCTGTCTGATGGGGGGAAAAAGATCTCAGTACCAGGTCCAGTGCCGGGCTGGGATGGATCCTTACTGGGGACCTTCTCTGGGCCCTGCTGTGCTGTGCCACCTCCTAGCAAAAGGTATAGTTGCAGCAGGGTCAGAGGAAGGTCTCCCCTCAGCATCTTCATGGTGCCCCCTGTATCCCAGGCAGGAGGGGAACTGGAAGTTCAGCTAGAGCCTGAGAATGCTGCTGAGTGCTGCGCTGCTGGGAATGCAGAGCTCACACACACACAGCTCAGAGAGGGGCAGGCTGACACAGGGAGGGGAGTGAAATTAGGAGAGGATGGTCCTTGTGAAAAAGGAGGGTCAGCCTGGCAAGTTTTCATTGTGACACTGACAGGGGAATTGTACAGGACATCTCTGTGCACAGAGGGGCTGCTCATGCTGAGAGGGGGTAGAGCATTTTAAGGGAAATTAAGGAGGGTGGTATCAGAGTTGTTACCCAGTTGGATTTTCTTTTTGGGAATAGCAAAATAGTAATCAAAAAATGACATTAATGTAACGGAATAATGAATACTATACTATCATTATTAACATTGTTATTAAGGAACAGATTACTAAAGTGTATTGTAAACCATCACATTTGAGACTGATAATATAAATTGTGTTACATTGTTCTGCACTTTCCACTCAATCCAGGGAACTTACTGACTGTGGGGTGAGGCTCCAGCTAAGCACAGGGTCAGCGCTAGGATGGACGGGGCGATGCCTCTCTTTTGGTGTACCATACAGCGCCCAAATAACAATTTTTGTAAAGTGCCCATAGGGCGTGATTAATGTTCGCTTAAAGGGGTTGGTCCAGGTTTAATCTTCAAGTCTGCATTCACTCTTTAATGGAACTCCTAACATTGCGCACAGAGCGCACTGTGAGGATTCTCCAGTGCCGGCAGCAGGAGCATGATTCGCAAGTATGTGATTTACATATATGTGGTCTCGTGCTGACAAGGCGCGTATGTCCTCGCTCAATGCATGTGTCTACAAGGAAGTCGGAAACAGTCTGGTCAGAATGTGGCCGGGAGTATGCATATCACATACTTGCAGTCACATGACCGTCTGCTCATGTCACCGGCATCAGAGAATCCTTACATCGTGCAGTGGTCGTTGTGTAAGGATTCACAAGTCTGCAGTCATATAGAGTAACTGCAAACTTGGAGCTTAAGACCGGACAACCTCTTTAGGGATTGGTCTCATGTTTCATCTTCAAGAGTGAGCCACTCCTCTGCCTTGCAGATTCCTGTTTGCTGTGGTGCAATGCGCTGCTGATGACACACAGTTTAACCCAGCGACATAGTTGCACCACTGGGCTGATATGTGCAATCTGTGGTGCTGCAGGCAGAGGCAGATTTACCTCTGCAGTACAGGCGGAGAGCAGGGGCACTAAGCTGACTAGAATGCACACTCCAGTGTTCTGTACTATTAGATCAGCACTTACAAACTCTATTAAAAAGGGCTTGTAAGCATTGCACATTCTTGGACACCAGTATAATAATACCAATAATAATATACTCCCCAGCCGCCCTCTTCTGCTCTTCGCGGCATCGCTCCACTCCCTCACCACCATCTTGTGACCGCAACTTCTCATTGACAGGAAGTCAGAGGTAACAGTCATTAGTTGTCAATGTATAGTACAGACCAAAAGTTTGGACACACCTTCTCATTTAAAGATTTTTCTGTATTTTCATGACTATGAAAATTCTACATTTACACTGAAGGCATCAAAACTATGAATTAACACATGTGGAATTATATACTTAACAAAAAAGTGTGAAACAACTGAAAATATGTCTTATATTCTAGGTTCTTCAAAGTAGCCACCTTTTGCTTTGATGACTGCTTTGCACACTCTTGGCATTCTCTTGATGAGCTTCAAGAGGTAGTCACCGGAAATAGTCTTCCAACAATCTTGAAGGAGTTCCCAGAGATGCTTAGCACTTGTTGGCCCTTTTGCCTTCACGCTGCGGTCCAGCTCACCCCAAACCATCTCGATTGGGTTCAGGTCTGGTGACTGTGGAGGTCAGGTCATCTGGCATAGCACCCCATCACTCTCCTTCTTGGTCAAATAGCCCTTACCAGTCTGGAGGTGTGTTTGGAGTCATTGTCCTGTTGAAAAATAAATGATGGTCCAACTAAACGCAAACCAGATGGAATAGCATGCAGCTGCAAGATGCTGTGGTAGCTATGCTGGTTCAGTATGCCTTCAATTTTTAATAAATCCCCAACAGTGTCACCAGCAAAGCACCCCCACACCATCACACCTCCTCCTCCATGCTTCACGGTGGGAACCAGGCATGTAGAGTCCATCCGTTCATCTTTTCTGTGTCGCACAAAACATGGTGGTTGGAACCAAAGATCTCAAATTTGGACTCATCAGACCAAAGCACAGATTTCCACAGGTCTAATGTCCATTCCTTGTGTTCTTTAGCCCATACAAGTCTCTTCTGCTTGTTGCCAGTCCTTAGCAGTGGTTTCTTAGCAGCTATTTTACCATGAAGGCCTGCTGCGCAAAGTCTCCTCTTAACAGTTGTTGTAGAGATGTGTCTGCTGCTAGAACTCTGTGTATTATTGACCTGGTCTCTTATCTGAGCTGCTGTAAACCTGCGATTTCTGAGGCTGGTGACTCGGATAAACTTATCCTCAGAAGCAGAGGTGACTCTTGGTCTTCCTTTCCTGGGGCGGTCCTCATGTGAGCCAGTTTCTTTGTAGCGCTTGATGGTTTTTGCAACTGCACTTGAGGACACTTTCAAAGTTTTCCCAATTTTTTGGACAGACTGACCTTCATTTCGTATTACCTAATTATTACCTAATACAATTAATAGAGCCAACAATATCGACTTTATGGCTTCCAACTTTTTTGTAAACCAGCAACAAAGTCCTGTTTATGGATCTTTTATTCTAAGCATGCGCCTCTGTTTACTACACTGGTGGCTGATGCTTATACCTATATAATGCCTGAATGTAAAGCTGAGCACTGACTGTGGAGCGCCTGCAAACACAAATATAAGAACTTTATGAGTAAACAAAATAAACTAATACATAAATACAAACATGAACCTAAAAAAAATATATTACACAAGTATAAGATATTATGCATTTCTGTTGTTCTATACCAAAAAGGGACTGGTAAGACTAATTTGAAATATGGTCATGTCTGGGTGAGGTTTCAACAATTGTTGTTTTCCGTAAATAAAGTGGTTTTCCTTCTAAATCAAATATTAGCATAAGCAGTGGAGTAACGACCGCGGTCACAGAGGTAATGACCGCAACTGGGACTGGCAGGTGAGGGGCCAGCACAAACTTCAACTGGATGTGCGTTCTCAAAAGTACATTCAACTGAAGTGTATTGTGGTGCAGGGACCCGTCTGGTCCGTGCGCGGGCAATACACACTGCCGGACAATCAGAGGTCAGCAGCTGATGTCACATGCATGTGACTGGGGACCCATGTGTCAGTGACATCATGCACTCCCATCACTTGCACGCTGAAGTCAGTTGCCGGCTTCTGAAGTGGATGCTGCTCAGCGGGGGGAAGATGAGTATAATTGTTTAATTTTTTCTATGCATTAAAGCAGGGTTCCCCAACTCCAGTCCTCAGGGCCCACCAACAGGTCATGTTTTCAGGATTTCCTTTGCATTGCACAGGTGATGCAATACAGGAGTTGGGGAACCCTGCATTAAAGAACAGTGGAAGAACTGGGAGCATATACCAGAATCAAGGATATATATACCAGGACAGGGAGAATATATACCAGGACGGGGGACATATTGACATATATACCAGGATGGGGGACATATATACCAGTTTGGGTGGGGCCCCGGTCCAAATCTTGCATCGGGGCCCATCAGACTATTTATTAACATACAGAGAAGCAGCATGGGTGGTAAATACACAGCAGAAGATCAGGTGTGACAACATCCCTGCTGATTTAGGTAGGTAAACCTTTATAGATAATCTCCATAGTTTGTTTAGAACATCTACACGTATATCCCACAAGCACATTTACTCCTTATTCTGATTGCAGAATTTCCTCCTTTGCTCCTTGTTTTGGTAATGGTGTAAATATGATAACTACTTTTTAGCGGACAAACTTATATACATAATACGAAATAAACTTTCTCATGTTTTCAACGTGAAGGCAATGGACTTTGGTCACAGCCATGATGCCTAAAGGAGACCAAAGGACCATTTGACACATAATAAAATATCAGAATCAGGGGCGGACATATCATTGGTGCAGCCTGTGCTGCCATACAGGGGCCCAAGATGTAAGGGGGCCACATTCACCTCCAAAGCAGGTGGATTTGTGCATTGTCATGTGCTATTGGACAGTAAAGATCTCATTTATTGTTCTTGCACAGTGGCTTCTGTTTGTGTCTGCCAGTGATTATTATGGTCCTATTGTAGATTTTATATTGGGACAGTAAACTCAAACGTAGCTAGGAAACTGTTAATGGTCCTTCTGCACAGGCCGTGAATGAATGCCTGTCATTTCAATCAGCTTTTTAGAATAGAGCAAGTCGTGTGTTAATGAGGAATAATACCATTTCAAGCCAAATGCATTGTATCCTGCATTTCTCATTATTTTTCTTATTTGCAGGATCTATGTCTAATTTTCATTTGTCTCTGAGCTAGCTGCTATGATGCCTCCCATACACAGAACACAAAAATTATGGAATTCTGGTACTTCTGTCGCTGACCAGCACACGGACAGCAGCATGGAGGACAATATACTCAGTACTGAGCTGTGTAGATGCAAATCCAGCTCTACTATTTCCTGCTAGAAGATGCAGTGCCTCATCCCAGTGTTCTCATCTCGTAGGTTTTAACAGGAGCTGTTATCTGACTCTTCTGTGAGCTTGCAGTCTGTTTTCCTTTTAAGCTGTTTTTCAATGGTGAGCACAGGTGGCTTGGGGGGGGGGTGAATTGGCTCATAAGTGGAGAAAGAAGGGTATTCTGATAGGATATATTACAAAGTTTCTTATATTCGCATGTACTATTAGTTTACACAGTTTGTTGAAACAACTGTGACAATTGAGCGTTAGAGGAGGGTCATCACCAGTAATATGAATGGTGTAAAAATTAACAGGACAAATAATAGTATTATTTTTTGTATCCATGTTCCTAAGCTCCGTCAGTACAGATTTGTAGAACTGAATCCACTATTGTCACAGATTTGTAAATATGCAGACACCTAGCCAACTATATCATGTGTGTCTATATATAATTTGCATTGTGCCTTGAGGGGCACTTTTTTTCCTTTGTACTTATGGAACTTATGAACAAGAATCCTCTGCACCTCGCATTTTTACTTTGAAGACCCAACTGCTGCAATAACTCCAAGAACGAGCATCTGACACAGGCAATGTCTGCAGTCAATCTCTCTCCATATAAGGCTGTAATGCCACATCTGGGAATGATCAGAGACACATGCTTTATGGCTGCCAAACACATCTGAGCCAAATCCCTGCACATTCACCTAATGGGTCACAGAACCACATTGCCACCTGGTGTTCATGCTTAAAATTGCATCCCTTTCAAAAGTTCTTAAATCACTCTGCTAAATAAGACAACAAACCCCCATTATCCATTATATATAATACCACCCTCCTCCACACTCAAAGACCCTTCCTCCCCCTTATTGTACATGTTTCCAGCACAGCCTACACTTTTCAGTATTTGGCAGGACATAGCTTACACACCCATGCCATGTACAGTATATCCAGCCCCTTTCCTCTCCCCATTCACTGTTAAACTATTGCAGCTGTTAAGTGTTTCAAATCACAAAGGAATAAACATATATACTGCTCGGATTTTGCATGCATACAAAGCATAAAAAAACGTTATTTGTGAAAAGGGACATTGCAAATAAAAGGTAGCATTTAGAACGGGATATGTGGCATTGAAAGGGTGCATGTTCCTTTCTGCACACATCTGCGTGCAATATTTCTTTAATAAGTGAGGCCGTGGGATACATTTGGCCAACGCTCATAAAAAGTGGAGGGGGTGATAGGGGTAGATGACAGCATACAGGAGAGTGGGATGGGAGAGAGGGAGCGATGAAGAAGAATGCTGGTATTAGACACTGGGTAAAGGACGCTTGTGATACACAGATAGGGAGGGGATGGTGGGCTCTAGCATCTGGCTCCCAGAAGCATTGACCACAAAACATCTGCATGAAATATACAAAAAACAGAAATATAATACTAGTGGGCTGGAGAGAAAATGACGCAGTAGTTAGAGATCAGACATGGGATAAATGTGCTTTGCTGCACTGCCAGCAAGGTCCGATCAGGTCCGCTGGAAGCAGATTATCCCACTGTTATATGGAGATCCTCGAATGATATGATGTTCAGTGATTATGTGTTTGATTACAAGATCCTACTTTGATGCTTTTCACGAAGCGCAAGACTCATTATGTTATTCCATTAATTAGTGACAGTGCACTCGGTCACTGACATTACAGATCACCGAGTGCATGATATGTAGATAACGATTTTAGTCACAGGCTGATTTATTTTAACATCTGTTAATTCCGGAAATAGAGGATGACTTTATTTATTTATTTTTTATTTTTGTTGCTGGCCCGGTTTCATAAATGAGGAGATGTCTGCAACTCCTAGGAAAGAACCTGGAGTACTCACAGTTTCATCTTGTCATCCCGCAGACAAATCGGATCAGGTCAAGAATCTTAGCATACACAATATGTTCTCTGTCAAGTCTCACTAGATCTGGAGCGATGTCATTTTCATAATTAGAAAAAGATAAAAGTATTTTAGTTTTAAAGGAGTCTGCCAGACTAAACGGACTGTATAAACTAAGCCCATGCTCTTGTGGACCACTATAGGTATCGCATTTGTAGTGTTCTGATCGCTGACACCATTTGCAGAAACTGGAGTTTAATTATATGTGCTAATTAGGGTGCTCATTGAACCCTTGGTGCAGCCAAGAGGATCAGTGCTCTGTTCCATCCTCTGCATTTCCTTCTTCAATAGTGATTGACAGCGCTGGCTTATCAGGAGCGAACACCGCCTGCAGAGAAAGAACCCATAGGATTTGCAGTACTCGGCCCATCGGTTGTGGTATGATGCACGTATGACATTGCGTCAGGCCAGCTAATCTAAAGAGGAGCCGGGGATGCCATCAGGGAAGATGTGGCTCTCAGGGTTTCTGCCAGTGGCTACAGGTTACTGACGTGGCCGAATGGACTGGTGAATTCACGACAATTCTAGTAGAAACCGAAGAATTTGATAGACAACTACCACTTACACGAGAAGATGCTCTTTCATGTATTTGTCTGCTAGTGATGTGCTTATACTGTATATGTTTGTAAGGACGCAGTAAAGACCGTCGTATAATTCGGACAAATGTGACAGATAGAAGCTGCACTGTTGATTTCGAATCATCTAGCACCTATAGGGGTTAAAATGGTTATAGCAGACAGGGAGTGCTTAGCTCAGCACCAGGAGATACTGGGAAAGTTGTTATTGGGACATCCAAGAGTAGGGTGTGTGTGTTAGAGAGTCTCCTGTCAGACTGAAGTCAGACAAGCTGTATAAACCCGTTCTTCCAGAGAAGAGATTGCTGTAATCAAAGAAGCAGCAAGGACAGCCTGGAACATCTTTATTACCTCCCAATAGAAATGAGAGAGCTACAGCACCGGACTCATCCCCCTCCCCACACCTCACTGCATGAGCAAGGTACAGTTCTGCTTAGGTAAGACACTGTGTGTGAAGAGAAGTTATCTTTGAAGAGAAGTTATCTGTAAGGAAACTTTTATATATGTTAATAAAGCATTGCATGAAGAGAAGTGGTTCTGTGTGATGAAAAGATGTTTGAATAAAACCCCTGTGATGAACTCCAGCCCAGAACTGTGTCATATCTGTAGGTCTGTAAACCGTTACTTCTCCTCCACTGTGAAGAATTATAATTTATAGTCACCCTGAGTAAGATTTCCCCAGGATTAAAAAAAGAGCTCATGTTTCTTTTATATCGCCTTCATATACTGAGTGTCATGCACAGAACACAAAAATTGGACCATAGTGCTCGACTGGCCGCTGCTCTCCTGACCAAAACGAAACAGCTGCATAGAAATATTGAAGCTGCTGCACGCTCAGATCTGTAGAGCTGGGGTCAGTCCAAGTACTGCGTTCCGATCACAATACGATTTATGCCGCCGTCTGACTGCGGCCCATGGATCACTGTATTTTTAGGTCATGCAGTGGCTGTTGCTGCACACTTCTGTTTATCCCCCTTTTGTGAATCTTGACACAGCCGATGCTCAGTATTTCTTCAGGTGCAGCTATTCCAGTACTCATGAATCAGAGTGTTTGCTTCTATTAGGCTATGTGCCCACGTTGCAGAAATGCTCCGGAATTGTCTGCAGCATTTCCGCAACTCCTCGTTGCGGGTAAAACGCATGCGGAGTTCACATGCATTTTCCCGCAAAGCCAAGTTGCAAGCGTTTTTAGCTTGCAGATTGCTAGCGCTTTTCAAAGCAATTGAAGCATCGCTTGGAAAAAGTGATTGACAGGTTGGTCACACGAGTCAAACATAGTGATTCGGAACCTGCAGTCTGTGTAGTATGTTGCCCACGGGGAGATAGAGCTGGCGTTCAGTGGTATGAGCCCTGGTGCATGCAGTCTTTCTAAAGGCAGCCAGGCCAGCGGACAAGAGCACCCACTGACCCCGTTTGTCTACAATACCTATGTTACTGCAATGCCATGTACATGTGGTAAGCAACATAGTGAATCAGAAGAACTATACTAATTTTCTAACTGGAGGCATTTGCTAATATTAATATTAATGCATCTACTACTTATTGGGATCGGATCTTGTAGATGGGAATGCCCCTTTAACTGACAGAACTATTTACCACAAAATGGATTCCATAAAAACATCAACTTACCATGCAAAAAACAAGCCCCACACATCTCCATCTATGGGAAAAAAAATAAAAAAAATCTTATGTGTCAATGAAAATGGTGACACAAGCCAAATATTTTTCTTTTAAAATTTTCAAACTTTTTTCACCACTTGAAAAAAACAACTATACAAGTTTTGCTCTAATTGTGCATGCTAGAAAATCATGTTGCCAGGTTATTTTTACTACACAAGCACAAACCCCAACAATGGCAGATTTTTTTTTTCTTCTTACCATTGGCTTTTTACATTTTTCAGTAAATTACATCTTAAGATAATGGTAACATTCAACAACTAATCCCACAAAAACACTATGGCTATATCGATTTAAAAATAAAAAAAAATATGACTTTTGGAAGATGATTAGGAATAGACGAAAGCACAAATATTAAGAATCGAATGGTTCTGAAAGGCCTAAGGCCCTGTGCACACTTTGCGTTTTTAGATGCGTTTCCGCTGCGTTTTTCAACGTGCGGAAACGCATCCAACCCGCAGCACAGTGCACTACCAATGTAATCCAATGGAACCGCAGGTCTGCTGTGCACATGCTGCGGAAAAAAATGTGCGGTTTCGCCGCGCTTTATTTTCCTCAGCATGTCAATTCTTTGTGCGGAACTGCAGCGGTTCGGCGCCCATTGACTTGCATTGAGTCGGGCACTTCCGCAGCAAAACCGCAGGTCTAAAAAAGATCTGCGATTTTACTGCGGGTGAAACCGCTGCAGTTCGGGAGGAGGGAACTGTGTGGGCGGAGTGTGAGCGTGTATAGTGTGTGGCGCTATGTTTGTGGGTGGTGCGTGGGCGTGTATAGTGTGCGGCGCTATGTGTGGGCGGTACGTGGGCGTGTATAGTGTGCGGCGCTATGTGTGGGCGGTGCGTGGGCGTGTATAGTGTGTAGTGTGAGGCGCTATGGTGGGCGGTGCGTGGACGTGTATAGTGTGCGGCGCTATGTGTGTGGGCGGTGATTGTGTGCCGGTGTCTGCGTGATCGGTGTGCGGGGCTGTGTGCGGGATCGGTGTATGTGCGGGGCTGTGTGCGTGATCGGTGTGTGTTAACTATATTGTGTTAAGATTTTGTGTTGTGAATGTGCTAGAAATGAATTCTGAGCAGAAGCTCCCTCTGGTGGTTACAAACAGTACTGAACTATCCAATGAAGATTGTGAAGATTGGCGATCAGGTGTTACTGACTGGTCTTATATAAGGGAGGTTCCCTCCCATCAGGGTTGCCGGTGATCAATTGTTCTGGTCTCATCTTTGATTCCTGTTCACTTTGTAGCCTGCTGTTTCGTGCCTGCATCTTCTGCTAACAGATAAGACATTTTATTCTTTTTGTTTTTTGTGCTTGCTTTTTGGATTTTATCATGCACTTCTGTGGAGGTCTGCCGGGTCCCCTCCGGGGGCTTGTGCTCCTCTCAGTTTAGTTCAGCCACTGTTGTTTGTTCATTTGCCTTTTCCAGTTTTTTCAGTGGCTGCTGTTTAGTTTTGTTACACCAGAGAACTAATTTAGGTGGTAGAGGTCGTGTGATCTCAGGTGTTTTTGTAATTAGTAGAGTTGGTACTTTTCAGGGTTTTTTGGGGTTGCAGTAAGTGTCCTTCTTATCCTTTTCTATTTAGGAAGTTTGGGCCCCAACGTTTGCTCATACTATTTTCTGTCTGTGTCAGTATTTCCTCTTGTCTAACCGCCATTACATGTTTGGGGGCTTTCTATGTTCTTTGGGGATCTGCTCCGGGGCAGATAGTTTTCCTCTTTCTGTCTTTAGGTGTAGTTAGCTTCTCATGTATAGAAAAACTGGGCACACTCATAAATAGTGTAATAGGTGAAAATTTAATACATGCAGTGGTCACTTAGCTAAGTGACCACTGCATGTATTAAATTTTCAAGCTAAGTGACCACTGCATGTATTAAATTTTCACCTATTACACTATTTATGAGTGTGCCCAGTTTTTCTATACACGGTATTTGGTTTGGGAACCTACTGTGGCACCTCTTTTGGAAGCTGTGCTAGCATTTTCTTTACTAATAGTTAGCTTCTCAGGCTGTGACGAGGCGTCTAGGACCAACGTAGGTACGCTCCATGGCTGCCTTTAGTTGTGGTGGTTAGTCAGGGTACTGCAATCCCATAGATTCCAACCTCTCTGGTGTATTTCCTTTTTTGCTTGCTCTCCTCAGCTACCAAATCATAACAGTATCACCGGCCAAAAAACTGATATTTGTATGGTACTCACAGAAGGGAAAAATAGTGTTAAAGAAAGAAGATTGTCAGAGTTGTCAGAGATTTTTTATTTTTTTTTTTTCCCTCTGTATCTCTGGGTGCTGAGGATTTTTTTTCTCTCAATGGAGTTTGCACAGTTGTCTGGCCGTGTGGATCAGCTTGCCACTGAAGTTCGGAGTATTGCTATCTATCTTGCAGGGTTGCCTGTTGTGGAACCTAGGATTCCCATGCCAGATTTGTTTTTAGGGGATCGAGCTAAATTTCTGAATTTCAAAAATAACTGTAAGTTGTTTTTTGCCTTGAAATCTAAGTCCTCAGGGAACGCAGCACAGCAGGTTCAAATTGTCATCTCTCTCCTGCGCGGCGATCCTCAGGATTGAGCTTTTTCCCTGACACCTGGGAACCCTGTTTTGAGTAATGTTGATGCATTTTTTCAGGCTCTGGGGTTATTGTACGATGAGCCTAATGTCACTGATCAAGCTGAAAAAGCCTTGTTGGCATTAAATCAGGAGCTTGAGGACGCTGAGTTATACTGTCAGAGATTCCGAAGGTGGGCAGTCCTGACCAAATGGAATGACGAAGCTTTGGCAGCCCTTTTTCAGAAGGGTCTGTCAGAGAATGTAAAGGATGTTATGGTGGGATTCCCTGTCCCCTCTGGTCTCAATGATTCTATGTCATTAGCGATTCAAATTGACAGACGTTTGCGTGAGCGTAGAGGTATGTGTGGAATATAGTTGCCTTGTGAACCAGCTTCTGAACCCATGCAGTGTGATAGAGTGGCTTCTGGGGCACAGCGTCATGAGTTTCGAAAACGCAATGGGTTATGTTTCTACTGTGGTGATGCCTCTCATGCTATTTCGGTCTGCCCTAGGCGGGGAAGACGTTTTGCACGCTCAGTTGTCTTGGGTAGTGTTCAGAGTAAATTTTTGTTGACTGTTACCCTGATTTGCTCCCTGTCCACATTTTCTGCTCAGGCTTTCGTTGATTCGGGAGCAGCTATTAACCTGATGGATTTTGATTTTGCTAAACGTTGTGGGTTTCCCTTGATACCCCTACGGAAGTCTATTCCCCTACTGGGGATCGATTCTACCCCTTTGGCTGAGAATAAACCTCAGTTCTCTACTCAGGTGATAATGAGGGTTGAACCTGATCATCAGGTGTCATGTATAGTGTACAGTTCCTATAGCGTCTTGTGCTTGGGTGCGAGGAAAACACATGAGACATAGGTTGATATGAAATGACTTGTATTACTTCATACAAGCATGCAGAAAAGGTCACACAGTTTGCAGGAACAGAGGCAGGAGAACACAGCAGGCCAGAGTAACTTCAAGCTCTACAATAACTCTCCAAGCAGGTTCAGGATCTCTTCTCTGTACCGTAATTCCTCTGCAAACATGGATTCACCAGACAGCAGGTTTCCAAAGTCCAAAAGTGTTCCAAAGTTCCTCAGTAGGAAATAGCTGGAGTCCAAAATCCTAGGTTTCCAGGAGTCAGGTCACAGGCTGACTGAGGCTTGATTCAGGAGCACTGATTGTTCAGCTGAGGCTGCTTAAGAAGCAAGAGGGAGAGAATCAGGGCGGGAACATGAAAACTGGAAACTCCATATTAACTGAGGGCAAGAGCTGCAGAAAGACAGAAAGCAAAATGGCCGACGGAAAACTGAGTTTCAAGGAACATGTCAAAAGAGACAAAGAACCTTACATTACTCCCCCCTTAAGGACAACCTCCGGTTGACCTCAGACCCGGCTTGTCAGGGTACCTCTGATGAAACTGGCGGAGCAGGCGAGGAGCATTTACATTATTGACTGGTTCCCATGATTGTCCTCCACTGGGTAGCCCTGCCATTTAATCAAGTATTGCAACTGATTTCTGTACAACCTGGAATCTAGAATCCTTTCCACCATAAATTCTTCCTGACCATCGACCAGCACTGGGTCAGGGCAAGGAGAAGAGCGTCCAAGAAACGTATTGGGTGTTGCAGCCTTTAGTAGGGATACATGAAAGACAGGGTGGATTCTCATAGTTCTGGGCAGTTGAAGACGACAAGCAACAGCACTTATAATCTTACTGATCTTATAAGGTCCAATGTACTTATGTCCCAATTTAGACGATGGAATCTTTATTTTAAGATTTCTGGTTGACAGCCAGACCAAATCTCCTACCTTGAAAGCTGGTGCAGGTTTACGAAATTTATCTGCTGCTTTCTTGTACCTTTCCTGAGCCAATTCTAGATTTTCCTTTAGAAGATCCATATTCTTTTGTAAAGAAGTGATTCTTTCAGCCACTGCCGGCAAGGGCGTATCTGTGGGAAATCGAGGAAGAATGTTAGGATGATAACCTAGATTGGAGTAAAAAGGAGACTGCTTAGTGGAGGCGCTCTGAGAGTTATTATAAGAGAACTCAGCCAGTGGAAGTAGATCCACCCAATCATCTTGTAGGTGGCAGATAAAGCAGCGGAGATACTGCTCCAGGGTCTGATTGGTTCGTTCTGTCTGTCCATTAGTCTGAGGCTTGGACATGACAGAGCTCCTCTCGCAACACTCACAGTGAATGACTGCTGCAGTAGTCTTACGAGAACGGCTGGGGCAGTTTATAATGAAGTGCCCTGACTTACCACAGTAAAAACATAGATTTTCCTTTATACGATGTTCTTTGCGAGCATCACTAACCCGTCTTTGTAAAGAGTCCACCTGCATGGGTTCAGGTTCTGGTTCCCTTGTGATCCTACTCAAAGGTTCCTTAGCTGAGGAGGGAGGTAGGAAAAGGTTAGTGCGATTATTTTCGAACCATCTCTCTTGTCTGCGTTCAGTCAGACGAGCATCAATGCGTATACAATAGTTAATAAAGTTACCTAACGCAGTGGGAGGGTCGGCACGAGCAAGTTCATCCTTAATCAGTGGAGACAACCCTTTCCGAAAAATAGATTTTTTGGCGGAAGCGTCCCAAGTGGTATCAAGAGCCCATCTCCTGAAATCCAAGGCATATTCGGCTACTGAACGCTTACCTTGGCGCAAAGTTAACATGGCTGCTTCAGCTGTTGCACCTCGATTGGGGTCATCAAACACCTGCCCCATGGCTGAAATAAAAGCATCAAGGTGATTCAAACAATCATCCTCAGTCTCAATCAGAGGGTTTGCCCACATCAAAGCCTTATTGGTAAGCAACATGATTATAGTAAGCACTTTGGATCGTTCAGTGGGAAATTGTGAAGCATGTGCAGAGAAAAATAGATTGCATTGGTTAATAAATCCCCTGAATTTCTCACGTTCACCGCCAAAACGAAAAGGAGGTAACTTGGGGATCCCAGAACTCGGGGTTATGGCAGGAGCCTGGACTCGTTCCTCTAGAGCCTCAATCCTGGCTCGTAATTCCTGAGTAGTTTGTCCAAACACTTGCAAATTATGATTAGTGAGGTCCTGTAGGCTTGCAAAACGGGTCTTTATAGTCTGTATATCTGCAAGGATTGTATCAGTCACTCCGCAAAGCTCCTTTATGCGGGCCTCCATCTTCCAGATCTTTTAAGGCAGAAGTGCTGGAAGGAGAAGAGGAAAGGAAAAAAAAAAAAAACAATAGTGTTTACCTGTGGTAACACTCCAGAGTAACATTTAAGGGAATGCGCTCACCTGGAATGGTTGTGAGAAGTCACAACCAGTGTCATCACAGAAGGTATTAAACGGACATCTGATATCCACAGTCACAGCAGACACGGCTTTCCCAGACCCAGCAGACACTAAACATTGGCTCCTGAATCTTGTCATGTATAGTGTACAGTTCCTATAGCGTCTTGTGCTTGGGTGCGAGGAAAACACATGAGACATAGGTTGATATGAAATGACTTGTATTACTTCATACAAGCATGCAGAAAAGGTCACACAGTTTGCAGGAACAGAGGCAGGGGAACACAGCAGGCCAGAGTAACTTCAAGCTCTACAATAACTCTCCAAGCAGGTTCAGGATCTCTTCTCTGTACCGTAATTCCTCTGCAAACATGGATTCACCAGACAGCAGGTTTCCAAAGTCCAAAAGTGTTCCAAAGTTCCTCAGTAGGAAATAGCTGGAGTCCAAAATCCTAGGTTTCCAGGAGTCAGGTCACAGGCTGACTGAGGCTTGATTCAGGAGCACTGATTGTTCAGCTGAGGCTGCTTAAGAAGCAAGAGGGAGAGAATCAGGGCGGGAACATGAAAACTGGAAACTCCATATTAACTGAGGGCAAGAGCTGCAGAAAGACAGAAAGCAAAATGGCCGACGGAAAACTGAGTTTCAAGGAACATGTCAAAAGAGACAAAGAACCTTACATCAGGAGAGTTGCAAATTTTTGGTGCTGTATAATCTGCATGACATTATCGTACTGGGTTTCCCTTGGTTGCAGTCTCATAATCCTGTTTTGGATTGGAAATCTGTGTCTGTAACCAGTTGGGGCTGCCAATGTGTTAATACCAACACTCCTGTTTTTTCTGCCTCCCCCAGGCTCAGGATGTTCCTGACTTTTTGACTGATTTTTCTGATGTGTTTAGCGAAAGTAAATCTGCATCCTTGCCCCCCCATAGGAGCTATGACTGCGCTATTGAATTAGTGCCTGGTAGTAAATTCCCTAAAGGTCGCCTTTTTAACTTGTCTGTACCTGAACATGACACTATGCGGTCTTATATCAAGGAGTCATCGGAGAAGGGTCATATCAGACCATCCTCTTCACCCTTGGGTGCCGGTTTTTTCTTTGTGGCCAAAAAGGATGGTTCATTAAGGCCGTGCATTGATTATCGTCTCTTGAACAATATCACTGTGAAATATCAATATCCGTTACCCTTGATTTCTGACCTGTTTTCCAGGGTGAAAAGTGCTACTTGGTTTACCAAGCTTGACCTCAGGGGGGCATGTAACCTTATTCGCATTAAGCACGGGGATGAATGGAAGACGGCATTTAATACCCCAGAGGGGCATTTTGAGTACCTAGTGATGCCCTTTGGGCTCACTAATGCTCCTTCTGTCTTCCAGTCCTTCATGAATGACATTTTCAGGGATTTTGTGGATAAATTCCTGATTGTTTATTTGGATGATATCTTGATTTTTTCCAATGACTGGGACTCTCATGTGAAACATGTTCGGACTGTGTTCCAGATTTTGAGAGAGAATGCTCTGTATGTGAAGGTATCAAAGTGTCTTTTTGGCGTACAGAGGATCTCATTTCTGGGATTCATTTTGTCCCCATCTGTTATTGAAATGGACCCGGTCAAGGTTCAGGCCATCTGTGATTGGGTCCAACCTACTTCATTAAAGGCTCTTCAAAGATTCTTGGGTTTTGCCAATTTTTATCGTAAATTTATTGGTAATTTCTCTGTTATTGTTAAACCATTGACTGATTTGACCAAAAAGGGTTCTGATGTGGTGAATTGGCCTCCTGAGGCAGTCTCTGCGTTTCAGGAACTTAAGCAGAGATTCACTTCTGCTCCTGTTCTACGGCAGCCTGATGTTTCTCTGCCATTTCAGGTGGAGGTTGATGCCTCTGAAATTGGGGCAGGTGCCGTTTTGTCCCAAAGAGATCCAGAGACCTCTAAAAGTAACCCTTGTGCCTTTTTCTCTCGAAAATTTTCTCCAACTGAACGTAATTATGACGTGGGTAATCGGGAGTTATTGGCCATGAAGTGGGCTTTTGAAGAGTGGAGACATTGGCTGGAGGGAGCCAAACATCAGGTGGTGGTCCTCACGGACCATAAGAATCTGGTTTATCTGGAATCAGCCAAGCGACTTAATCCTAGACAGGCCAGGTGGGCCTTGTTTTTCACACGTTTTAATTTTGTGGTTTCCTTTCTTCCTGGCACTAAGAATGTTAAGGCGGATGCCCTCTCGAGGAGTTTCCTTGCGGACTCTCCTGAGTTATCTGATCCTGCTGTTATTTTGAAAGAGGGTGTAGTTCTTTCCGCCATCTCGCCCAATTTGAGACTGGCTCTGGAAGGGTGTCAGGAGGATAAACCCGAGCGCTGCCCTATTGGGAAATTGTTTGTCCCAGACCAATGGAAAAAGAGTGTGATGTCTGAGATTCATTGTTCCGCGTTGGCCGGTCATCCCGGAATTTTTGGTACCAGAGACTTGGTTAGTCGGTCCTTTTGGTGGCCTACTTTGTCTAGTGACGTCAGGGAATTTGTGCAGTCCTGCGGGACTTGCTCTCGCTCCAAGCCTTGCTCTCGCTCTAGTGGTTTGTTGATGCCATTGCCTGTGCCCAAGAGACCATGGACCCATATCTCTATGGATTTCATTTCCGACCTCCCTGTTTCTCAGAGAATGACCGTTATCTGGGTGATTTGTGATAGGTTTTCCAAAATGATACATCTTGTGCCATTACCTAAGTTGCCTTCCTCCTCTGAATTGGTGCCTTTGTTCCTTCAGCACATGGTTCGGTTACACGGCATTCCTGAGAACATTGTGTCTGACAGAGGAGTCCAGTTTGTTTCCAGATTTTGGAGAACTTTTTGTTCTAAACTTGGTGTTCAATTGTCTTTCTCCTCGGCTTTTCATCCTCAGACCAATGGACAAACTGAGAGAACAAACCAGACATTGGAGACTTATCTGAGATGCTTTGTGTCTGCTGATCAGGATGACTGGGTCTCTTTTTTGCCTTTGGCTGAGTTTGCTCTTAATAATAGGGCTAGCTCTGCCACTTTGATGTCTCCATTTTTCTGCAATTTTCGGTTTCTCCCTCATTTTCTTCAGGACAGACGGAGGCTTCTGTCTGTCCAGGTGTTGACTCTGTTGTGGAGCGTATGCAGCAGATTTGGGACCAGGTAGTGGAGAGGTTGTCCCTCTCTCAGGAGAGGGCCTCAGCGGTTTGCCAACCGGCATAGGACTGATGGTCCTCGGTTTGAAGTGGGGGACTTGGTCTGGTTGTCCTCAAGAAATATCCCTATGAGAGTTGCATCTCCTAAGTTTAAGCCTAGGTTCATTGGACCTTGTAAGATCATGGAGATTCTTAATCCTGTTTCCTTTCGTTTACTTCTTCCAGGGACATTTAAGATCCATAACGTGTTCCACAAGTCCTTATTGAAGAGGTTTGTCGAGCCAGTGGTTCCTATGGCTATGCCTCCTGACCCTGTTTTGGTTGAGGGCAATCTGGAGTATGTGGTTGAGAAAATATTGGATTCTCGTTTTTCTAGACGGAAACTCCAGTATTTGGTTAAGTGGAGAGGTTATGGTCAGGAGGACAATTCTTGGGTGTTTGCTTCGGACATCCATGCCAGGAGACTCATCCGTGCGTATCACAGAGCTCATCCTGACCGACCTGGTTGCTCAAATGAGGGTTCGGTGACCCCTCCTCAAGGGGGGTACTGTTGTGAATGTGCTAGAAATGAATTCTGAGCAGAAGCCCCTCTGGTGGTTACAAACAGTACTGAACTATCCAATGAAGATTGTGAAGATTGGCGATCAGGTGTTACTGACTGGTCTTATATAAGGGAGGTTCCCTCCCATCAGGGTTGCCAGTGATCAATTGTTCTGGTCTCATCTTTGATTCCTGTTCACTTTGTAGCCTGCTGTTTCATGCATGCATCTTCTGCTAACAGATAAGACATTTTCTTCTTTTTGTTTTTTGTGCTTGCTTTTTGCATTTTGTCCTGCACTTCTGTGGGGGTCTGCCGGGTCCCCTCCGGGGGCTTGTGCTCCTCTCAGTTTAGTGTAGCCACTGTTGTTTGTTCATTTGCCTTTTCCAGTTTTTTCAGTGGCTGCTGTTTAGTTTTGTTACACCAGAGAACTAATTTAGGTGGTAGAGGTCGTGTGATCTCAGGTGTTTTTGTAATTAGTAGAGTTGGTACTTTTTAGGGTTTTTGGGATTGCAGTAAGTGTCCTTCCTATCCTTTTCTATTTAGGAAGTTTGGGCCCCAACGTTTGCTCATATTATTTTCTGTCTGTGTCAGTATTTCCTCTTGTCTAACCGCCATTACATGTTTGGGGGCTTTCTATGTTCTTTGGGGATCTGCTCCGGGGCAGATAGTTTTCCTCTTTCTGTCTTTAGGTGTAGTTAGCTTCTCATGTATAGAAAAACTGGGCACACTCATAAATAGTGTAATAGGTGAAAATTTAATACATGCAGTGGTCACTTAGCTAAGTGACCACTGCATGTATTAAATTTTCAAGCTAAGTGACCACTGCATGTATTAAATTTTCACCTATTACACTATTTATGAGTGTGCCCAGTTTTTCTATACACGGTATTTGGTTTGGGAACCTACTGTGGCACCTCTTTTGGAAGCTGTGCTAGCATTTTCTTTACTAATAGTTAGCTTCTCAGGCTGTGACGAGGCGTCTAGGACCAACGTAGGTACGCTCCATGGCTGCCTTTAGTTGTGGTGGTTAGTCAGGGTACTGCAATCCCATAGATTCCAACCTCTCTGGTGTATTTCCTTTTTGCTTGCTCTCCTCAGCTACCAAATCATAACAGTATCACTGGCCAAAAAACTGATATTTGTATGGTACTCACAGAAGGGAAAAATAGTGTTAAAGAAAGAAGATTGTCAGAGTTGTCAGAGATTTTTTTTTTTTTTTTCCCTCTGTATCTCTGGGTGCTGAGGATTTTTTTTCTCTCAATGGAGTTTGCACAGTTGTCTGGCCGTGTGGATCAGCTTGCCACTGAAGTTCGGAGTATTGCTATCTATCTTGCAGGGTTGCCTGTTGTGGAACCTAGGATTCCCATGCCAGATTTGTTTTTAGGGGATCGAGCTAAATTTCTGAATTTCAAAAATAACTGTAAGTTGTTTTTTGCCTTGAAATCTAAGTCCTCAGGGAACGCAGCACAGCAGGTTCAAATTGTCATCTCTCTCCTGCGCGGCGATCCTCAGGATTGGGCTTTTTCCCTGACACCTGGGGACCCTGTTTTGAGTAATGTTGATGCATTTTTTCAGGCTCTGGGGTTATTGTACGAAGAGCCTAATGTCATTGATCAAGCTGAAAAAGCCTTGTTGGCATTAAATCAGGGGCTTGAGGACGCTGAGTTATACTGTCAGAGATTCCGAAGGTGGGCAGTCCTGACCAAATGGAATGACGTTGCTTTGGCAGCCCTTTTTCGGAAGGGTCTGTCAGAGAATGTAAAGGATGTTATGGTGGGATTCCCTGTCCCCTCTGGTCTCAATGATTCTATGTCATTAGCGATTCAAATTGACAGACGTTTGCGTGAGCGTAGAGGTATGTGTGGAATAGTGTTGCCTTGTGAACCAGCTTCTGAACCCATGCAGTGTGATAGAGTGGCTTCTGGGGCACAGCGTCATGAGTTTCGAAAACGCAATGGGTTATGTTTCTACTGTGGTGATGCCTCTCATGCTATTTCGGTCTGCCCTAGACGGGGAAGATGTTTTGCACGCTCAGTTGTCTTGGGTAGTGTTCAGACTAAATTTTTGTTGACTGTTACCCTGATTTGCTCCCTGTCCACATTTTCTGCTCAGGCTTTCGTTGATTCGGGAGCAGCTATTAACCTGATGGATTTTGATTTTGCTAAACGTTGTGGGTTTCCCTTGATACCCCTACGGAAGTCTATTCCCCTACTGGGGATCGATTCTACCCCTTTGGCTGAGAATAAACCTCAGTTCTCTACTCAGGTGATAATGAGGGTTGAACCTGATCATCAGTAGAGTTGCAAATTTTTGGTGCTGTATAATCTGCATGACATTATCGTACTGGGTTTCCCTTGGTTGCAGTCTCATAATCCTGTTTTGGATTGGAAATCTGTGTCTGTAACCAGTTGGGGCTGCCAATGTGTTAATACCAACACTCCTGTTTTTTCTGCCTCCCCCCAGGCTCAGGATGTTCCTGACTTTTTGACTGATTTTTCTGATGTGTTTAGCGAAAGTAAATCTGCATCCTTGCCCCCCCATAGGAGCTATGACTGTGCTATTGAATTAGTGCCTGGTAGTAAATTCCCTAAAGGTCGCCTTTTTAACTTGTCTGTACCTGAACATGACACTATGCGGTCTTATATCAAGGAGTCATTGGAGAAGGGTCATATCAGACCATCCTCTTCACCCTTGGGTGCCGGTTTTTTCTTTGTGGCCAAAAAGGATGGTTCATTAAGGCCGTGTATTGATTATCGTCTCTTGAACAATATCACTGTGAAATATCAATATCCGTTACCCTTGATTTCTGACCTGTTTTCCAGGGTGAAAAGTGCTACTTGGTTTACCAAGCTTGACCTCAGGGGGGCATATAACCTTATTCGCATTAAGCACGGGGATGAATGGAAGACGGCATTTAATACCCCAGAGGGGCATTTTGAGTACCTAGTGATGCCCTTTGGGCTCACTAATTCTCATTCTGTCTTCCAGTCCTTCATGAATGACATTTTCAGGGATTTTGTGGATAAATTTCTGATTGTTTATTTGGATGATATCTTGATTTTTTCCAATGACTGGGACTCTCATGTGAAACATGTTCGGACTGTGTTCCAGATTTTGAGAGAGAATGCTCTGTATGTGAAGGAATCAAAGTGTCTTTTTGGCGTACAGAGGATCTCATTTCTGGGATTCATTTTGTCCCCATCTGTTATTGAAATGGACCCGGTCAAGGTTCAGGCCATCTGTGATTGGGTCCAACCTACTTCATTAAAGGCTCTTCAAAGATTCTTGGGTTTTGCCAATTTTTATCGTAAATTTATTGGTAATTTCTCTGTTATTGTTAAACCATTGACTGATTTGACCAAAAAGGGTTCTGATGTGGTGAATTGGCCTCCTGAGGCAGTCTCTGCGTTTCAGGAACTTAAGCAGAGATTCACTTCTGCTCCTGTTCTACGGCAGCCTGATGTTTCTCTGCCATTTCAGGTGGAGGTTGATGCCTCTGAAATTGGGGCAGGTGCCGTTTTGTCCCAAAGAGATCCAGAGACCTCTAAAAGTAACCCTTGTGCCTTTTTCTCTCGAAAATTTTCTCCAACTGAACGTAATTATGACGTGGGTAATCGGGAGTTATTGGCCATGAAGTGGGCTTTTGAAGAGTGGAGACATTGGCTGGAGGGAGCCAAACATCAGGTGGTGGTCCTCACGGACCATAAGAATCTGGTTTATCTGGAATCAGCCAAGCGACTTAATCCTAGACAGGCCAGGTGGGCCTTGTTTTTCACACGTTTTAATTTTGTGGTTTCCTTTCTTCCTGGCACTAAGAATGTTAAGGCGGATGCCCTCTCGAGGAGTTTCCTTTCGGACTCTCCTGAGTTATCTGATCCTGCTGTTATTTTGAAAGAGGGTGTAGTTCTTTCCGCCATCTCGCCCAATTTGAGACTGGCTCTGGAAGGGTGTCAGGAGGATAAACCCGAGCGCTGCCCTATTGGGAAATTGTTTGTCCCAGACCAATGGAAAAAGAGTGTGATGTCTGAGATTCATTGTTCCGCGTTGGCCGGTCATCCCGGAATTTTTGGTACCAGAGACTTGGTTAGTCGGTCCTTTTGGTGGCCTACTTTGTCTCGTGACGTCAGGGAATTTGTGCAGTCCTGCGGGACTTACTCTCGCTCCAAGCCTTGCTCTCGCTCTAGTGGTTTGTTGATGCCTTTGCCTGTGCCCAAGAGACCATGGACCCATATCTCTATGGATTTCATTTCCGACCTCCCTGTTTCTCAGAGAATGACCGTTATCTGGGTGATTTGTGATAGGTTTTCCAAAATGATACATCTTGTGCCATTACCTAAGTTGCCTTCCTCCTCTGAATTGGTGCCTTTGTTCCTTCAGCACGTGGTTCGGTTACACGGCATTCCTGAGAACATTGTGTCTGACAGAGGAGTCCAGTTTGTTTCCAGATTTTGGAGGACTTTTTGTTCTAAACTTGGTGTTCAATTGTCTTTCTCCTCGGCTTTTCATCCTCAGACCAATGGACAAACTGAGAGAACAAACCAGACATTGGAGACTTATCTGAGATGCTTTGTGTCTGCTGATCAGGATGACTGGGTCTCTTTTTTGCCTTTGGCTGAGTTTGCTCTTAATAATAGGGCTAGCTCTGCCACTTTGATGTCTCCATTTTTCTGCAATTTTCGGTTTCTCCCTCGATTTTCTTCAGGACAGACGGAGGCTTCTGTCTGTCCAGGTGTTGACTCTGTTGTGGAGCGTATGCAGCAGATTTGGAACCAGGTAGTGGAGAGGTTGTCCCTCTCTCAGGAGAGGGCCCAGGGGTTTGCCAACCGGCATAGGACTGATGGTCCTCGGTTTGAAGTGGGGGACTTGGTCTGGTTGTCCTCAAGAAATATCCCTATGAGAGTTGCATCTCCTAAGTTTAAGCCTAGGTTCATTGGACCTTGTAAGATCATGGAGATTCTTAATCCTGTTTCCTTTCGTTTACTTCTTCCAGGGACATTTAAGATCCATAACGTGTTCCACAAGTCCTTATTGAAGAGGTTTGTCGAGCCAGTGGTTCCTATGGCTATGCCTCCTGACCCTGTTTTGGTTGAGGGCAATCTGGAGTATGTGGTTGAGAAAATATTGGATTCTCGTTTTTCTAGACGGAAACTCCAGTATTTGGTTAAGTGGAGAGGTTATGGTCAGGAGGACAATTCTTGGGTGTTTGCTTCGGACATCCATGCCAGGAGACTCATCCGTGCGTATCACAGAGCTCATCCTGACCGACCTGGTTGCTCAAATGAGGGTTCGGTGACCCCTCCTCAAGGGGGAGTACTGTTGTGAATGTGCTAGAAATGAAATTCTGAGCAGAAGCTCCCTCTGGTGGTTACAAACAGTACTGAACTATCCAATGAAGATTGTGAAGATTGGCGATCAGGTGTTACTGACTGGTCTTATATAAGGGAGGTTCCCTCCCATCAGGGTTGCCGGTGATCAATTGTTCTGGTCTCATCTTTGATTCCTGTTCACTTTGTAGCCTTGTAAGGTTCTTTGTCTCTGTTGACATGTTCCTTGAAACTCAGTTTTCCGTCGGCCATTTTGCTTTCTGTCTTTCTGCAGCTCTTGCCCTCAGTTAATATGGAGTTTCCAGTTTTCATGTTCCCGCCCTGATTCTTCCCTCTTGCTTCTTAAGCAGCCTCAGCTGAACAATCAGTGCTGCTGAATCAAGCCTCAGTCAGTCTGTGACCTGACTTCTGGAAACCTTGGACTTGTACTCCAGCTATTCCCTACTGAGGAACCTTGGAACACTTTTGGACTCTGGAAACCTGCTGTTTGGTGAATCCATGTTTGCAGAGGAAGTACGGTACAGAGAAGAGATCCTGAACCTGCTTTGGAGATTTATTGTAGTGCTTGAAGTTACTCTGGCCTGCTGTGTCTCCTGTCGCTGTTCCTGCAAACTGTGTGAACTTTTCAGCATGCTTGTATGAAGCAATACAAGTCATTTCATATCAACCTGTGTCTCCTGTGTTTTCCTCGCACCCAAGCACAAGACGCTATAGGAACTGTACACTATACATGACAAGATTCAGGAGCCAATGTTTAGTGTCTGCTGGGTCTGGGAAAGCCGTGTCTGCTGTGACTGTGGATATCAGATGTCCGTTTAATACCTTATGTGATGACAGTGGTTGTGACTTCTCACAACCATTCCAGGTGAGCGCATTCCCTTAAAATTTTACTCTGGAGTGTTACCACAGGTAAACACTATTGTTTTTTTTTTTTTTCCTTTCCTCTTCTCCTTCCAGCACTTCTGCCTTAAAAGATCTGGAAGATGGAGGCCCGCATAAAGGAATTTTGCGGAGTGACTGATACAATCCTTTCAGATGTACAGACTTTAAAAATCCGTTTTGCAAGCCTACAGGACCTCACTAATCATAATTTGCAAGTGTTTGGACAGACTACCCAGGAATTGCGAGAAATGATTGAGGCTCTAGAGGAACGAGCCCAGGCTCCTGCCATAACCCCGAGTTCTGGGATCCCCAAATTACCTCCTTTTCGTTTTGGCGGTGAACGTGAGAAATTCAGGGGATTTATTAATCAATGCAATTTATTTTTCTCTGCACATGCTTCACAATTTCCCACTGAACGATCCAAAGTGCTTACTATAATCATGTTGCTTACCAATAAGGCTTTGATGTGGGCAAACCCTCTGATTGAGACTGAGGATGATTGTTTGAATCACCTTGATGCTTTTATTTCAGCCATGGGGCAGGTGTTTGATGACCCCAATCGAGGTGCAACAGCTGAAGCAGCCATGTTAACTTTGCGCCAAGGTAAGCGTTCAGTAGCCGAATATGCCCTGGATTTCAGGAGATGGGCTCTTGATACCACTTGGGACACTTCCGCTAAAAAATCTATTTTTCGGAAAGGGTTGTCTCCACTGATTAAGGATGAACTTGCTCGTGCCGACCCTCCCACTGCGTTAGGTGACTTTATTAACTATTGTATCCGTATTGATGCTCGTCTGACTGAACGCAGACAAGAGAGATGGTTCGAAAATAATCGCACTAACCTTTTCCTACCTCCCTCCTCAGCTAAGGAACCTTTGAGTAGGATCACAAGGGAACCAGAACCTGAACCCATGCAGGTGGACTCTTTACAAAGACGGGTTAGTGATGCACGCAAAGAACATCGTATAAAGGAAAATCTATGTTTCTACTGTGGTAAGTCAGGGCACTTCATTATAAACTGCCCCAGCCGTTCTCGTAAGACTACTGCAGCAGTCATTCACTGTGAGTGTTGCGAGAGGAGCTCTGTCATGTCCGAGCCTCAGGCTCCAGAGAGATCTGTTGCAAGAGATCTTGATTTCTCGGACTTAAACTCTGTTAGTTCTGGGGACGATGACGGTATAAACGCTGCAACTTTTCAAGTTTCCTCAGCGGTGTCCCAGCTGAGTTGTAAAAGAAACAGTTCTCATTGCTTCCTTTCCATCAAACTCTGGGTTGACTCAGTCTGGGTGTCTAGCTCTGCTATGATCGACTCAGGAGCAAGTGGAAATTTTATGGATATCTCCTTTGCTCTGAAACAGGGGATACGTTCAGTGAAGAAGGCTACTCCAGTACAGATGGAGACTGTGGATGGCTCTCTACTGACTTCTGGACCAGTGGATCAAGAAACAGAGCCTTTGAGGGTCCTTATGGGTAAAGATCATCAGGAGAAAATGTCTTTTTTGCTTATCTCTTCTCCCCACTTTCCCATTATTCTAGGGCTACCATGTCTGCAGGCGCAGAATCCTACGATTAACTGGGAGACCAAGGAATTACACTTTCCGGAGAAACAGATGAGTCAAGGAGTTTCAGCTTGCTCTGTTCCTAAAGGAACCATGTCAGTCCCTGAACTACCAGCTGTATACCAGGACTATGTGGATTTATGTGACAAGAAGAACGCTGATCAGCTTCCTCCTCACCGTCCATATGATTGTCCAATTGAATTATTGCCTGGAGCCGAGATACCTTTTGGTAAGATCTACCCCTAGCATAAAAGCTTTGAAGGATTATATAGACGAAAATTTAGCCAAGGGCTTCATACGCCCCTCTTCATCTCCCGCAGGTGCACCCATCTTCTTTGTGAAGAAGAAAGATGGATCTCTGAGACCCTGCATAGACTATAGGGAACTCAATAAGGTTACTATTAGAAACCGTTATCCATTGCCTTTAATCCCTGAGTTGTTGGAGAGAGTGCGGCATGCCAAAATTTTCTCTAAACTGGATCTCCGTGGGGCCTATAACTTGGTCCGTATTAGACCTGGGGATGAATGGAAGACTGCTTTCAGGTCACGCTATGGACACTTTGAATATCTAGTTATGCCTTTTGGTCTGAGTACCGCCCCAGCCACTTTCCAACACTTCGTGAATGATATCTTCAGGGATCTCCTACATACATTTGTGGTGATTTATCTGGATGATATTCTAATTTTTTCTAACTCCACAGAGGAACATCATGGACATGTGAGAATGGTCTTAGAACGCCTAAGACAAAACCATCTCTACATCAAACTTGAAAAATGTGAATTCCATAGGACCGAAATTCAATTTCTGGGGTATGTACTATCTACGCAAGGGATTAGTATGGATGGAAGCAAGACCCAAGCCATGAAGGATTGGCCAATTCCTAGAAATGTGAAGGAGGTGCAGCGTTTCATCGGGTTTGCCAACTTCTATAGACGTTTCATTAAGAATTTTTCTGAGGTAGTGTCACCTATCACCCAACTTACCCGGAAACAGTCTAGGTTCTCCTGGACCCCGCAAGCTCAGGAAGCATTTTCCTGTTTAAAGGATAAATTTACCACCGCACCTATCTTAGTACATCCCAACCCCGAGCTTGCCTTCATAATAGAGGTGGATGCTTCAGACTGTGCCGTTGGAGCTATACTCTCTCAGAGAACAGGTGAGAAGAATGTCTTGCATCCCTGTGCCTTCTTTTCCCAGCAGTTGTCTTCGGCTGAGAGGAACTACGATGTGGGCAATAGAGAATTGTTGGCCATTATTGCCGCCTTCAAGGAATGGAGACACCTTCTTCAGGGAGCTGCACAGCAAATAGTCGTCCTGACAGACCATCGTAACCTTGAATTTATCAGGTCGGCTAAGTGCCTGACTCCTCGCCAGGCTCGCTGGAATCTTTTCCTAAACCAATTTAATTTTGTCATTTCTTATAGACCAGATCGCGCAATGGAAAGGCTGATGCACTCTCTAGGATTCATTCAGCAGAGACACGTCCACTTACTCCTCCTAAGACTATTCTTCCTGACTCTAGATTCCTGGGAGTGATTCATAATCAAGACCTACTTAAGGACATCAAGGAAGCATACCATGCGGATTCTTTGTTGGCTCAACCCCAAGGGACGTAAGTCTTGTCTTTAAGAATGGTGTGTGGATTCAGGGACAACGTCTGTATATACCTGAAACAGTCAGATTGAAAGTATTGCAACTCATCCACGATTCCAAGATAGCCGGGCATAGGGGAATTCTAAAGACACAAGAATTTCTTTCTCGTTTCTTTTGGTGGCCCACTTACAGGAAAGATGTCTTAAACTATGTCACTTCATGTGAAGTTTGTGCAAGATGCAAAACACCTCGCTCCTCACCAACTGGTCTGTTGCAACCTCTTCCCACCCCGTCCCGCCCGTGGGGATCCATTTCTATGGACTTCATTGTGGAGTTACCAACCTCTCAAGGGAAGAACACCATTCTAGTGGTGGTTGACCGTCTAACAAAGGCAGCTCATTTTATCCCTTGTGTCGGCTTACCCACTGCAAAACAGACATCAGACTTGATGATTAAGAATGTGTTTCGCTTACATGGAGTACCGGATGAGGTCATTTCGGATCGAGGGGTGCAATTCACTTCAAGGTTTTGGCAAAATTTCTGTGCAGCATTGGACATTAAAGTAAACCTTTCTTCTGCTTTTCATCCCCAGACTAATGGACAGACAGAACGAACCAATCAGACCCTGGAGCAGTATCTCCGCTGTTTTATCTGCCACCTACAGGATGATTGGGTGGATCTACTTCCACTGGCTGAGTTCTCTTATAACAACTCTCAGAGCGCCTCCACTAAGCAGTCTCCTTTTTACTCCAATCTAGGTTATCATCCTAACATTCTTCCTCGATTTCCCATAGATACGCCTTGCCGGCAGTGGCTGAAAGAATAACTTCTTTACAAAAGAATATGGATCTTCTAAAGGAAAATCTAGAATTGGCTCAGGAAAGGTAGAAGAAAGCAGCAGATAAATTTCGTAAACCTGCACCAGCTTTCAAGGTAGGAGATTTGGTCTGGCTGTCAACCAGAAATCTTAAATTAAAGATTCCATCGTCTAAATTGGGACATAAGTACATTGGACCTTATAAGATCAATAAGATTATAAGTGCTGTTGCTTGTCGTCTTCAACTGCTCAGAACTATGAGAATCCACCCTGTCTTTCATGTATCCCTACTAAAGGCTGCAACACCCAATACGTTTCCTGGACGTTCTTCTCCTTGCCCTGACCCAGTGCTGGTCGATGGTCAGGAAGAATTTATGGTGGAAAGGATTCTAGATTCCAGGTTGTACAGAAATCAGTTGCAATATTTGATTAAATGGCAGGGCTACCCAGTGGAGGACAACTCATGGGAACCAGTCAATAATGTAAATGCTCCTCGCCTGCTCCGCCAGTTTCATCAGAGGTACCCTGACAAGCCTGGTCTAAGGTCATCCGGAGGTTGTCCCTAAGGGGGGAGTAATGTAAGGTTCTTTGTCTCTGTTGACATGTTCCTTGAAACTCAGTTTTCCGTCGGCCATTTTGCTTTCTGTCTTTCTGCAGCTCTTGCCCTCAGTTAATATGGAGTTTCCAGTTTTCATGTTCCCGCCCTGATTCTTCCCTCTTGCTTCTTAAGCAGCCTCAGCTGAACAATCAGTGCTCCTGAATCAAGCCTCAGTCAGTCTGTGACCTGACTTCTGGAAACCTTGGACTTGTACTCCAGCTATTCCCTACTGAGGAACCTTGGAACACTTTTGGACTCTGTAAACCTGCTGTTTGGTGAATCCATGTTTGCAGAGGAAGTACGGTACAGAGAAGAGATCCTGAACCTGCTTTGGAGATTTATTGTAGTGCTTGAAGTTACTCTGGCCTGCTGTGTCTCCTGTCGCTGTTCCTGCAAACTGTGTGAACTTTTCAGCATGCTTGTATGAAGCAATACAAGTCATTTCATATCAACCTGTGTCTCCTGTGTTTTCCTCGCACCCAAGCACAAGACGCTATAGGAACTGTACACTATACATGACAAGCCTGCTGTTTCGTGCCTGCATCTTCTGCTAACAGATAAGACATTTTCTTCTTTTTGTTTTTTGTGCTTGCTTTTTGCATTTTGTCCTGCACTTCTGTGGGGGTCTGCCGGGTCCCCTCCGGGGGCTTGTGCTCCTCTCAGTTTAGTGTAGCCACTGTTGTTTGTTCATTTGCCTTTTCCAGTTTTTTCAGTGGCTGCTGTTTAGTTTTGTTACACCAGAGAACTAATTTAGGTGGTAGAGGTCGTGTGATCTCAGGTGTTTTTGTAATTAGTAGAGTTGGTACTTTTTAGGGTTTTTGGGATTGCAGTAAGTGTCCTTCCTATCCTTTTCTATTTAGGAAGTTTGGGCCCCAACGTTTGCTCATACTATTTTCTGTCTGTGTCAGTATTTCCTCTTGTCTAACCGCCATTACATGTTTGGGGGCTTTCTATGTTCTTTGGGGATCTGCTCCGGGCAGATAGTTTTCCTCTTTCTGTCTTTAGGTGTAGTTAGCTTCTCAGGCTGTGACGAGGCGTCTAGGACCAACGTAGGTACGCTCCACGGCTGCCTTTAGTTGTGGTGGTTAGTCAGGGTACTGCAATCCCATAGATTCCAACCTCTCTGGTGTATTTCCTTTTTTGCTTGCTCTCCTCAGCTACCAAATCATAACAATTTTGTGTGTGTGTGCGCGTGTGTCTTTAACTATTTATGTACCATTTTATCTATCATCTATCTATCTATTTATCTTTCTGTCTATCTATATATCTATCTTTCTATATATATTTCTAACTATCTATTATCCATCTAGCTATGTATTTTCTATCTATCTACCGTGTTTCCCCGATAGTAAGACACCCCCGATTGTAAGACGTATCGGGAGTTTCAGAGGGGTCGGCTAATATAAGCCGTACCCCGAAAGTAAGACATATGTCTTACTTTCGGGGAAACACGGGGGTATTGCCACCTCTCTCTCATCTAGCTGCGTGCCGCTTCCTGCCCACGTCCGCACCGTCCCCCTCTCCATACGTCGCCGCGTCTGTCATCTACCACTGCCGCCTTCCGCCACGGGCTCCGGCTCCCTGCAGCCGCTGGTCCCGCCGTCCTCCGTCGCTCCGTTCGCCCGCAGTCCCGGGCTGAAGTTCTCGCGCGCTCTATTTAAATTTCTTCTTCGGTCCCGAAACGTCATCACGTTGGTCACTCACGTGACCGGAGGCCGGAGAGAACTGTCTATCACTGCAGCCTCCGGTCACGTGAGTGACCAACGTGATGACGTTTCGGGACCGAAGAAGAAATTTAAATAGAGCGCGCGAGAACTTCAGCCGGGACTGCGGGCGAACGGAGCGACGGAGGACGGCGGGACCAGCGGCTGCAGGGAGCCGGAGCCCGTGGCGGAAGGCGGCTGCAGAAAAACTCAGGTGAGTTTTTCTGGTGGTAGATGGCAGACGCGGCGACGTATACACAGTAATCATACATCAGTAAAACATATACACTGGCATACTGGGGTATCATCTGCTGTATGTAACCCAGTGGGTATCAGCAGGTGTCACACTGGATTAAATACAGCAGGTGGTACTGTATCACACTGGGTTAGATACAGGTAATTTTTTTTCAATATAAGACATACCCGAAAGTAAGACATAGTGGGGTTTTTGGGGATAAAAAGAAAGTAAGACACTGTCTTACTTTCGGGGAAACACGGTATCTATCTATCTATCTATCTATCCATCTATCGGTATCTATTATCTATCTATCTCTATCTGTGTGTGTGTAATGGAGTGTGGGTTGGACAAATGTAAAAGAGGAGGTTGGACAAGAAATGACATCACAAATCTTTTTTTTTGTTAAACAACATATCTTTATTTAGCTGTCAAAACCGCATACAAAAACGCATGAGAAAAAGCATGAAAAACCGCGTCAAAACTGCGCCAAAAACCTTGTCAAAACCACGCCTGCGTTTTCTGCCAAGATGTGCGGTTTCGGCGCGGAATAATCCGCAGACAATTCCGCAATGTGTGCACAGGCCCTAATACTTTTCAAAAAATGATTGTATTTTGAACATCCAGGGATCAATCTGCCCTGTGTCACGACACAGGTCTCAGGTGACAAGGGACCAGGGGCTCCTTCCCTGTCCCTAACCATATGGAGCGCCCTAGCTCACCACCTCCCCGGAATACTTCTGAAGGTGAAGATGCCGGGGCCTCCACTCTTGCCTTATCTCCTGAGTTACCCCTCTGTCTATCCTTCCTTCTTCTTGCAATGACTTTGTTGCCAGCTTTCTTACTGCTAGATATATATTCATTTCTTCACTAGTGTTTTTATTTTCTGCATATTTTCTGCATGACTTTCTACTTCCCAATTCCAAGATATCACAGGCGCTGACCATTAGAAAACTCCATAAATTAGAAAGATAAAGCTAATTAAATGCTGAGCATTCAGGCTGCTGTATACATGTTGAAGTAATAAAGATGTCCTGTCTAATGGGGGTTTATCTTTCTGCTGAGGAATTATTAGCTGTGAGGACTCGGGACATCACGTGTTACTTGTTGATGAGGACACAATTCAATAAAAGGCATATATGGATGCTCAGAACAGATGTTTACATGAATTTAAGTGATGTTAGGTAGGTGGTAAACATTTTTCATAAATGTGATATCAATCACTGTCTGTGGGGTCTTTTCTGTGGTCCTTTCCGTGATTGCAGGACAAAATGACATCATCTTTCTCTGCCTTGCACGAGTCGGTGAGACATTCTTCTGGTAAGAACCGTTATACTGTCACCGTCACAGGTTGCTCTTTCTTTAGCCAGAGTTACAAAAATAACTCTGCACAGAAGTTAGTCTTTAACGACTTTTGCAGTTCGGTTGGGAGGTGTCTATGGAAAGTAAGTGTGGGATTGTATATCTTGGCTTTCAATACTGAGAAGAAGGTTTTCTTTTCCCTTTTTTTTAATCAACCTTCTTTTGCACTCCTTTCCTCACGGTTTGGAGTAAACTCGAAAGTCATGCTATAAAAAGATGATATTACCATAATCAAATATTAAATAACATTAAGATAAAAGGGTTCTGTTATAAACATCAGCACATGTTGGGCTCATGTTTCCCTGTATAATTTCCACTTAAAAGGGTTGTCTGGTCTAAAATGACAAGTCTGCAGTCACTGCACGTGACTGTGGACTTTTGAATCCTCCCAGCGCACGTACTGTGCACTGTGAACATTTGCTGTTGTCTTCCCCAGGATTGGTGGTCAGGTATGCGATATGCATACTCCCGGGCAGAACCCGTCAAGCGGCCCGTGGCCTTGCTCAATACAAGTGTAAAAAGGCCCTCACTTCTCCTGTAACTGTTAAACCATGTGTTACTCTGCAGTGGCAACAGGGCACGTTGATGCCCCACCATCGCACAGCCCACTGTATTGGCATCCTGGATACCAATACAGTTGAAAGTAATGAAGGAAGGTTGCAGAAACCGGAGCAGTGGGTGAACGAAGTGGAGAAGTGAGTATTGTTGGGTTTTTTAATCTGTGAGTACATTGTTGTGCCCATAATACTATATGGAGGACTATGGAGAGTGCATTATACTATATGGAGGACTAGTACAGGTGCACTATACTATATAGAGGACTATGAGGAGAGTATTATACTGTATGGAGGGCTATGGGGTGCATTATACTATATGGAGCACTAAAGGACTACATTAAAAAATATCACAGACTGTGGGGGTGCATTATACTATATGGAGGACTAGTACAGGTGCATTATACTATATAGAGTACTATAGGGAGAGTATTATACTGTATGGAGAGCTATGGGTGCAATATACTATATGGAGCACTATAGGACTACATTACAAAATATCACAGACTGTGGGGGTGCATTATACTGTATGGAGGATTATGGTGAGTGTGGAGGACTATGGGGTGCACTGTACTATATGGAAGACTACAGGGAATGCATTATACTATTTGAAGGACTATGGGGAGCGCATTATACTATATTGTGGACTATGGGGGTGCATTATACTATATGGATAACTATGGGGGTGCGTTATACTGTATGAAGGACTATGGGCAGTGCATTATACTACAGTATATGGAGGACTGTTGGGTGCATTACACTATATGGAGGACAATAGGGAGTGCATTATACTATATGAAAGACTATATGAGTGCATTATACTGTATGGAGGACTGTCGGGTGCATTATACTATATTCAGGACTGTGAGGAGTGCATTATACTATATGGAGGACTATGGTGTGCAGTATATTATATGGAGGACTATAGGGTGAAGTATGCTATATGGAAGACTGTGGGGCCCATTATATTATATGGAGGGCTATTACTATATTTTTAGGACTATATGGGGCCCATTATATTTTGAGGGCTATATGGGGCCATTATAATATTTAGAGGGCTATGTGGGAGCCTTTATACCTGATCAAGGGCTATGTGGGAGACATTATACTGTGTGCAAGCAATTATACAGTGTAATGGTTTCTGTGGGGTCCAGCATACTGTGTTGAGGGCTGTGTGGGAGTCATTATACTGTTTGGAGGGGTAGTCGGGGCTATTATACAGTGTGGTGAGGTGTGAAGTCATTACACTGTATGTAGGCCCATTGTACTGCATGGGGGGATGTGTGGGGGTCACAGTTGGGAGATCATACTTTGTTGGGGTCACCATTCTTTCCCGGGTGAGTTGATGTGGGGTACAGTAGGGTGATCATACTCTGAGTGTGGAGGGTACTGTGGAGTAATTCACTATGGGGGCATCATACGGTGTTTGTAGAGCACTTTTGTTGGCATTATACTTTATGGGTGCAATGAAAAGGGAATCTAGGGGGATAAAGGCTATTCATTTTTGTTTTTGGTGGGCAGAGGAGCAATTAGAACTTATGCTATGGGGCCCTGTGATTTCTATGTACGTCCCTGTTACTCCGTCATGTCTTTATTTTTCTGTACATGTTCCCCTCAATTGTAAAGTGCTGCAGAATATGTTAGTAATATATAAATAAAATTATAATTATATATATATTATATATATATATATATACTGTATATACACGCATGCACATACGTATATATAATATATAGCACCAATTCACAAATAGTTGGGATGCTGTGAAAAATGTAAAGAAAACATCTTTGCTTGTGAGAGACTCTGCCTCTCTAACATGCTCTTTTTATACAGGTTCATGAGACTTAATAGAAAATTAACCCTCCCGTAGAGCGGACCTGTGGAAGTTCAGGTTTTGTTATCCGACCCAAACTTTATTCCAAAGTTCGGTTTGGGTACCAGAACTGTTCCCAAACTTGAACCAAAACCCGAACCCCATTGAAAACAATGGGGACCCAAACTTTTGAGCTTGAAAATTCTCTCCTTCTACCTCCCCTCTCTTTTCCCCAGGAACTCCGAACATTGCAACAACCTATTTTTCATTAGTATCATTTACCTTTTTTGCCTTTTCTGGACCCTGCCTTTTTGACATGTATTGCTGCCAATAATTTCCAATTTTTGCAGATGAAATGGAAAAATGTCCAACGTTCACCTTCTGATCTGTGTTCTATGTTCTGAATAAAATATGGCTGAGATATTTCCAAATCATTGCATTCATGTTTTCCTTACATTTTACTGTGTCCCACCTTTTTGTAATTGGATCTATCTATCCACACAAACATTTTCATAATTTTTTTTCAGAATTTAAGATACTAATTTCTGTTTCTGGAGCTCACCTATTAGCTACTGTAGTAGGGTCTTATGTAGCACTATTGGGATCAATGCTCAGCGATGGGAGCCATGATGCCAGTAATGCACACATGATCACTGCATATGTCATTTGCCCGTTCAAGGTAAACAAAGACGGGGAGTGCCACTGAATTATAAGAGAAATATTAGGTCAGTAGTAGAAATGAGTGGATCAATTTGCGGGAATCCAGTCCAATGTCCAGGACAGTTACCTGGCAGCTGGAAGAGAGGCCCGTAAATCTCTTAAGGTACTGCCACACTAAACAATCCCGCTAGCGATCACGATAACGACGCATACTAATGCGATCGCTAGCGGGATTGTTTCTATATCGCTGATAGCGGCTTAACTTAGCAATGTCGTTAAGGACGCTATCGCGGTTAGCAATCTCCTTAACGACTTTAGCGGTACAAAAGTACCGCTAAATCGCTAAGAAAAGGTGCCACACAGCGATAAGATACTTACCCAGCGGGAGCGCCAGCGATGAAATAGGGTCCGGAACGATGTCAGCGACGAGCGAGATCACAGCAGGATCTCAGCAGGGGCCACGTCGCTGGTAGATGCCGCACACAACAACATCGCTAACGGGATCGCTAAATAGTGACGTTTTTTAGCGATCCCGTTAGCAATGTTGTTTAGTGTGGCATACCCTTTACCTTCCAGTCTCTTCGACAAGGGCTTTTGATTAGATTAGATTAAATTAGTGATATGACATTGTGCCAGCCCTGATAAATTAAATGCCCTGACAAAGCAAAGGGATTTGCGGACCTCCCTTCTAGCCACCAGGTACCACTGACCTGGACACTGGAGTCAACCACACTCCAAGATGCAAAATACAGAAGACATATGAAAAGGACAGAATTTGTACAGTACACAATTGATGTAGAGATACAAGCACTTCAAGACCAAAATACCTATATTTGATAACAGTCTGCAATTAAGGAATACAAAAATTCCATTTTTGTTACACATGTAAAAAATGTGAGGTATTAAGTTAATATTTTTTATTAAAAGTATATGTGTATTCTTGTCCTATAGAGATGAGCAAATTGATTGGATGTGAATCAACGTTGTGTTGAAGTTTTAGGAATTTGCTGAACCCAGCAAACTCAAACAATTAAACAATTTGCACTTCATCTAAAGTGGGCATTGCCAATTTAGACACTGTGCAAACTACTGGAGACAAAGATCACCTGATGATTGGGGTTCCCCATAATGTATTGCACCTATAACACCACATTCAGCTAGAAGGGACATAATGGCCTGTACAAGAGCCAACGCAGGAAATGCAGCAGCCATTTTGTGGAGAATCTAGATAGTGAGAGGACGTCACAGCTTAGCTATAGATATATGGAGAAAAAGCCATAAAAAACTGAGAAAATTGTGTAGTGTGTGTGGCAGTGCAGTAGTGAAAAGATCAGTGTGTAAGGAAAATAGTGTCATACACATACAGGGCAATTGGAAATTTTGGAGTATTTTCAATTTGTGGCAATTCAATTCTCAGCAAATCGATTGTGGTAAATTTTGTCATCTTTTTTATCCACACATCTGTCCCAGATTTTTTTAAATTACAGCTAATCTGGATTCTCTCTTTTCTTGTCTGGTTAGTCACACAGAGAGGTGAGTCAATATAGTTAGGGTCCATTCAATGAAGTCACCTTGTCCTTGGTGGATGGCTCATACACTTTGGATTAAAATTGTTAACTAAGTATCTCATTCATAACAAGCTAGTATCATGAAGTTTTAATGAATAAACACTGGAGGTGGTAAAGGGTTGATCAATCAGAAACCAGAACAAATGTCATTAAATGGACATTAAAATATTGCAACATCCTCCATACAAACCACATGGCAACGGAACGCAGCAGCACTGGGCAATATAGGAGTAAATGATGTAAGCCCATCTGATCGCTTAACCTTTGGTTCCTTCCATGCAAAATGCGGGCAGCAGAGTCAGCGCTTCTAATGTAAAACATTCCTAATTCACTAATATAATTCCACATGTGTTAATTCATAGTTTTGATGTCTTCAGTGTGAATTTACAATTTTCATAGTCATGAAATACAGAAAAATCTTTAAATGAGAAGGTGTGTCCAAACTTAACAGCGCTATATAAATGAGTAAAATAAATAAATAAAATAATTAAATATATATTTTTTTATTTGGGCAGTGTTTCACAAAACAACAGTTTAAAAATATTATCTACCATATATCTTGATTTTACTTGGCTGTAATGGTAGCTCCAAGTATTCTATTTTGGTTACCTACTCTAATACCTGGATCTATGTACCTTTTTGAAACTGTCAAAAGTCACTACGTCTTTTGGGCAACTTAGGTTCTCTGAATTCTGAGTTTTGTATAACCACGCCCCCAACACTGATTGGCAGGTTTCTGCTTATGCACATGTGTAGCCCTGGTACACAATACCAGGAGGATGAGTGGAGAGGTAACAGTTAAGGTCTCTTCATGACATCATGTACACTTCTGACACACCCAGCAGGGGTGTGGAAGGGAGTGATTTAGTCAGTCAGTGTCCGGACTTCAGAGTGAGAAGTCAGTTTCCTGTCCTTGGACAGAGTAGACGTGTCCAGTTTAAGTCTATCATCAGTTCAGAAAGTGGAGTCTGGTGTAGGTGTCTGTATACACCTTAGTCTAGTCAGAGCTGTGCCCCACTGGAAGAAAGACTGAACTATCTATTAAGAGACAAGCAAGGCGAAGGGCAAAGTGGAAGGAAGGTAATTGGAAAAGTGCTTTTGACTTGGAAAAGTCCAGCACGTTGCACCCGGTTACTGGGGACCGAAGGATCACTATTGTACAGCATAGTGAAGAGAAAACCAGGAATCTACCGGACCCTAGGTCGCGGCAGACAAGCCCCTTTATAGTCAGAACGTAGCTGGAGTCAGGGGGTGTGAAGACTTTGAGTTGTGCACGACAAGAAAAGGATTCAGCTCCCTCGCAGGAAGGCTTCTAACACAAATTTGACTGGGCAGAACAGCTAAAGACTAGCTGGAATCATAGAGAGGACTACGCTTCAGGCTGGTCGTACTCAGCTTCATTGGAAAGTAAAGGAGGCCCCTAACTTGCTTATCTGTTGCCTCAAAGCTCATCCTCCATCAACCCCATCAGCCTCCCTGGGACCTGCCTTATCATCCTGCAAGTAAAGGTATGGAAAGACGTTGACTGTGTGAGACTGAGTTATTATTGCATGCCTGCACAATCCCTACCTAACTACCGACCTGAGGGAAGAGTCCCACCTGTAGGGGACCCGACATCTAGCTGCATCACCATCCCCTCAGAGATCTACAGCAGCGCTGGTACTAATTACCAGAACACTACAGGTGGCGTCACGAACTGTACATAATCAATCCCCTGTAAATATATCCCCAACATACGCCAGACCGCCCGGGCCACAGACCGAGCCACAGCTACCTGTGACAATCCCCATAGACTTCTACGGGCTCGGCTCTGAGTACCCCATTGCCCTGGTAACCCACAATTGTGGTGGCGGGTCGACACAAAAAACTTGGCGTCACGAACAGGATACGAAACTTGCAGCATTGCGAGCCCTGTGTGCCTGTGGAGTGTTTTTGTGAAAAAGGACTGTTTGCTATTTTTGGCGCTAAAATCCGCCATTTTGCCGCCATATTCGCGCCCTCAGGCGCTGGAGAAGAAGGTGGGCGGACCTGAAAAAGCGCGCAAAGTCTTGGACACGCCCCCAACCTGCACCCCAAACCGCATCGCAAACTGCATAGCAATCTGCATCGCAAACCGCATCGCAAACTGCATAGCAATCTGCATCGCAAACCGCATAGCGAACTGCATAGCAATCTGCATCGCAAACCGCATAGCGAACTGCATAGCAATCTGCATCGCAAACCGCATCGCAATCCGCATAGCAAACTGCATCACAATCTGCATTGCAATCCGCATAGCAAATTGCATCGCAAAATAGAGCGGCAGGTCCTGCAACAGGAAGTGAACGCTCTGACATCAGAGCGCCTGCGACGAAGGTCCTGTTCCCACTGCTGTGCCTGTGAAGTAGCAGCGTCTGAAACCGGTAGGCACCGTTTAACCAAGGGGGCGCTAAGATGTCACAACAACCGGCTGACAGTGCGGCCCCGGCCGGAGGCCCCAATCCCGCACCGTCTGGTATTGTAGCGCCAGATGGGGGCGCAGGCCCTGCACCCAGTCCGGTAGTCCCGATCATGCCACTAACGCTCCCATATATGCCTGGGGCGAAATGGCTTCCCCAGTACAGCGGTGAGCCAGGCACATTAGCAGGCTTCAAGCGGAAGTTATGCAGCATCCTAGAAATGTACTCCATGCCTGAGAGACAAAAAGCTGCTGTGCTAATAGGGCAGCTAACTGGCGCTGCTGAGAGGGAAGCGGAGACCTGGGATACCGTTGATCAGGAGTCGGTACCTGCGATCTTCCTGAAGCTACATGCCATATTTGAAGACCGCACAGAAACGGATCTCCGGATGGCCTTCTATCACTGTTCACAACAGCCAGGTGACAGCATCCGGGACTATGCTTGCCGACTACAGGGAGCCCTGAGAGCCCTCAAGCAAATTAACAATTTAAATGCTATCGACGAGAATAGAATGCTGAAAGAACAATTTATACAGGGATTGAGATCCCCAGAGGAACGCAGAACTGTAAATTGGTGGTCCTTAGATCATCCGGATGCTACCTTTGATGCCCTAAAGGACATGGCAATAAAAGGGCTGCGGCCCCTGGGCAAACCTGAGGTGGCCACCCAACATCATCAGGGTGAAGTCACTCTGGAACCGGCAGTAACCCCCTGTTCCCCGCTAGTGGCTGAAGCCAAAGCGCAGGTGACACCTCCTAGTGAATTGGACTGTCTGCGCTCAGAGGTGCGCCAGCTGACTAAAAATCTGGCCGCTGTGATGAGTGCCCTGCAGCTGCGGAAAGAGGAGGAAGGAAAGATCTTGTTAGCTGACTGCCCAGAGGACGTTCCGTGGATGCACCGGAGGAGAAAGAAGACGTCGCCCCCCCGGAGGAGGACAACGCCACCCCCAGGAGCAACCTCTGACCAACACCCTTCTCGTCGAGAGATCATCTGTTATCGCTGCAACCGGAAAGGTCATCTGTCTACACAGTGTCCTTTAAACGGGCAGAACCTGGGTCCAAGGGCCAACACCCAGGAGAATACCCGTCAGGCCCCCTAGACTGGAACCGCAGGTATGTGGGCGGGCGACCCTACCTGTCTATTATTCTAGATGGTATTGCTGTTCCAGCATTGTTAGACACTGGGTCCCAGGTGACCCTAATACCTGATGCTCTATATACCAAGTACTGGTCAATGGACAGTCTTAAACCTCCGAGCCTTGACTTTACTGTGTATGCTTCGAATGGTCTTCCTGTAGAAGTACTCGGAACAAAATGTGTAGATGTAAAGGTGGGCAGAGAGGAGTTGAAAGACCAAGGGCTTCTGGTAGTAAAGACTGTAAATGAGGAGAATGGTCTAAATATAATTTTGGGTACTAACATTATCGGTAATTGTTTGGGAGAAGTTGTGTTCTTGCTCCAACAGCTCGCTGAGATTGCCCGACCAAGGCAGAGAGGAGTAATCCAAAGAGAGATCCGGGCCCTGGTGTGTCAGCAGCAAGCGAAGCTTACCGACGGCGAAATTGGTAATGTACGGGTCACTGACTCAGATCCTATTGTGATACCCCCAATGAGTGAAATGATCATTTGGTGCAGGGCAGCCATAGGTCTGAGGGGACAGAATTACCAAGCTGTAGTAGAACCCCACCATTCAGAACATAGACCTACACTTATGACTGCTAGAGGAGTAGTAGAAGTGGTGAATGGAAGAGTACCGGTACGGCTTCTCAATTGGGGAGATGATGAGGTAAATTTACCCCGTTATGCAACCATTGCTAAACTACATGCTGTTGATAATAATTCTATTCTCCCGGCTGAGTCCTTAGACTCCTGTCAAATGGCGGAGGACAATGACCCAGCAACTCAGGTGGCGGAATGGTGTCAGCAACTCCATGTTGGGACGGACACCACTCCCGCTCACCAGAAGCAAGGGGTATTACGGGTGGTGCAAGAGTACGCCCAAGTGTTTAGCAAAAATCCACTTGATTTTGGGACAATTAAGGGAGTACAACATCATATCCCTACAGGCAGTCATCCTCCCATCAAAGAGCGGTATAGGCCTATACCTCCAGCTCATTATCAGAAGGCTAAAGAAATGTTGAATGATATGAAGAAAGCTGGGGTGATAAGGGATAGTTGTAGTCCCTGGGCAGCCCCTCTAGTTCTGGTTAAAAAGAAAGATGGTAGTATGAGAATGTGTGTGGATTACAGGCAGGTGAACCGCATAACACACAAGGATGCATACCCGCTACCACGCATAGAGGAATCATTAGCTGCTCTGAAAACGGCTAACTACTTTTCTACCCTTGATCTGACTAGTGGTTACTGGCAAGTGGCTGTGGCTGAGGAGGATCGTGAGAAAACGGCTTTCACCACCCCAATGGGGCTCTGTGAGTTCGACAGAATGCCGTTTGGGCTCAGTAGTGCCCCAGGAACATTTCAGAGAGTAATGGAAAACTGTCTGGGACATCTCAATTTTGAAACCGTGCTGCTATACCTAGACGACGTTATCGTGTATTCCAAGACATATGAGGACCATCTGAAGCACCTGGCAGAAGTGTTTGAGTCCCTGTCCAGGTACGGGATGAAGTTGAAACCCTCAAAATGCCATCTACTCAAGCAGAAGGTACAATACTTGGGGCACATCGTCAGTTCGGAAGGAGTAGCGCCGGACCCAGAGAAAGTCACTGCCATCCAGAAGTGGCCGGAGCCGAAAAACCTTAAGGAAGTGCGACAGTTCCTGGGACTAACGGGTTACTACAGGAGATTCGTGAAAGATTACACGAAGAAGGCAGCTCCTTTACAGGACCTCCTGGTAGGACAATCTTTAAAGAGCAGAAACCCTCCTTTCAATTGGGGTAAGGAACAGGCTGAAGCATTTCAAAAGATGAAAGAGATCCTGACAGGTGATGAGATCTTAACCTATCCTGATTACAGCCAACCGTTCCTGTTGTACACCGACGCCAGTAATGAAGGGTTGGGAGCCGTTCTCAGTCAGAAGCAGAATGGACAAGAAAAAGTCATCGCATATGCCAGCAGAAAACTCAGGCCAACTGAAAGGAATCCGGAAAATTATAGCAGCTTCAAGCTAGAGTTTCTGGCGCTGGTCTGGGCTATTACTGAAAGATTTAAGCACTATCTGGCCTCCAATAAGTTCACGGCGTACACAGACAACAACCCGTTAACGCACCTGGAAACCGCCAAGCTGGGTGCCATGGAGCAGCGATGGATGGCCCGGTTGTCCAATTACCAGTTTACTATCAAGTACCGGGCAGGTCGAAAGAATGCTAATGCTGATGCGTTGTCCCGAATGCCGCATGACTCTGACACGGAAGAAGAATCGGACGACCTGGAAGAAATTGAGCTACCCGCGTTCCATCGAAATGGGGTAGTCCACGAGCATCAAGTCCACAGAAAGCAGAAAGGTGCAACATTAAATCCTTTACCCCATCATAGTTGGAAAGAGACTCAGGACAGTGATCCAGTGGTCAGCCGCATCAAGGAGTTGTTAAGACAGGAAGGCTCCTCTCTGGAAAAGGATGCACCTATGTCAGCCAAGCTCCTGTGGAACGAGAAAAGCAGGTTGTTCCTATACCGTGAGAAGTTGTGCAGAAGATACGTCAACCCCAGAACCCATGAAATGGTCTGGCAAATCGTGGTCCCCAAGGCAGACGTCCCAATGGTGTTGGAAGCGTACCACGATCAAGCAGGACACTTTGGCTGGAGGAAGCTGGAGACCCTGTTGAGATGCCGGTTCTACTGGGTAGGGATGCGCAGCTCTGTCGAGAGGTGGTGTCGGAACTGTGGACCCTGTGGTCTCAGAAGAAAGGACTACGGTAGTCAAAAGGCCCCCCTGCAACCTATTCGGACGACTCGTCCCCTGGAGATTGTGGCCCTGGACCACGTCAAACTGTCGCCGAGTAGATCTGGATACTCATACGCCTTGACCATGGTGGACCATTACTCCAGATTTCTGGTAGTCGTTCCAGTGAAAGACCAGACCGCAGTGACGGCCGCGAAGACCTTTCAAGCAAGCTTCTGCAGACCGCATGGGTATCCCGAGCAAGTCTTAACCGATCAGGGACCTGCTTTCGAAGCTGATTTATTCAAGGAATTCTGTCATATGTACGGGTGCAAGAAAATAAGAACAACACCATATCACCCTCAAACCAACGGTCTTTGTGAAAAGATGAACCATATTGTCCTTGACTTGTTGAGATCCATACCGTTGGAAGACAGGAATCGATGGCCGGATTTACTACCTGATTTGGTTGATTTGTACAACCATATACCTGTAAGCTCAACTAACTGCACTCCAGCCTATCTTATGAGAGCAAGGCCCGGAAAACTACCAATGGATTTAGAACTTGGAGTGGTAGAACCGGAGGCAGACGATGCCGTGGAGAACTGGGACGTCAATCGGCAAGAGCAATACAGAAGAGTACAAATCTGTGTGGAGGAAAGTCTCAATAAGGCACGGGAGAAACAGGAAGATGTTTACAACCGAAATGCTCCTGCCAAGCCTCTGATGCCTGGAGAGGTAGTATTAAAAAGAAAAAGAAAGATGCACAAACTGGATAATCAGTGGGAGCAAGAACCCTACGTCATACAAGATTCTAAATACGACAACAGAAAAGTTTGTGTCGTCAGTAAAGACGGAGGAAGAACAACAACCACTGTGTCCAGAGATCATTTGAAGTTGTGTCCAGAACACTTAAAGCGTTGTGAAAAGAACCCTGTCCTCAATCAAAGAGAAAGAAAGGAAGAGGTCATACACACCGATCTGGGAGATTTTCCTGCGGATTGGCCCCGACTGGGAGATGCTGTGATAATTCCAGTGTTGCAGTTTTATCAGCCACAAGAGGAAGTTCTACCTCCAGTTGTGCCTGTGGTGCCAGTTGAGCCCGCTCAGGAGTTACCCATCCCAGCAACACCTCAACCTGTGGAACCTCAAGATGGATCATCTGAAGCAGCGCCCCATACTATGGGATCTCCTGGTGAAGCTGACTCACACCGCCCAGCCATCAGTACGCTTGCCAGATCCATAGAAAGGTTAAGGCAGTTCTATAGTTTGCCGTTACGCAGTGCAGACAGATCGCAACTTGTTATACCTGAAACTACACCACGTAGATCAGAAAGAATCACAAAAGGGAAATTACCCATTAGATATCAGCAGTGATTATAACGAATTTATGTGAACATTGTAAAAGTCTATATATATAAATGTGTTTTCCCTATTATGTCTTCGTTTAACAATGGACTCAGAGGCTGAGGACTGAGCCAGCCCAAAAACTGTATCCTGTACATAGTTGCACTAAAGTGCCTTCTTAGTGGTTTCACATGAAACCTTGATTCACCTCTGAACCAAAAACCCGTGTGGTGTGGCACTGAGTGAGGTCTGCATTTGGATGTCCTGCAGCCCACCCAGGACCCACGTTGAAGGTTTGGTGCGGGTCCTTCACAAGTATCTTGTATATATATTTATTAAATGCTATTTGATACTTTTGTATTTCTATATGTAAAATGTTATTGTTCGTAACGTTCAAGGTGTTCTCACCTCCCGGATGGGAAGATGTTATTGTTTCAATGTTTATTGCATAAACAAAAATGTCTCTTTATATTTTACAGCCCGGGAGTGCTGTCGTTTACCATGGGGGAATGTGTAGCCCTGGTACACAATACCAGGAGGATGAGTGGAGAGGTAACAGTTAAGGTCTCTTCATGACATCATGTACACTTCTGACACACCCAGCAGGGGTGTGGAAGGGAGTGATTTAGTCAGTCAGTGTCCGGACTTCAGAGTGAGAAGTCAGTTTCCTGTCCTTGGACAGAGTAGACGTGTCCAGTTTAAGTCTATCATCAGTTCAGAAAGTGGAGTCTGGTGTAGGTGTCTGTATACACCTTAGTCTAGTCAGAGCTGTGCCCCACTGGAAGAAAGACTGAACTATCTATTAAGAGACAAGCAAGGCGAAGGGCAAAGTGGAAGGAAGGTAATTGGAAAAGTGCTTTTGACTTGGAAAAGTCCAGCACGTTGCACCCGGTTACTGGGGACCGAAGGATCACTATTGTACAGCATAGTGAAGAGAAAACCAGGAATCTACCGGACCCTAGGTCGCGGCAGACAAGCCCCTTTATAGTCAGAACGTAGCTGGAGTCAGGGGGTGTGAAGACTTTGAGTTGTGCACGACAAGAAAAGGATTCAGCTCCCTCGCAGGAAGGCTTCTAACACAAATTTGACTGGGCAGAACAGCTAAAGACTAGCTGGAATCATAGAGAGGACTACGCTTCAGGCTGGTCGTACTCAGCTTCATTGGAAAGTAAAGGAGGCCCCTAACTTGCTTATCTGTTGCCTCAAAGCTCATCCTCCATCAACCCCATCAGCCTCCCTGGGACCTGCCTTATCATCCTGCAAGTAAAGGTATGGAAAGACGTTGACTGTGTGAGACTGAGTTATTATTGCATGCCTGCACAATCCCTACCTAACTACCGACCTGAGGGAAGAGTCCCACCTGTAGGGGACCCGACATCTAGCTGCATCACCATCCCCTCAGAGATCTACAGCAGCGCTGGTACTAATTACCAGAACACTACAGGTGGCGTCACGAACTGTACATAATCAATCCCCTGTAAATATATCCCCAACATACGCCAGACCGCCCGGGCCACAGACCGAGCCACAGCTACCTGTGACAATCCCCATAGACTTCTACGGGCTCGGCTCTGAGTACCCCATTGCCCTGGTAACCCACAATTGTGGTGGCGGGTCGACACACACAGTGCACACAGTAGCTGCCAATCAGTGGTGGGGGCGTCATTGGACTACCTGGCAGTAAGTTTACTAATCCTCTAGTGATAATCTCCTGCTGATGAATTAATTATTTTATAAAAAAACAAACTACAGCAAGCAGTCCAGTAGGTGATACATTGCTGGAATCAGGGTCTCTGTCCCTATGTTATGCTGCTCTCAGATTAAGCAGCAAAAACGTAGTGACGGATTCCCTTTAAAGTGAAACTTACACCAAATTTGCCCTTTAAAGTGAAACTTACACCAAATTTGAACCTGACACACTATGTAATAGTGCCTGGAGAGTGGAATAAAGCATAGTTTTTGTTTGTTTCTTTTTAATTTTGCCTCTCCGTTGCAGAGATATTAGCAAAGTATTTGGTACATAATGAGTTAAGTCTAAATGGGTGTTATCAAATGGCAACTCATACAGGGAGAAGAAATATATACCTGCCACCCCCTTGGCATTTTACCTATTTTGTTACATTACAACCTGTGTTTAAATATTTTTTTAAAGTGATTTGTGTGTGATGCATCAGCACTAAATAGTCTGTGAAGTGAGAAAAAAAAGGCATAAATTAAATTTTTGGGAGCGAATAACTAAAAATTGCCATGTGCATATGTTTCTGGTGCAAGCAATTACTTCATAAGTCACATGCTTAGTGATAGGACGTCCACCTGTGTGCAATCTAAGTGTCACGTACCTGTCAGTATATGCACTTTACCTTTTCTGAAATGCCACAGAGGCTGCAACACCATTAACAAGAGGCTCCACTAACCAAACACCACAATGAAGATCAAGGAGATCTCCAAACACGTCAGGGACAAAGTTGTTGAGAAGAACAAGTCAGGGTTGGGTTATAAAAAAATATCCCAATCTCTGATGATCCTCCGGCGCAGCATCAAATCCATTATCATCAAATAGAAAGAACATGGTACCAGAACAAACCTGCCAAAAGAGAGCCGCCCACCAAAACTCTGAGCCTGGGCAAGGAGGGAATTAATCAAAGAGGCAGAAAAGAATCTTTGGTCAGATTTGAAGATTGCTATTCACCAGAGGAAACCATCTAATGTGAAGGAGTTGGAGCAGTTTTGCTTTGAGGAATAGGCAAAAATTCCAGTGGCAAGATGTGGAAAGCTCATAGATCTTTATCAAAAGTGATTTGCAGCTGTAATGGCTGCAAAAGGAGGCTCTAGAAAGTACTGACTTTAGGCGGATAAAAAGTTATGCTGACTGAAGTATTCAGTTAATTTGTCCTATTTGTTGTTTGTTGCACAATAAAAAGCAAAACATATCGCCAGTGTGAAAAGAGAGGACAGGATTGTAGTCGTGACCTGTATTCCGGTGGCAGCTGTGTCCAGTTCTTCCCCTACATGAAACAATACTATTCGTCTCGGCATACCTGCATCTCCAGATTCAGCTTCACCCGAGCACTTCCCAGGCCATAACGGTCCCTTTTCTAGTGACCCAATCAATGGAGACACAGTTCAAGACAACTTTAACACTTTCTTTACTTAGGATTTTTGCTTCCTGATCTTTCACTTGCTTGTTGTCACTTCTGTGCAGTACACACCCGTGACGAACCGTACTAGACTGCTTCCCAGTTCCTTCCAGGCCTGACATCGCTGTAATGACATTTCCTTCAGCCTTCTTCGCCCCAGACATGAATTCATCAATCACTACATTTGGTGACCCCCGGTGAAGCATGCGGCCCATCTGTACTGATCCCGTCGAAGCTCCAACTCCTTTCATCTCCTTAGTCCAGCCAGCTTCTGCCCTGAAAAAGCATTGGCCTAGGCGGTAAGACGCCACATCTTCCTTCTCTGTAAGGGCCCACTGATATGATAAACAGTGGCCTTGGGTAATGTGGGCTGCAGCACTTGAGTGTTGCATGGCTGCCGAGCTGTCCAGGCCTATAGCCCATGTGGACACTGGGGCACTCTGGCCCACCGATGCCAGACCTGTTTCAGCTGGGTATATGTCTCAGGATACACATTCAGTGGAAAAGTATTGAGGTGCAAAGGACCCTCCAGTTCCCTGCGCTGCAACACACACCACTGGCCAATCAGAGTCCGACAGCTGACGTTAGCATACTGTAACTGGGTGCATGGAAGTGACGCCATGCGTCATGGCAGGAACGCTGAAGTCAGCTGTCGGCTCATGCGCCGGATATAGAAAAGAGGACTGCAAACTGAGAAAATCAGGGGAAGTAGAGAATAATATATATTTTAATGTGTTAGAGAACAGGGTATATTTACCCCAGGAATGGGCCCAGGATGGAACACACTGTTCCCAGGAAGGGGACCAGGATGGGATACATTATCCACAGGAAGGGGACCAGGATGGGATACATTATTCCCAGGAAGGGGACCAGGATGGGGCATATTAACTCCAGGAAAGGGAACAGGATGAGACACACTGTTCCCAGGAAAAGGACCAGGATGGGATACATTATCCACAGGAATGGGACCAGGATGGGATACATTATTCCCAGGAAGGGGACCAGGATGGGGAACATTAACTCCAGGAAGGGGAACAGGATGGGACACACTGTTCCCAGGAAGGGGACAAGGATGGGATACATTATCCCCAGGAAGGGGACCCGGATTGGGAACATTAACTCCAGGAAGGGGACCAGGATGGGATACATTATTACCAGGAAAGGGACCAGGATGGGATACATTATCCCCAGGAAGGGGACCAGAATGGAGAACATTAACTCCTGGTAGGGGAACAGGATGGGACACACTGTTCCCAGGAAGGGGACCAGGATGGGATACATTATCCCCAGCAAGGGGACCCGGATGAGGAACATTAACTCCAGGAAGGGGAACAGGATGGGATACATTATCCCCAGGAAGGGGAATAGGATAGGACACACTGTTCCCAGGAAGGGGACCAGGATGGGATACATTATCCCCAGGAAGGGGACCCGGATGGGGAACATTAACTCCAGGAAGGGGAACAGGATGGGACACACTGTTCCCAGGAAAAGGACCAGGATGGGATACATTATCCACAGGAATGGGACCAGGATGGGATACATTATTTCCAGGAAGGGGACCAGGATGGGGCATATTAACTCCAGGAAAGGGACCAGGATGGGATACATTATCCCCAGGAACGGGAACAGGATAGGGCATATTAACCCCAGGAAGGGGAACAGGATGGGGCACATTATCCCCAGTAAAGGGGACCAGGATTAAAGACATCATTATATGGGGGTGAACACATATGTTTCTAAAGGAACTAGAACACTACAAGGGCCCATACATCTGACCAACATGCAGGCAGGGGGTCAAGGTCCAATTTTGTTAAGTACCTGATAGCATCCCCTCCCATACCCCCTCCATTTCACTATAAGAACCTGATAGAGAGTGCCTTCTTCCACCCCCTAATTCATTATAACGCTATTGGAGAGTTATAACATAACGATTGTATGTATCTGGGGGGGGGGAGACACAGGACAAGGACTAAGACTGTGCACACTTTCAGGATTTGCAGTAGAAAATGTTGGCAGAAAAAAACGCTGCATATAATACTTGTTTTTACATGCCTCTTTGTTGCTAATTTTCCCCACTCAGAATGCGTGAAATGCTGAAAAAACGCTGAAAGAATTGACATTATGCAGATTTTAATCTGCTGGAAATTTGCAAGGAAAAAATAAGCAACATGTGCATGAGACTATAGAAATCTTACTCACTGCACAACAAATCTGTTCAGATAAAAAGGAATAAAAATGCAACGAGTGCACTTAGCCTTCAAATGACTTGAGAATGGGTAGAGTCACAGTGAGTGTGACTGATTAAATGTTAAAATTTATTGAGTGGCGAAGATTATAGTTAATGGGTGCACAGTTCTGGATTATCAGCTCATATTTTGAATGGTGCATGGCTAATAGTATATTAATGGTGGGGTACATGTCTGTATTCAGGGGTGCATTGTGGGGGATTTTTTATTCAGGAGACAAATGTATATATAGAATATATGTGATCCTATTATTTTCATGGCTGCGGTGATCAGTGTGACAAGATCAGTCATGGCTGGAAGATATAGACATGGAGGTCTGACCAGATGGAGAAGAAACCATAGGAAATAGCTCTAATCAGATGAGACCTCAGCGGTCAGTAACTGGATATAATTATTTATTCTTTATGCTGCGTGACTTGGAGTAATTCTGTTATTTGTAAAACAACCTCCCTTAGGCCACATTCTCACATTCGTGTGATCTGTCCATGTGCTGCCAGATTTTTTTATCGGACAGCAAAAGAATGAGATCTGCGAGACTCAAAGCATGCCTATTCATGATCCGATTTTGAGGATCAGAATAAGATATCTGTCCCTGTGCAGTTACTAAATGCTACTGGCTACATGGAGGATGTGGTCAGAGATGAATAGGAGGGACCAGATTCTGATTAAAATGTAGAAAGAGGGAAGAGTTAGATTAGTGAATTGAGGTGATAGGTCTGCCTAAAGAGATGTGCTTTTATCGTAATCTTAAAATCATGGGGCTAGGTATTACTCAGATCATCCGGAGTAGTGCAATCCAGAAAACTGGTGCAGCACAAGGGAAATCTCAGTATAAAGATAATGCACATAGTAATGTCACAATACAGGGATAATAAACACAGAACTGTCAAAGTACAGAGATAATAAACACAATTATGTCATAGTACAGGAATAATAAACACAGTGATGTCACAGTACAGGGATAATACATAACAGTGATTTCATAGAACAGGGATAATAGACACAGTAATATCAAAATACAGGTATAAAAATCTCAATGACATGACAGTAACGGGATAATTAACACAGAGATGTCACAGTACTACTTTGAAGAACCTAGAATATAAGACATAATTTCAGTTGTTTCACACTTTTTTGTAAAGTGTAATGTATAATTCCACATGTGTTAATTCAAAGTTTTGATGCCTTCAGTGTGATTCTACAATTTTCATAGTCATGAAAATACAGAAAAATCTTTGAATGAGAAGGTGTGTCCAAACTTTTGATCTGTACTGTATGTTCTTGCGTATGTATCAGCAAGAATGTGATATTAAACTCACTGGTGTTATTTTTAGCAGAATTAATACAGAAATTGTATTCAGGAACTTCTGGCCTAATCTCCACCTTTAGTCACTTATGACTCACCTGTTCCTTGTCATCCTATGTGAAATCATTTCATTTTTTCCATTAGGAATGTTCTGGGGTCTTATATATTTTGTAGACTTGCTGCATTTTCCATCATATTTTACAGATTTCCAACCTTGTTCAGTGGATTCTCTGACTTATTTTTTCCAGTTTGGGAAAGTACGTTGGTTTCTAAAGGCTTTTTTAGAACAGAGCAGAGTGTCCAGGGAGGGACGTTACACACAAAAGGTTGCTTGGTAAAACTGCAATAAACTTACAACAGAAGTGCATCAGCTCATTGTCACCTTGGCTGAAAGTTGGGGGAACAATTTGTTTTTATTTTGTTTGTTTTATAGTTATTTCTAATTATTGCTTAGGTTAAAGCACCACGCCGGCATTTTTCTTGTTATTTCTCCACTTGAGTTCCCTGACCCTAGTATTAATACTTACCAGCCACCGTATACTGCTCTTCCAGTCCAGGCGCCACTCCAGTCCTGTTCTGCCATCTTGTGACCACAGCTCCTGACTGACTGGAAGTCAAAGGTTACTGTCACAAGCTCTTCATCAAAATCTATGGGATCCTTGTTCTGGTTCTCATAGACTTACATTGATAAGCGATCCGACAGATCAGAAACAGGAGAAGACGACGGGAGCGGCTTCGAGAACAGATGAAGATGGTGTCCGGTAAACATTTTACTAGGGGCAGGTAACATGTATTAGTGATAAGACTCCGGCGGTGAAATAAAAATAAAGTGTATTATAATAATAATAACAGTCTATTCAGTAGGACTATCAGCTGTGTATCCACCAGACTTCTGCACAACACAACTGATGGTCCCAACCCCATTTATAAGGCAAGAAATCACACTTATTAAACCTGACAGGGCACACCTGTGAAGTGAAAACCATTTCTGATGACTACCTCTTGAAGCTCATCAAGAGAATGCCAAGAGTGTGCAAAGCAGTAATCAAAGCTAAAGGTGGCTACTTTGAAGAACCTAGAATATAAGACATATTTTCAGTTCTTTCACACTTTTTTGTTAAGTATATAATTCCACATGTGTTAATTCATAGTCATGAAAATACAGAAAAATCTTTGAATGAGAAGGTGTGTCCAAACTTTTGGTCTGTACTGTATATATATATGTAACACGAAAGCGTGATTTAAACAATAGGTCACTTTCTGATGATAGCTTCCATTTAAACATTAATACTTTGTAAGAAGTGGGACTTCACAACTTTTTGATCAGGGGCTTCTTCCAAGATTCTGCTTTGCGGCAATGGGGCAATGGGTGGGAATCATAATAAAAGTAGATGAAAGCAGCCATTGGATATGCTCTTAATTTTATGAAAAAGCTAAAAGAATTATAGTGTCTATTGCCTAAGTGACAGCAAAGTGATGGGCATGGGATTCCTCCGAATGCATTATTTATATCATGTTTGGAGAGAGACATACACTAATCAGAACATCTGGAAATCCTAACTAAAACAACGTGAAATATAAACCCTGTAAAGATTTTTCCAAACTCCCCAATTCTCCCTGGGAGCCGAATCCTTGTTAGTTTTATTTAGTAAATTTAGCATGGGGAGTCCTTTATTAAACAGCGGACAGGAGGCAGAAATTAGCAACAATTTACACAATGGCGGGGAGTGTTTACGTTCCCTGTGCTCAGCTGTTGGGCCATGACTTCTCTCGCCCACATTCATGCACGTTTTTTTTTCCACTACTAGATGAAAGTACTATTTTAATGTGAATGAGGTAGAGAAAAATTACTCATGATGCATCAGAACAAAGTTGTGGCACTCCCGCAAAGCTGGCCACGTTCAATGATTTTCCAGAGAGGGAAGTAACACACACGTCTACTATCTACTTAGGAGATGACTAAGTTTTCCATGGAGCGATGTCGCTGCTGCTGATGCTGTCACTGCCTGGATATAAGTTACTCTATGTGTCTTTACTTATAAATTAATCTCAAAATCATCTGGAGAAATATTATTTATAGATATTAATACAAATATTGTACAGCAATAATAGATTTGGATGATATGAAACATGTAGCTCCGTTTCTCCATCAACAGGTCTAAAAAATTACAATTGAATATAGTTGGACTATAGTTGAGCTCATCTAAAAAATTGATCAAAAGTCCTGGAGAATGCTGTATACAGTATTTTATATCCGAGGAACAACTGATACATCAGAAGTGTCCATCAGTGGACCTCCATAAGCTGCGTATTTTGCATCCACTGTTCCAATATGCATTAACATTAGTCCTTAGATCCAAAAATATCAGAACTAAAACTTATTTGCCCAAAGTCAATGTTGACCTGGTCTACCAATGAAAGGGACTACTGGTCAACTCCCTTGGATATGTATACAGCTTTTTCCTCAACTGTACCGCTACCGACAAGTGTTCAGTTGGGTTGAGGTCTGGTGACTGTGGGGCCAATCCAACACCTCTACTTCATTGTCATTGAACCACATCTTCATCAATGTCAGCATATGCTTCGGGTCAATGTCCTGCTGGAACACTATTTTGTGTTTTATATACCCATAGTACTCGACTGTACAAAGAAACTCATCTTGTAGGATACTAACATATAGCTCAGCATTGAGACCACCTTCGATCCTGGTCAAGTATCCAATGCCTTTGGCCATGAAACAACGCCATATAATCAGGCTTCCTTCACCGACAGTTCCTTCAATTTCTTGATCGGTTAGCCTCCTTTCCCCTTGTTTCTTCCAGACCCAGAGCCTAGTCTATTGACTTTTGTCTCATCGCGCCCAATTACCCGTTTCCAATGTTTTACTGTCCAATTTCATACTTTTTTCCAAACTCGAGCCAACACTTCTTGTGATGATATTAAAGTCGAGGCTTTTCCACATTTTTATCAAAACATACGAGTCACCTCCTCTGCCGTGTTTGTCGCGCCAGAACTGATAGACCTTGTGATGAGTGACTTATTGACTCCGATATTTTGCCTGGACGTCCACCTCTTGTTTTTTTATCGATGACCTAGATGATGCTGTTTCTCTTTTCTTGGGAAATCTTCATGGCTGCTCCTCCAATTGAACCAGTGACCTTTTGCTTGTGAATCAACCTAATAACACACCGACCTATTAGGGAATGTGAGAACCGCTTGTATTTTGTGGTATACAGGAAGAAAAAGATTTTTGCATCACAGAAAGCAAAACTGTAACAATGCAGTGACATGACAAGAATCTGCATAACTAATCGTACACTAAGTATTTGCAAATCAAATTTATGTATGAGATAGTCAAGATGATCGCTTATAAAATGATGGTAGTCTTACATTCGATGCTGATGCTGGTGAGATATGGAACCTGATATCCAAAAGTTCAAAACGTTGTTACCCTTTTGCTTGTCAGTGTTTTAAGATAAGCACAGTCTAGATGACAGGAAATAATTATCCTCCTCTTCGCCTCCTTGGTCAGGTCTCATCTGGAATACTGTGTTCAGTTCTGGGCACCATGTTTTAAAAAAGACATTGAAAAACTGGAGCAAGTTGAGAGAAGAGCTACCAGAATGGTGAGCAGACTGCAAAGTATGTCCTACGAGGAATGGTTAAAGCGATCTGGGAATGTTTAGCTTGCAGAAAAGAAGGCTAAGAGGGGACTTTATAGCTGTCTACAAATATCTGAAGGGCTGTCACAGTGGTCACAGTGTAGAGGGATCATATTTATTTTCATTTGCACATAGAAACACGAGAAGCAATGGAATGAAACTAAAAGGGAGTGGAACAGGCTGTTACGAGAGGTGGTGAGCTTTCCTTCAATGGAAGTCTTCAAACAGAGGCTGCAAAGACATCTGTCTGAAATGGTTTAGTGAATCCTGCATTGAGCAGGGGGTTGGATACGATGACCCTGGAGGTCCTTCCCAATGCTAACATTTTATGGCTATAAGAAACTTTGTAATATGTCTTATCAGAAAGATCCGCTTATTTCTCCATCCAGACTGATCATTCAGTCTTAAAATTCTAAATTCACAGGTAAACTCTATCTTCAGTGATAGTAGGTTTTCCTATTACGGAGATAGGAAATGGCAGTTGGTGCTCATACAGTTCTATGGAACTTGCAGAAGAATGTCTGTCTCTGCGTTTAGTGCCTCTCCCTCTCCATAGAATTTTAGAAGCACCAACTGTCATCTCCTATGTCAGTAAAGGGAAAATCTGTCTTCAATTAATACAGATTTTACCCATGAATTGAAAATGAAAGATCGATCCAAGAGGAGAAAGAAGCCTATTTCTCTGATTAGTTATATTACAAAGTTGCTTATTTTCATTTGTACTATTGATTCATGAAAGATTAATTAAAATGACAATTACTCTCTAATGGACTCATCTTGGTGTAGATACCACAAGGCACCTTCAGAAGTCTTGTAGAGTCCAATAATTATACACCAATCAGTAAGGCTAGGTTCACATTTGCGTTCAGGAGGGCTGCGGATGGCTGCCTACTTCCACCTTTCCTCCTCCCTGAAGCTCCACCTACGCTCAGCCTACTTCTGTATGCGTCCTGCGTTTCCCTGAGTACCTATCTTTAACGTTGGGTATGCAGGGACATGCGTTGTATGCAGATGCGTCCGCAAGCGGTGATTTGACGTGTGCGGTGACCACACGAAAACACAAAATTTTGCATTCCCGTGTGGTCACCGCACACGTCAAATCACCGCATGCAGATGCATCTGCATACAACGCATGTCCCTGCGTACCCAATGTTAAAGATAGGTACGCAGGGAAACGCAGGACACATACAGAAGTAGGCGGAGCTTCAGGGAGGAAGAAAGGAGGAAGTAGGCAGCCATCCGCAGCCCTCCTGAACGCAAATATGAAACCAGCCTTAAATTAACTGCCTGGTTGTGTCATGTCTACATAGGAATCGGCATCAGTGCATGCAAATGTAAGTAGATTGTAGTGCAGCCGTAGCACCCTGTGCGGTGATGAGGCAGGGACCCAGAAAAGTTCAAAACAAACACAGCACATGATATCCTCCAGATCACAGCCGTGAAACAGGATAGTCCACCTACGGATCGCAGCCGGGCACAAGACAGTCCACCTCCGGTTCACAGCCAGGCACATATCCTCTGTTTTACAGTCACTAAACATGCCAGTCCTCCTCTGACCGGTTGTCGTGGGCGACTGCACCGCTGTGTATGCTGTGGGTGCCAGGCTATTCAGCTGCCTTGGCTGTTTGGCTCCGCTGGCCTGTGTGGCCTCCACACAGGTGGAGCTCTGCATAGCCTCCTGCTCTGTACTCCTGCCAACACCAGAATCACACTGACACTGAACCTGATACACCCAAACCCTATACTGCAGAGCTTTCAACTGGAATCCGTGGCCTCCAGCCACATGGAAAACTAGTACCGGGAATGAAACGGACTGCAACACTACCATCTGCAGTCTGTTTCAAAACACCAAAACCCAGAGCAGGTTTTCCCTAAATCTGCCTTGGACAACCAGCATGTCCAAGACCAAGACTCACTTTAGTCTGCATTGCAACCACAGCTACGCCTGTGACTGCAATGCACTCTCATGGCTTCAATACGCCTCCGTGCGCATCATGTGGGGAACATACAGCGACCCTTACATGTAACACCAGTCACTGCCTCACAAGATGTAGAAAGTGATGCATTTAGAAAAGGATGGATACGAAAGGAAGGAAGAAAGAATGAAAAGAAGGAAGGAGAGAAAGAATGAGAGAGAAGGAAAAAGAAAGAAAGAAAGAAAGAAAGAAAGAAAGAAAGAAAGAAAGAAAGAAAGAAAAGAAAGAAAGAAAGAAAGAAAGAAGCAGCATATGTTTATCATCAGTATGGAATGCTTCATCTGTTGCTGCAGTACATGGGGACCTTTGAGAATAGTTCTCTCAGTTAGCATACTAAGGTTTGTGTGCCTGTTTGCCAGATTCTGAAAAATGTTATTACAAAACACTGAAATGTTGCATGAAATTGAGAGACAGGAAGCTAAACACAAAACAGAAAGTCACAGAAGACTAATCATATGGCCGTCTTATGAAGACAAAACCTAAGTCTCATAAGACAAATGCAGCACTTTAAAATGAGATTGAAGCTTAAGATAAAACAAAGCAAATGTCTTAACAGTTTCAATAGTTGTTAGTTAATTGCCCTCAATGTATAAGCATACCACCCAGTATTTGATAGCGCAGAAGAAACCAGACTTTCTTAGAAAGTCTCTAAGAACTTGTTCTCTTACCCGGTAATTAACATGTAAATGTGCGTCTGAATTAATAATAAGCTAAATATAGTTTCAATTAGCAATGAACAGTTGTTATACAGCACGGACAGATGATGTTGGTGAAGACGGGAGATCAAACAGAAGCTATGGTGGCTGAACAGGAGTAGAGGGGACACAGCCATAAGAAACCTGAGGAGCACACAGCATTATAGCAGAGCTATACTTATCACAGAGTCCGATGAAGAACTGGCAAATGGTATGGCAGGGTTAACTCAGTGATAGCAGAGCTGTGCTTCCATAAAATACGACGTTTCGGCCATTTTCAGGCCTTTATCAAGTAAAAAATGGCCGAAACGTCGTATTTTATGGTGGCTGAATAAAGACTTGTTATACTTCACCTGGATTGGATGCTGTTCCTATTTTTTCGTTGGACTGTTGTTCAGTTGGATCCCTGAACGTCTGAATGTGCATCCGTGCTAACTCCCGAGTGCTGTCAGCTGCTTGAATACTAGCAGAGCTGTGCTTGTCACAGAGTCTGATACTGAGCTCGCAGCGGTATGGCAGGTTTGACTCATTGATAGCAGAGCTGGGTTTAGTTTGAGGCTCAACATGAGAAGAAGTCCGTAAGTAGCACAAAACGCTAACTACCTGAATTCTGAGGCTGCATCTCGCCACCTGATCCAGACTAAATGGCACAGGAGAGTGATATCACAGGAGTGTGTTGAGCTACCATTGCAACTCGGCTCACAGGGAAGCAGATGGACCCTCGGCGCTGGATCCAGAAAAGTTGTGTATTCTGTAGCTTTATCTGGGTAATGTAGTTTCTTCTGACAACTTAAATAAGCCCTCCCATCAAAGTATTTTATCCTCTCTATATATTGCAGCCATCTGTGTACTTACAATTGCTCATTTTTCCTTTCTACCCAGTTAATTCTTCTCTTTTCTCTGCTCTATTTTGCTCTATGTAGAAGCAGGAAGTCTCTTTTCTCAGCATGAGTCATTGCCCTCTTCAACTCCTGACCCAGCGTCTCCGCTCCTCCCTCTTACCTCCTGCCAAGGTCTTTTGTTGTAATGACTCATGCCGAGAAAATAGACCTCCTTTTTCTACATAGAGCTTAGAAGGATTCAGCTCATCAGTTTTTAATCACATGATGTCATAGGCCTAATGGAAAAGAGAAGAATTATCTGGGTAGAAAGGCAAAATGAGCAATTGTAAGTACACACTGCTATATAATATGATGACTGCAATATATTAAGAGCATAAAAACTTAGATGGGAGTGCTGTTTTAAATTCACAATCGGAAGCACAACTACTACAGTCATGGCCAAAGTTTGAGAATGACACAAATATTAATTTTTACAAAGTCTACTGCTTCACTTTTTCTAATGGCAATTTGCATATACTCCAGAATGTTATAAAGAGTGATCAGCTTAACAGCAATTACTTGCAAAGTCAATATTTGGCTAGAAAATGAACTTTATCCCCCAAAACACATTTCAACATCATTGCAGCCCTGTCTTAAAAGGACCAGCTAACCTCTTTTCAGTGATTGCTCCATTAACACAGGTGTGGGTGTTGATGAGGACATGGCTGGAGATCAATCTGTTATGATTAAGTAAGAATGACACCACTGGACACTTTAAAAGGAGGCTGGTGCTTGGCATCATTGTTTCTCTTCTGTTAACCATGGTTATCTCTAAAGAAACACGTGCAGTCATCATTGCAATGCACAAAAATGGCCTAACAGGGAAGAGTATCGCAGCTAGAAAGATTGCACCTCAGTCAACAATCTATCGCATCATCAAGAACTTCAAGGAAAGAGGTTCCATTGTTGCCAAAAAGGCTTCAGGGCGCCCAAGAAAAACCAGCAAGCGCCAGGACCGTCTCTTAAAAGTGTTTCAGCTGCGGGATCGGGCTACCAGCAGTGCAGAGCTTGCTCAGGAATGGCAGCAGGCAGGTGTGAGTGCATCTGCACGCACTGTGAGGCGGAGACTCTTGGAGCAAGGCCTGGTCTCAAGGAGGGCAGCAAAGAAGCCACTTCTCTCCAGAAAAAACATCATGGACAGACTGATATTCTGCAAAAGGTACAGGCAGTGGACTGCTGATGACTGGGGTAAAGTTATTTTCTCTGATGAATCCCTTTTCGATTGTTTGGGACATCAGGAAAACGCCTCATTCAGAGAAGACAAGGTGAGCGCTACCACCAGTCTTGTCTCATGCCAACTGTTAAGCATCCTGAAACCATTCATGTGTGGGGTTGCTTCTCAGCCAAGGGAATCGGCTCTCTCACAGTCTTGCCTAAAAACACAGCCATGAATAAAGAATGGTACCAGATTGTCCTCCAAGAGCAACTTCTCCCAACCCTCCAAGAGCAGTTTGGCGATCAGCAATGCCTTTTCCAGCATGATGGAGCACCTTACCATAAAGCAAAGGTGATAACTAAATGGCTCAGGGAACAAAACATAGAGATTTTAGGTCCATGGCCTGGAAACTCCCCAGATCTTAATCCCATTGAGAACTTGTGGTCAATCATCAAGAGACGGGTGGACAAACAAAAACCTAAAAATTCTGACAAAATGAAAGCAATGATTGTGCAAGAATGGACTGCTATCAGTCAGGATTTGGTCCAGAAGTTGATTGAGAGCATGCCAGGGAGAATTGCAGAGGTCCTGAAGAAGAAGGGTCAACACTGCAAATATTGACTTGCTGCATTAACTCATTCTAACTGTCAATATAAGCTTTTGTTACTCATATGTTTGCAATTATTATATTTCTGTCTGTGATAAAAACATCTGTTAAACACACATAAAAACCAGAGGGCAGCAGATCATGTGAAAATATAATATTTGTGTCATTCTCAAAACTTTTGGCCATGACTGTATAGTCACAGACCACATGACCGTAATGTGGTCAGCAATGAGAGAGAGGTCAAGGAATCGACTGCTTTTGGTCACACTACAGTAGAATTTACATACAGTTACCACTAGCGGGAGATAAGTGCAATAGATTTGCATAGTCCCAATTCAGTGCTGACTATGCATTACTACATGCAATTAGCTTACTTTTCTGTTTGCTCCATATAATAAAAGTATTAGCAATAAAATTTAAGAAATTATTACGGATTTGATCCTTATGGCACAAAAACAATTCATACCTACAGCAAGATGTTATGACATATATCAGCCAAGAATGTTTGTCCAAAAATGGAACATTGAACATTAATTTGAATAATAAATGGTGAATCTGAGCTCTCTACTCAGAGGGGGTATTCTTAGTGATGTTATTGGGCCCTATAATATGTAAATACTTACCCATTTCTTCTGTGAGGTTATTTAGACCAGCAGGTACTTGTTTATAATAGCAGAGGAAATTGTAATATAGGCAGGGACGTAACGATCACGGTTGGGAGAGTGCGACCACGACTGGACCCATGCGGCACCTACCGACACCAGCAGCTATTACAGCTGGATATGTGTCGGAGGATGTATATTCACCTGAAATGTATAGCGGAGCAGAGATCAGTCAGGTCCCTGCACTGCAATACACGCTGCCAGCCAGTCAGAGGACAGCAGCTGACGCCGGACTGCAAGTCACTGGCAGCTCATTGCAGTGATGTCACGGGCTGCTTGCTGTTTGCACTCTGAAGTCAGCTGCCAGCTTCTGCGTCAGCTATGGAGGTGGACATCGTGTGTCGTGGGAGCGGGCGAAGGTGAGTAGAATCATTCAATTTTTGTATATGTATTTGTTGGAGATGGGTCATAGAGCAAGGACATTATTACTAGTAGAAGTCCAGGATGGAGGACATTATACCAGGAAGGGGCTCAGGATGGAGACATTATACCTGGATGGGGAACATTATTACTGGAAGTGGCCCAGAAAGGGGGACATTTTACTAAGAAAATGTCCAGGATAAAGGACATTATACTGAAAGTGGTCCAGGATGGGGACAATATTACAGGAAGGGGCCAGGATGGGGGGACATTATTACAAGATGGGGGACATTGTTACATGAGAGGGTGATCACGTATGTCTTCTCAGGATCAGGAGCTACAAGGGCCCACACATCTGATGAAGATGCAGGTGGGGACCCAGGTCCAAATTTTGCATTCAGGGCCTATCGAACTCTAGTTATGCCGCTGAATATAAGGGTTATGATTTAAAAAAAAAACACATTTAAGAGATGTAATGAAATTAAATAAATGAAGTAAATGACTGTACAGCAGAATTTGACATTGGGATTGAACGTCAGCCCTTACATGAGGCGTTCCCATATATAAGTGGTATGATTGTACTGGTGTCAGTACTGGATCCAGAATGGTCAGACCCGCGATGTAATGGGCACAGTTAACAGTTATGGTCAGGAAGAGGTTATGATTCACGCACTGTGGTTTTATAGAGTGTCCCAATTCAGTGGGCAAAGGGTGGCGAGTTTCCATGTAGTGGTAATAAAGAGCAGGGTGTGACAGTAACAGACATTCAGCTATGAAATAAGTCACTTACAGAAGTCTTTACTAAGTTGGAAACATAGTATGGCAAAAAGGTTTATTATCCAGCTATGAGTGGGATGAGGGGAGATCAACCCTGTCAGAAATAGAAGCATGGAAATGATTTAATTATAAGTATTTACTGGGCAGATGCAATGGAAACATACACATGTAATCCAGCAATCAGGAGCAGGCGCTATACTGTCAGAGACAAGAGTGAGCACACAGAGCCTCCTAGAGGACAAACTCTGCCACTACAGCTTTTCATTCTTGCAATGATGCCTATTGTTAGTGTCACTAAAGCCACACTTCTCATGCACATTAGGCTAAAGACAAACCTTTTATCCCAACCATTAAACATAATTAGAGGTAGGTATCAGTCAGTTCTTGTTCCTACCTCTATTGAAATAAATATGAATTTAAATATGTTGTTCCAAGGTGCAGAAAAAAATGTAGTCATGTATGTGTAAGGTACACAGGGCAGTAGTCATAGGTGAGAAGCTGCTGTGTTCCCACACCCTGGCGCCCTACAAACAGTGTCCCGATTCTCCTGTGCTGTGCTTGTGGGGTGTAACACTCACGTTTTGGTTATAAGCATCTGCTGTCTCCGGTTCTTCAATTTCAGGAACAGCCGCACACACTTTAGGGGACATCAAATTTGTTTTATAATAAAGAAGTTTATTTAACTGTCCATTTTCATCATATTGAAAAACGCAGTATTGGGCATAATCTTTTCCATGCTCAAAGTCCATAGCACAGCATGTTCTGATATCTGCTATTCCAGGGCCTCCACTAGGAATTTCGGGGCCCCATACTGGCAAAATTTTCGGGGCCCCTTAAGACTCCACCCAGGCTCCACCCCTCGAACTGTTCACAGCCCCACTGCTCTCTCTTAGGCCTCTTTCACACTTCAGTCGTGCGACGTCAGTCAAAATCCGTCAAAATGTGAAAAAAACGGATACGCCATTTTTTTTTGGCGGATCCGTTTTTTTCCCATAGACTTGCATTATTGACGGATTTTGACGGATGGTCGTCCGTTAGGTCTGTTTTTGGACGGATCCGCCAAAAAATTGGCGTCCGTCATTTCAAAAAAACGTCCAATGCAACGTTTTTTTTGAACGCCAAAATGGCGGACAACGGCGGATCCGCCGCATCCGCCATATTGTACAATGGCCGCCTATGGGCGGCGGATCCGCCAGCATCCGTTTTTGACGGAATCCGCCTGCGGATCCGTCGCCTCTATTGAAAACCATAGTAAAATGCAGAAAACAGTGTCCGGGGTCTCTCTCTCTCTCTCTCTCTCTCTCTCTCTCTCTCTCTTTCTCTCTCTCTCTCTCTCTCTCTCTCTCTCTCTCTCCAGAACGAAATTTCTCTCTCTCTCTCTCTCTCTCTCTCTCTCCAGAACGAAATTTCCAGGTGAAATCTTCTTAGCGGATCCGTCAGAAAACTGACCAGTTTTGCATCCGTTTTTTTTACTTTTCTGACGAATCCGCCATTTTCACGGATGGGCGGACGTCACACAACGGAAGTGTGAAAGAGGCCTTAGAAAAACTCCACTTCTCAACAATCACACATTAACAGCTCTCATCACCTGATCACACATATAGCAAGCAGCTTTTGTTTTGGCCAAAAGATTTTTAAAGCCGCCACCACAACAAGGTAGACTCTTTTGGCTGAGCTCTACTCTATCCTATTAATCATTTGTTAAAATATCCAATACAATTTAGGTATATTTTTATTTATTTTTCAATTTTTAAAATGACAAATATCACATACAAGGGACAAATACCACTATAGTGTACAGGTAATACAGTGATCGCCAGTGACATTATACACAAGAGCTATGTATACAGTATCAGTGTACAGGTAATACAGTGATCAACAGTGATATTATACACACGAGCACTGTATATATTGTACAGGTTACACAGTGATCAATGACATTATACACAGGCAGCGTCGGACTGGAGCACCTTGGGCCCACCAGAGAAAATTATTCTTGGGGCCCACTATGTAGCTACATATAAATAAATACAAGACCACCAATTGTGTGGTAAACGCGCTAATATTAGGATACAATATAAGGTAGTACACATCTTAATTATGTAGCTGGGTTTGGAGTATCCCCCTCATAGAATATAATGTAGCTCCCTCACAGAATATAATGTAGCCCCCTCATAAAATATTAAGTAACCCCTCTCATAGAATATAATGTAGCCTTCCTCATAGAATTTAATGCAGCCCCTCATAGAATATAATGCAGCCCCACTTATAGAGCATAATGCAGTACCCCACAAAATATAATGCAACCGCCTTATAAGGTATAATGCAGCCCCCCATAGAATATAATGCAGCACCCTCATATGGTATAATGCAGCCCCCTCATATAGTATAATGCAGCCCTCCACAAAATATAATGTAGCCACCTCAGAGTATAATGTTATGCAACCCCCTCTAAGGTAGCCTCCCCATAGAATATACTGTAGCCCCTCATAGGGCATAATGCAGCCCCCTCTTATAGTATGATGTAGCCTCCTTAGAGAATAATGCAGCCTCCACACAGAATATTATGCAGCCCCCCCCACAGAATATAATGTAGCCCCTTCATAAAATATAATGCAGCCCCTCATAGGGTATAATGCAGACCCCTGCACCTCCATCATTGTTCTCCCCCTCTACCCACATCATTGCTCTATATACAGCATTGTGCACACAGATCCCCTCTATATACAGCGTTGTGCACACAGAAATCCACTATATACAGCAATGTGCTCGCAGATACCCACTATATACAGCACTGTGCACACAGATCCCCTATATATATAGCACTGTGCACACAGATCCCCTCTATACAGTGCTGTGCACAGATTCCCACTATGTAATGCGCTGTGCACACAGATTCCCTCTATACACAGCACTATGCACACTGATCCCTTCCGCATACAGCGCTGTGCACCCTAATCCCCTCCGTATACAGCACTGTGCACTCTGATCCCCTCCGTATACAGCACTGTGCACTCTGATCCCTCCGTATACAGCACTGTGCACACTGATCCCCTCCGTATGCAGTGCTGTGCATACCGATCCCCTCCGTATACAACGATGTGCACATGTGTGGCCCAGCTTCGCAAGGCACACATGTCTCCTGGAAAATGCACAGGAAGGTAACTGTAAAGCTTGATATTCATTCACGCACACTTCTCAGCATTGCCACTAGAGGCATATCAGACTATTTAGTAGTGTGACATAGCAAAGTTAGTGTGCAGTCTGTTTCCTGTCTTAGGACAGTGCAGTCAAGCTCCGGGTGGCTCAGGAGTGAGTCATCCCATCCAAGTTCAGATCAGTTTCTGTTCCAGTCAGACAGACGGAAGGAGAGGAGAGTTCAGTCTTGGAGGGAGAGGAGAGAAGACTGAATCCTGACACAGCTTGTGTAGCTCATCTGACAAGAAAGTGGAGGCTAGTACGGGTGAAGAGAATCATCCTAGCCTAGTCAGAGCTACCCCTTAACCTGCTACTCAGAACAAGCTGCCCGTGTTCCTAAGAAAGAAGGAAGAAAAAGGAATTACAGCAGTTATATCAAAGAGCCAACTGAGAACAGGTCAGTGAGCACTGAAGGAAATCTGACCTTGGCACGCTTGCTACACGTGCTTATGTTAAGAGAGAGAGCAGGACGAAGGGCGAGTGGAGAAGTAAGAGTGACAAAGGGACAAATCACCCTCACTCAGTTAACCGGACACCGGGGTCCGAAGCGTTGCTAGTGCTTCACGCCTAGTAATAAGAAAACCGGAGGCTTTCTGGACTACAAGTCGCAGAAGGTAGCCCTAAGCGCTGATACGTAAACGGAGTCAGGGAGAACGGGGACTTTGAGTCAAGTGCACGACAAAAGTAAGGACTTAGTTCTCTCAACATCTGATAATCAGAGACATAGAAGGCTCCACCACAATGTTGGCCGGGCGTAGTTGCTATTGAAAGAGTTGCACTTGACTTTATGCAAGTTGTACTCACACACATTAAAGGGATAAAGGAGGCCTCTAACCTGCTCAACAGTTCTCCTGTATGTGCATTCTCCAACCTAACCAGCTTCCCGGGACATACCTGCAACATCTACAAGTAAAGGTATGGAAAGAGATTGCATTGTGTGTGACTGAATTCTTATCTGCACCCTGCATCACCACCATAGACTTTGAGGGACCAGTCCCACCTGTGGGGGACCTAACACCTAGCTGCCATGACATCCCCTCAGAGATCTACCCTGCAGCGCTGGTCAATTAGATCAGAAACCACAGGTGGCGTCACGAACTATAACTACAATCCCCTGTAAATATACCCCATTGCATGACCGCCAGGGCCACGGACCGAGCTCTGCTGCCAGTGACATTCCCATAGACTTCCATGGGCTCGGTTCCGAGTACCCCATAGCCCTGGTACCACCAATGTGGTGCGCGTCACACACAGATCCCTTCTATATACACCACTGTGCACACTGCAGGAACTGATGCTCTCTACAGCGCTGTGGGTACTAATCCTCTATACAGTATACAGTGCTATGCATACTGTGGGTAACAATTCTCTGTGTAAACGGTGAAGTGCACACACTGTGCATTAATCCCCTCTATATAAATATATACAGGTCACCAGCCAGAGTGTGTACAGGTACAGAAACAGAGGGATCTGGAGACTACGGAAAGGAGACCAGGGAATACACTAGTGAGGTGATAGGCCAGAATTAAATGAATGTACAGATGCACAATTTACAAACCACACACTGCAATTACTGACAACATCAACTCCACTATTGCTGGAAACATAAAAAAAACACACACACACCTCTCTGCATGTTCCTCGCAGCCGCAGCACATCCCAGCAGCTTCCTCTCTGAAACAGCCGCTCTGAATGATGAGGTCATCCAGCAGCGCTGTGTCAGACAGGAAGTGCCGGGCAGGTGGAAAGGACAGCATCAGATCCCTGCAGCTTGGTTGCCTGTCGATTGCCCTCAGGGTTAGCCGCCCTGATACAGCTGCACCGGCTTTACATGTGGGCAGTGTTAGCCTCAGCCTGCGGTTAACACTGCACGCTATTAAAGTGAAATGATATTCACTCCTCTCCACGCCCATGGGGGCATGCAGAAGCATGAATATTCATGTCTCTATAGCAGCGGGGACAGGCTCCTGTCTCCAGCTGCTGCTCCGCTGGCACCGGGAGGGCCCCCCTGACTCAGGGGCCCCTTAGCACCTGGGTGTGCAGCTATTAGCGACACGCCACTGGCTGGGGGTCCCTGGAGCAGTGGGGGCCCTAGGCAGCTGCTGGCCAGTATGCCAACAGGTGTCAGTGCCTGGGCCAACCGGAGAATCCTCCGGTTCTCCGGTGGGCCAGTTCGACCCTGATGATATCCCATCTTTAAAAACATGAATGATCATTATTAATAATGGAAACAGGGGCACTACTCACACTTCTGAGGCTGAGATCTCAAAACTGAACTCAACCCGTTAGATTGTCTGGTGTCGGCTCACTATGACAAGGAAAAGATAGAAGTGAGCAGAAAACAACATACAGGTCAAGCTCCTGACATAATGACATCACACATCAGGCTTCCAATAGATCTACTGCACAAACGGATCTCACATTATGTCTGTGTATGGTACATTAATAATAGGAAATAGTGAATTAATGTGACTTAACCCTTTCATGATAGTGTAATTTTCCAGTTTTGACCTCTCATTTTGTACTTCCTTTTTTTTCAAGAGCCATCATTTTTTATTTTTATGTCCATATAGACATATAAGTGCATGTTTTTTGCAGGACAAGTTGTACTTGTGAATGACACCATTTATTTTTACACATAGTGTACTTGAAAAAGGGAAACAAATTCCAAGTTCAGTAAAATTGTGAAAAAAAAATTCTGATATTGTCTTTTGAAGTTGTTTTACAGATTTTTTGTTGAATTGTGGTAACCAGAAAAAAGGAAATTTAGCATTCTTTAATTTTTTCTGTTTACGCTACGTTCACATGTTGCATTATTGCTTCTGTTTCTAATGTTCTTAATGCAAATTTTCAGCTGTGTTTTACAATAGCAGCAAAGTTTATGAGATTTCAAAATCTCATGCACACAGCTTGTTTTTTTTTTCCTCAGTATTTTGTACAAAACCTTTTGCAAAATGCCACATGTTACTTCTTGCAGCAGTTTTTCAGCATTTTAGGGGTAAGTTCACACTGGGTGTTTTTGCTGTGGCTTTTTTTTTAAACTTGATTTCTTGTCAGGAAAGAAGCTGCAGCAAAAACACATGTTTTCGTGAGTTTTTGTTGCGCTTTTTTCATGCGTTGTTGGAGCTAACTTGTGTCTCTTTGTGCATGCTGATAAAGTTGAGTGCCCCAGAGATAAAAAAAACTACTTCCTGTAGAACCATACCTCTAGATCCTTTGAAAAGCCGGTAATTCATATGCCGCATACAGTAAAATCACACTGACAAGTTTGAATAGAATAGATAGAATAAATATATGCATATATATATATATATATATATATATATATATATATATATATATATCAAGGGCTTTGGAGGAATAAGGCAAGGTCCTAAGTATGGTTTAATTGAGATTATTAAAGGAGTCTGTGTCATTCTTTCAATTAAAGGACTTTATTCTTGGTGTCTGTGTTTTCTTACAATGTGACTATGGGGTTAATAATGGGGGCGTCTTATTGACGCCTCTCCATTACAAGCCTCGGGGCTTGATGTCACCGGACAATACAAAGGTGACATCAACTCCTCAAATATGAACCCCACTTGACACCGCTATAGGGCAAGTGGGAAGAATTGGCGCATCTAATAGATAGCGTGTCAAACACTGTATTGTCATCGGGCCCCCATTCAAGTGAATGGGGTTCGGGTCCGCTCTGCTGGATGACAGGCTGTATGGACGCATCATTCAGCTTGCCATCTAGAGGTAACAGAACCGAGTGTGAGGTCACATCCGGCTGTGCTTGACGTTTCTGCAGCAAATACGCTGCAAGAAAAGTCAACTTGCTTATTTGCAGCGTTTTTTCACCATCCATTCAAGTCAATGGTTGAAAAACGGTGAAAAAATGCCCAGTGTGAACATGCGCTAGTAGTGTTTTTCACCTATTGAAAGCAATATGTAGTGCAAAAAACGCAATGTGTGAACATAGCCTTACAGTGTTTACTGGTCGAGTTGATTGTTTTTATATTTTGATAATTGCTGACTTTTTAAACTTTTTAAACATCTTTATTTTCAATGGGATAAAAGGGGGATGATTTGAACTTTAAGGTATTTTTTAAATTTTTTTTTTTACTTTTCACTTATTGTTATTGCCTTTAGGGGACTTAAAGATGTGATTGATCGCCCCTGCTATATACAGTGATGCCAAAGTAGAAATCACAGTCTCCTGTGGGGTTTCGAAGGAGCTCCGTAATGACAGGTACAGGGGTCATCAGCTGAACCCTTGCTGTCATGGCAACCCATCGGCGACCCGCTATCACGTAACAGGTGTGCCGATGGGCAAAAGAATGATGCGCACGCATGTCGGTGCTGCATGTTAAATGCCGCTGTCAGAGATTGACAGTGGCATTTAACATGTGCCATTGTATCGACCCGCCACCACAATTGTGGATTACCAGAGCAATGGGGTACTCAGAGCCGAGCCCATGGAAGTCTATGGGGTTGTCACGGGTAGCGGTGGCTCGGTCTGTGGCCCTGGCAGTCTGGCGTATGTTGGGGGGGAATATTTACAGGGGATTTGATATATTTACAGTTCGTGACGCCACCTGTAGTTGTCTGATAATTTGTACCAGCGCTGCTGTAGATCTCTGAGGGGATGGTGAGGCAGCTAGATGTCGGGTCCCCTACAGGTGGGACTGGTCCCTCAGGGCTATGATGATGATGCAGGGTGCAAATAAATGAAGCAGTCTCACACCATTTAGTGTCTTTCCATACCTTTTACTTGTCAGATGGTAAGGCAGGTCCCAGGGAGGCTGATCCAATGGAGAATGTGCTTCGAGATGATAGCTGAACAGGTTATGGGCCTCCTTCACTTCAAAATGGCGAGTCCGACTAGCATAGAGCCAAGTCCACTCCAAATACTCCAGCTTCTCCAAGCTGTACTGCCCGGTCAGTTTTGTGGTCGGAGCCTTCCTTTTGAGAGAGCTGAGTTCCTAATCTTGTCGTGCACTGACTCAAGGTTCTCACTCCCCCTGACCCCAGTTACGTACCGACACTCCAAGGGCTGCTTTCTGTAACCTAAGGTCCAGTAAGCCTCTGGTTCTTCTACCACTACGCCTGAAACTGTAGTGATGCTTCGGTCCCCAGTGACCGGTGACAATGTGCAGGTATCCTATACCTATGGCACTTTTCTGTTCTCTTCCACTGCGCCTTTCGCCCTGTCCGCGCTTGTAGCATAAGCACTCCACACTTCCTAAGGTCATATAAGTCAATCCTTCCTTACTTCTTTCTTGGAGCTTGCTGACAGAATCTCAGTATTCTTCTAGGCAGGAGCACGTCTCTGAACCTTCACTGTCCTTGGGACAGGAGACTGAAGTATCTGCAACTAACTCTTCTTTCTCAAAAGGTATCTCCGTCTGTCTTCTAGTGGGGCACAGCTCTGACTAGGCTGAGGTGAACTGGCTCACCTGTACTAGCCTCCACTTTCTGAACTGCTGACAGGCTCAGGCTGGACTACTTCCTCCCTCCAAGTCCAGGCTAGACTCCCCTGTCCGAAGACAGGAAACAGACTACTCTGTCCGAAGACAGGAAACAGACTAACTGCCTCTGCTGCACGACACTGGCTTATCTCCCTATGGGTGTGTCTAAGTGTGTGTTGGAGTGAATGTTCATTGAGCATTAAACTATCATCTCTCCACACATCCTCCAGGGTACTGCGTGTGCCTTCACACCAGGGCTACACACATACATGTAAGGCGGATGTCGTGAAGGGGTCTAATACCTGAGGGCTCCCTTCCCCACTGTGTCACCTAATTTTCTGAGGGCCCCCTTTCTCACTGTGTCACCTAATTTCCTGAGGGCCCCCTTCCCCACTGTGTCACCTAATTTTCTGAGGCCCCTGTATCACTGTCACCTAATTTTCTGAGGGCCCCCTTCCCACTGTGTCACCTACTTTTCTGAGGGCCCCCTTCCCCACTGTGTCACCTAATTTTCTGAGGACCCCCTTCCCCACTGTGCTACCTAATATTCTGAGGGCCCCCTTCCCCACTGTGTCACCTACTTTTCTGAGGGCTCCCTTCACTGTGCCACTACTTTTCTGAGGGCCCCCTTCCCCACTGTGTCACCTAACTTTCTGAGGGCCCCCTTCCCCACTGTGCCACCTACTTTTCTGAGGGCCCCCTTCCCCACTGTGTCACCTAACTTTCTGAGGGCCCCCTTCCCCACTGTGTCACCTACTTTTCTGAGGGCCGCCTTCCTGACTGTCACCTACTTTTCTGAGGGCCCCCTTCCCGACTGTGTCACCTACTTTTCTGAGGGCCCCCTTCCCGACTGTGTCACCTACTTTTCTGAGGGCCCCCTTCCCCACTGTGTCATGTAATTTTCTGAGGGCCCCCTTCCCCACTGTGTCACCTAATTTTCTGAGGACCCCCTTCCCCACTGTGTCACCTACTTTTCTGAGGGCCCTCTTCCCCACTGTGTCACCTACTTTTCTGAGGGCCTCCTTCCCCACTGTGTCACCTACTTTTCTGAGGGCTCCCTTCCCCACTGTGTCACCTACTTTTCTGAGGGCCCCCTTCCCCACTGTGTCACCTACTTTTCTGAGGGCCCCCCTTCTCCACTGTGTCACCTACTTTTCTGAGGGCCCCTTCACCACTGTGTCACCTACTTTTCTGAGGGCCCCCTTCCCCACTGTTACCTAATATTATGAGGGCCCCCTTCCCCACTGTGTCACCTACTTTTCTGAGGGCCCCCTTCTCCACTGTGTCACCTACTTTTCTGAGGGCCCCCTTCCCACTGTGTCACCTACTTTTCTGAGGGCTCCCTTCCCCACTGTGTCACCTACTTTTCTGAGGGCCCCCTTCCCCATTGTGTCACCTACTTTTCTGAGGGCCCCTTCCCCACTGTGTCACCTACTTTTCTGAGGGCCCCCTTCCCCACTGTGTCACCTACTTTTCTGAGGGATCCCTTCCCCACTGTGTCACTTAACTTTCTGAGGGCCCCCTTCCCCACTGTGTCACCTACTTTTCTGAGGGCCCCCTTCCCGACTGTGTCACCTACTTTTCTGAGGGCCCCCTTCCCGACTGTGTCACCTACTTTTCTGAGGGCCCCCTTCCCAACTGTGTCACCTACTTTTCTGAGGGCTCCCTTCCCCACTGTGTCACCTACTTTTCTGAGGGCCCCTTCCCCACTGTGTTACCTAATATTATGAAGGCTCCCTTCCCCACTGTATCACCTACTTTTCTGAGGGCTCCCTTCCCCACTGTGTCACCTACTTTTCTGAGGGCCTTTTCCCCACTGTGTCACCTACTTTTCTGAGGGCCCCTTCCCCACTGTTACCTAATATTATGAGGGCCCCTTCCCCACTGTCACCTACTTTTCTGAGGGCCCCCTTCTCCACTGTGTCACCTACTTTTCTGAGGGCCCCCTTCACCACTGTGTCACCTACTTTTCTGAGGGCTCCCTTCCCCACTGTGTCACCTACTTTTCTGAGGGCCCCCTTCCCCATTGTGTCACCTACTTTTCTGAGGGCCCCCTTCACCACTGTGTCACCTACTTTTCTGAGGGCTCCCTTCCCCACTGTGTCACCTACTTTTCTGAGGGCCCCCTTGCCCATTGTGTCACCTACTTTTCTGAGGGCCCCTTCCCCACTGTGTCACCTACTTTTCTGAGGGCCCCCTTCCCCATTGTGTCACCTACTTTTCTGAGGGCTCCCTTCCCCACTGTGTCACCTACTTTTCTGAGGGCCCCCTTCCCCACTGTGTCACCTACTTTTCTGAGGGCTCCCTTCCCCACTGTGTCACCTACTTTTCTGAGGGCCCCCTTCCCCACTGTGTCACCTACTTTTCTGAGGGCTCCCTTCCCCACTGTGTCACCTACTTTTCTGAGGGCCCCCTTCCCCACTGTGTCACCTACTTTTCTGAGGGCCCTCTTCCCCACTGTGTCACCTACTTTTCTGAGGGCCTCCTTCCCCACTGTGTCACCTACTTTTCTGAGGGCTCCCTTCCCCACTGTGTCACCTACTTTTCTGAGGGCCCCCTTCCCCACTGTGTCACCTACTTTTCTGAGGGCTCCCTTCCCCACTGTGTCACCTACTTTTCTGAGGGCCCCTTCCCCACTGTGTCACCTACTTTTCTGAGGGCCCCCTTCCCCACTGTGTCACCTACTTTTCTGAGGGCCCCCTTCCCCACTGTGTCACCTACTTTTCTGAGGGCCCCCTTCACCACTGTGTTACCTACTTTTCTGAGGGCCCCCTTCCCCACTGTGTTACCTAATATTATGAGGGCCCCTTCCCCACTGTTTCTAAGGGGGACCCCCACCTTGTTTCACCTTTAGATTGTATGGGGGCCCCCTCCCCTAATAGCCTCAGTGGCTGGAGAGCTATGCTGCAGGCTGCCTGCAGGCATAGTATATTTTACTTACCCTCACTCTTTTACTTACATTGCTGCAGTCCTCAATCATAAAGGTCCCTCAGATCCTCTGATATTGCTGTGCTGCTTGGGCAGGACAGCCGACCAATCACAGCATAGCTCATTGCCTAAGCTGTGCTGTGAGGTCACACAAAGAAAACTAATGCTGATTGGCTGCATGTCAGCCAATCAGCTTTAGACCACCTCTGTCCACAGTATTGAAGAAGAGTGGGAGACCCAGGCAACTTGGCAGGAAACAGGTGACTGCGGGTCTGGTGAGCTGTTGCATTGCATGCCTGTGTGTCTCTCCTCTCTGACTCAGCCTCACAGTCAGCTGTGTGGCTCTGACTGTGCTGGCTGAAGTGAGGTGGAGGACGGCACTCTGCATCTGCACACACAGGCACGCTGTGCACAGAGCATAGTCAATAGACACTGGCAGTAGCAGCAGGTGATGTGAAAGAGCTGCCGTGTGGCTGCACTGTTCACATCATTTGTATAGCCTGCTCACTGTCTCCCGCTATAGAATAAAGTGTGCACAGCTCTGTGCACACTATTGGCATGCAGGGCAGGGCAGGGACTAATGTAGGAGGCAGGAGCTGAGGCTGGGGGCGGGGCCCACCGGAGGTTTGACCGGTGTCCCGGTGCCTCAGTCCGACCCTGTACACAGGAGCTCTGTATATAGTGTCAGTGTAAGGTAATACAGTGATCACTGGTGACATTGTACACAGAACCACTGTATATAGTTATAGTATACAGTGTATAGTGTCAGTGTACAGGTAACACACTGACTCACCAGTTACATCTCTAGGTGAAGTCTTTCATCTTTGCTTTTCATCTTCATCCAGCACAGACTGCCATCACTTCTTCCAGCCAGGGCTCGTCTCTGCAGGAAATAACACAGTTATCTAAAGCACCGCTTGCAGAACACATTACTTAATTTTTTCCCAATTTCTACACTACACCAGATGAAGAAAAAAAAGGCGACATAGTGTCGCTCTGCACAGTAACAGGACCCCCCATTTAAAACAGTATCCTCCAAAAATAAAATAAATACATGACTGCAGTAACAATATCCCTTAATTAGCCCGTATGGTAATAATATCCCCCATACTGGCCACCGTGTGTCTCATTCCTGGCTCCAGCCATATGTTCTCCCATACAGGCACCATATGTTCTCCTATCCTGTCCTCATGAGTATCCATTCTGTCCCATGTGATGTCCCATCCTCCCATCTGTCCCATAATCCCGCCCTTCTGTCCCATGATCCTGCCCCATCTGTCCGTGATCCTGCCCCATCTGTCCCGTGATCCTGCCCCATCTGTCCCCGTGATCCTACCCATCTGTCCTGTGATCCAGCCCCATCTGTCCCGTGATCCAGCACCATCTGCCCGTGATCCTGCTCAAACTGTCCCATGATCCTGCCTCATCTGTCTCCATTGTATCCATCCTGCCCTATCTGTCTCCATCCTGCCCAATTATCTTGCCCATCTGACTCCATCTAGCCCCATGATCCTGCCCCATCTGTCTCCATCCTGCTCCATGATCTTGCCCCATCTGTCTCCATCTTGCACCATGATCCTGCCCCATCTGTCTCGATCCTGCCCTATGATCCTGCCCCATCTGTCTCCATTCTGCCCCTGTGTCTCCATCCTGCCCCTGTGCCTCCATCCTGCCCATGTCTCGATTCTTCCCCCTGTGTCTCCATTCTTGCCCCCGTGCCACTTTCAATAAAAATAAAAAACTCTCCTTACCTTGCTGCGCTCCTGCGGTGATGTTCCCTCCATGCAGTTCAAGCGCGCACTCACCGGCGAATGACAATGACATCATATGCCGGCGATGTGCCCTCTGACGTCAGTTGCCAGCTTCCGATTGGCTGGCGGCTTTTAACTATTGCCGTGCAAGCCTGCACGGCAATAGAGTTTAACTGAACCTGCGCCTCGGACGCTGGTTCAGTTTCTGCACTGGCAGAATGCTGCCGCTGGGGCCCGATGACCAGAAGAGTTGAGACCCAATGCGGGCCCCCTCTGCTCATCGGGCCCCATACGCCAGTCAGGGCAGTAATGCCCTGATGGAGGCCCTGCGCTGTTCGCTCGCCCTTAGCTATCCCTTTCCTCTCTGGCATCTCTGACCCCTGGGATACTCCATCCAGCTCTGCACATTTCATGAGTCCTGTCCCAACTCCCTCATGTGATTCCCCATCTGACTTCCTCTCCTAGGAAGATAATGAGACATTTTTCTCAGTGCCTCAGATGGTGTCATGAGTGTTTCACACCAACCTGGGAGATCTGGTGGTAGAAGATCACTGCGTATTGTGAATCCCAGATGACCCATTTAGTTTGTGTATTTGGATCCCTTATAATTGATTTCCTTTGGTGCTGAAGATGTTCACAACCCTTTACTATGCTGTCAGAAACATGCAGCTCCATTTCAGCTGCTTCTGATCTGGTGGTTAACTCTTCCTATAAAACCTGGCCAGACCCTCTCTGTCTTGCTGGGGAAAACTCTGCCTCCTTGCTCTCAGGAGACGCTATGCTGAATAGGAGTTCGTTGTTACTATTGGAGAATGGTCTTCCTTAGCTGTGTGCTAATGCTAAGTAGTTGAATTTTGGAGTTGGAGTTGTGGTGTTTGGTAGTTTTCTGTGTGTTTATCTCCTGATACCCTTTTCCAGTTTAGTTTATTCCTGCCAATCCCTATCCTCCTCCCTATTGTTGGTTAGTGCTTTTGTATGACTAGAATAAGGTTTCTGGCATTGAGAATGCTAGAACTCATCATGAATTAGACTTAATAAATCAGAAGCTAATGACTCCTGCACACCCCCTCATCAAGACCATTGAGAAAATTGACGGTCTTTATGAATCAGGGTGTGTGTCGGCAAGTTGAACCGGAAACCGGAGACAACAGTGATCGATGAGTATTTTAACACACTGACACTACACTGCCTTAACATTTAGATGGGTTTACAGAGGAAAAAAAATTATTAGGAGAGCTTCTTTAAATATCAGCTGCATATACCGTATAGGATAGTAATTACTTACGCAATAAATCATTGTGCTTATTGATTTGACAACCCTAAAAAATAATTTTGGTGTTAGTCAAGCATAGAGAGACACAGATTGTGTCATCTATGCATAATGTAGAAATTCCGCCATATACAGTATCTTCTGAAGTACTTTGGGAAATTCCACATTTGTCTCATACATGTGGTGACAATCTATGTAATGGGCTGAATCAAGTTTATGAGAAGCAGGACGGTATATATTTGACACTTAAGGGCCAATATACAGAAAATTATATGTTCCCTGCAGCTTGTAATCTGAAAATTGGCCCTGCATAGTAACTTCTAGAAATTTTACATTTATTGTAGCCGTGCAATTTACTATGAAAAGTCCAGCGATTTAAAGGGAATGACGCACCTAACTTTTTTTAATAATAATAATTAGAACCAGAAAGTGATGCATATTCTTTTTTGTTTCAGATTTGTTTTCGTTTTCTTATTGTAGAATTCTTTATTTTTCTTCTGTATGATTATATATGCAGCCATATTGCGTGAGCATCTGTTAACCACTGTTTGCAATTAGAGGTATGCTTCACAACACAACCATAGATGGCAGAAGACAGAATCTGACTCATTGACTTTTATGGGAGAGTTTTCTAGACATGCTCTGTCACCTGTGCAGGGAGAGAGAGGATCTGAGCTGTAAGAACCACCTATTGTAAATTGGGGGATCTTGTGTTATCTATATATAGATATATATCTTTTTATATATATATATATATATATATATATATTATATATATATATATATATATGTATATCCAGTATATACAGTTGTGTGAAAAAGTCTTTGCCCCCTTACTGATTTCCTATTCTTTTGCATGTTTGTCACATCTAAATGTTTCAGATCACCTAACAAATGTAAATATTAGACAAAGATAACCCAAGTAATCACGAAATGCAGTTTTTTAAATGAAGGTCTTCATTATTAAAGACCTTCACTGTGTGAAAAAGTGATTGCCCTCTAAACCTAATAACTGGTTGGGCCACCCTTAGTAGCAACAACTGCAATCAAGCCTTTGCGATAACTGGCAATGAGTCTTTTACAACACTCTGGAGGATTTTGGGCCCACTCATCTTTGCAGAATTGTTGTAGTTCAGCCATATTAGACGGTTTCCAAGCATGAACCGCCTTTTTTTTAAGGTCATGCTGTCACGCGGGTCTTATGATATGTGTACGATGTCAGTAAACTATTCTTAAAAGAAAAACACTCTATACAACATATAGATTAGCAACATCAGCATGTAAATATAGAATAGATTTACCTGACACGATATCCGTTGAACTCAGGGTTAATCTTGAGGACTTGATACACTGTCACAGGAAAGAGGAGGACCGGGGGTCTAACCTGACCCTAAACTGGGGTCCTAACTAATCCCTCACCTTGGAGGTACTGATAATGGTTCAGAGGTCCAAGTCTCCAGCCTAACCCTGTCTCCTATCAGTCCCTGAACCCTGTAATCAGTCCTAAGAAGGATATGATTACCACCAAAGGGATATGGGCTGATCTCTGCTAAATACACAGATTAGACATATAAGACAGACTGGAGAAAAACAGACTTGCATACACACTCAAACACAGAAGGAACATAAATGATCTGGGATATTAAACTCTAAGCAAGGTGAGCTTAAAACAACTAAGGAGTAGTGTTGAGCATTCCGATACCGCAAGTATCGGGTATCGGCCGATATTCGCGTTATCGGAATTCCGATACTTAATTCCGATACTTTTTCAATATCGTTATACGGAATCGGAAGTTCCCATAATTCTTTGCGAGGCAATGTGATTTTAGTCAGCCAATGAGGAATCCTACGAAGTGTGGGCACATCCTGTAATGCTGCGGTCATCTTAACTAATGGCATGGCTGTGATTGGCTGCTGAAATGATGTCAGAATGCACTATAAAAGGCGCCGCCGCCATTTTAGCGTCACTGTGCTGTGAATTCAGATAGGGACAGAACGCTGCTCTGCTGACTCTGAGGGACAGTTAGAGATTGCGATTTAGTGTACTGTGCTGTAGGCAGGCTATCACCAACCGCTGTGTAAAGCTTCCTTTTGCCTGCAGTGTTGTTTTAACAGCTCTGCAAGGTGTGTGTGAGTGCAGGTGACGCTGCAGTTTGCTCTGCATCCAACGCTGTCTGTAGGCATCTGCACGTGTCACTCACAGACTCTTTTTTTTTTTCTTTAGTGTAATTCTAGCTGCTCCATTCAATAGAAATTATAGTGTGATGCGCTTCCATCGTATCCAATACATTGGTTGCAAACACTATAGAAGTAGACAAAGGAGTAGCCTTTCACAGATTGTGGACAGTTGTGTTTCAGTGTTCACTTCAGTCTGTGTTTTTTACTTTTTTGAGTGCATATCACGCTCCAGTTACTTGTTCAAGCACTGCTGCTTGTACTCTGCTGAGCGTGTCTCAGTGCCTCATCCTTTTCATTTTTCTCCAATTGGTGCTTCTCCATTATATTTGAAAAAAATCTAATCTATTAGTGTGACGCGCTTCCATCCGTATACAATACATTGGTTGCAAACACTATAGAAGTAGACAAAGGAGTAGCCTTTCACAGATTGTGGACAGTTGTGTTTCAGTGTTCACTGCAGTCTGTGTTTTTTTTTTTTTGAGTGCACATCACGCTCCAGTTACTTGTTCAAGCACTGCTGCTTGTACTCTGCTGAGCGTGTCTCAGTGGCTCATCCTTTTCATTTATCTCCAATTGGTTCTGCTACATTCCATTTAAAATAAATCTAATCTATTAGTGTGACGCGCTTCCATCCGTATACAATACATTGGTTGCAAACACTATAGAAGTAGACAAAGGAGTAGCCTTTCACAGATTGTGGACAGTTGTGTTTCAGTGTTCACTTCAGTCTGTGTTTTTTACTTTTTTGAGTGCACATCACGCTCCAGTTACTTGTTCAAGCACTGCTGCTTGTACTCTGCTGAGCGTGTCTCAGTGGCTCATCCTTTTCATTTATCTCCAATTGGTTCTGCTACATTCCATTTAAAATAAATCTAATCTATTAGTGTGACGCGCTTCCATCCGTATACATACATTGGTTGCAAACACTATAGAAGTAGACAAAGGAGTAGCCTTTCACAGATTGTGGACAGTTGTGTTTCAGTGTTCACTTCAGTCTGTGTTTTTTACTTTTTTGAGTGCACATCACGCTCCAGTTACTTGTTCAAGCACTGCTGCTTGTACTCTGCTGAGCGTGTCTCAGTGGCTCATCCTTTTCATTTATCTCCAATTGGTTCTGCTACATTCCATTTAAAATAAATCTAATCTATTAGTGTGACGCGCTTCCATCCGTATACAATACATTGGTTGCAAACACTATAGAAGTAGACAAAGGAGTAGCCTTTCACAGATTGTGGACAGTTGTGTTTCAGTGTTCACTTCAGTCTGTGTTTTTTACTTTTTTGAGTGCACATCACGCTCCAGTTACTTGTTCAAGCACTGCTGCTTGTACTCTGCTGAGCGTGTCTCAGTGGCTCATCCTTTTCATTTATCTCCAATTGGTTCTGCTACATTCCATTTAAAATAAATCTAATCTATTAGTGTGACGCGCTTCCATCGTATACAATACATTGGTTGCAAACAATATAGAAGTACACAAACGGGCCTTTCACAGCTACTGAACATGGGTTTTTAATTTTAAACTAAAATATGTATTTTTTCAAATGACACAAATATAAGTAATGTTGAAGAGGAATAGTCCTACATCCATTGTTTGCACAATATTACAGGTGTACATCATGTCCCTTAATCAACAATGTATTATTATATTTACTTGTATGCTTTTATTTAAAAGCCAAGAACACAGAAGGATAACCTTCGCACTGCAGCTGTTGTCAAAGTTCAACCCACATTATGCACTTCCAACATTGCAGCATTTGAGGCATGATGTGAGTTGGATTGGTCAAAGTTATGGAGTGAGAAGGTTCACCATCAGTACCCTATAGCATAAGTATGCTTTTGTGTTAGATTTGTGTTAGACATGTGGATATCTGCCATAATATGTCACAATTATTTAGTTACAGATTTGTTACCAACACTAATCATTGAATGGTTTTAAATTTGACGTTTCACTTGTTTACAGCTTAGAAATAAGGGTGTAGCCTGATATCTATGTGTAGCACTAGCCACTTTAACATGTCATGTTTTTTTTCAACATGTGTAGCTAGGTAGCAGTAATTTTTGCGGACACACAGCAGGGGAACAGCAGGCGTTACTGAACCCCACAAACACATCATCGATTGTTTTGATCTGTGCATCCAACACTTCTGAGCCAGGGTCAAGGAGGGTGTAGCTGAGGCCTAGTATGAGATGTTTGAACTTTAATTTGAACTTTAATTTGGAGTTAGCAGCATTAATTTTTGTCAGACACGCAGCAGGGGAACAGCAGGCGTTACTGAACCCCACTATCACTATAGCTTGTGTATTGGTCTGTGGACACGACACTTCTGAGCAGCAACTGGCAGTGTTGTAGCCCAGGGAGTATAGCTCAGGTGGTAGAAAGATGAACATAACAGGAGACATGGAAAACGTTGCCAACCAGTTAGTTAATCTGAAACCGGACAGGCAAATTCAGGCGAGATCCATGCCTAGTTAATTTTCAGAAAAGTAAGCGTTCTACATTATCGGAGGTTTAGTCGCATGCAACGGTCTGTTAGTACACCACCTGCAGCAGTAAAGACGCGCTCCGATAATACACTGGCAGCAGATCAAGCCAGCACCTCCAATGCATACTGGCTAAGCTCTGGCCATGTATCCAGCTTAGAGACACAAAACTGAATGGTAAAGAGCCATCTGGGAGGGTAAGACATGTAGTCTGTCACCATCTTACGGAAAATGTTGCCTCCTGCTGACTGGAGCCGTCTCGGATGGTGTAGACATTGGTGGCGCTGCCACAAAACTTCGACACATTTGGAACATACTGTTCTTGCCCTGTGCAGAGGCGCTGCTTGTGCTCCCTCTTGTTGCAGAGCTGTCTCCACTGCCTCGACGCACAGAGCTGCTTTGTAAATCAGTAGCAGCAGCAGTGCTCTCGGCTGGAATGGAGAACATTATGGATTGCACCAGTGTGTCTTGGTACTTCCGCATTTACGCTCCCGGTTCAACGGTGTGATGAGGCTTTGTAAGTTGTCCCGGTAGCGAGGGTCTAGGAGGGTGTAACACCAATAATCAGACGTGGTGTGAATGTGTTCGATGCGGGCGGTCGTTTCTCAGCCACTGCAGCATGAAATCAACCATGTGCTGCAGACTCCCAAACTGGCCAAGAAACGTTGTCCCCTGCAAGAGGCGTCATCTCCGCCTGCTGTGCATCACCCCACCCTTGGTCTACATACTGACTAGAGCATTGTCTACCTCCCTTGGAGCGATGTCTTCCTCCTCCATTGACTCCTCCTCATCCTCCTCACAAAGTCCTTCAAATACATATAAATTTACAAAATTTAAAACTCAAAATTTAAAACTTTGTATCATAATTCTGTAACATCAGTTTATGGAAACACAATAGCATTACAAAAGGATAGACAAAAAATGTACATTATGTGCTTTGTTAAATACATTAAAAGTTTGTAATGGTTATGAAAATATAGACAGCGACTCTGGAGGTTCAATTGTTGATACAGCATGGTACTTTGAAAGTCCTCCAGCCCTTTGTGAGGAACCACGTTGCGCTGACTGTCCAGAGGTGATGGAATTTGTGACTCCTCATCCTCCACCTCTTCCAAAAACCTCATGCCTTAGTGCTTGCAGTGTTTTTGAAGCAGGCAGATAAGGGGGACAGTCAGGCTGACTAGTGCATCATCTGCACTCGCCATCCGCGTTGACTCATCAAACGCACGCAAAACGTGGCAGATATCCTTCATTAGGTTATTCGCCACTCATTACACTGGCAGTGGCTGCCCATTCATTATAGGATCCAATTCTAATTACTGGTTCTCACCAACAAAGCTCTCCACAGCGCAGCACCCCCCTACTCTCTCCCTTATTTATATTTATCGACCTAACCGACTGCTGCACTCTGCAAACGACCTTCGACTAACCTCTGCACTAATCCGTACCTCCCCTCCCAACTCCAAGACTTCACCCGCGCTGCGCCAATCCTCTGGAATGCTCTACCCCAAGAAATTAGGACTATCCGCAATTTGGATGGTTTCAGGCGCTCCCTCAAAACACATTTGTTCACAGTGGCCTATCAAATTCACTAATCAAAGTCATTCTATGTGTAATTCTGTGTGTGTAGCCCATTCACTATCTCCATGCATCCCTCACTCCCTTAAATGGCTGGACCATCATTGTAAAAACACCATTGTATATAAACACCTGTACTTTGTATCTCCCCCACCTCATTGTAGATTGTAAGCTTTCACCAGCAGGGGCGGTGATTTTGCTTTAATTATTGTATTGTTAACGTTGTTACTTATGACTTGTGTTTTGAAACTGTTAAACTGTAAAGCGCTGCGGGAATATTATGGCGCTATATAAATAAATAATATTATTATTCTTATTATAGAGGCCCACTCAGTAGTGGTGAGTGTGAACGGCGCAAATTGCGAGTTGACTGCGCCTGATGCAGCTGATACTCCATTACTGTTGGCTGCTGCTCACACAACCGTCCAACATTTTGTAACGAGGAATTCCACCTGGTGGGTACGTCACATATGATGCGATGTTCATGAAGGTGAAAATCTGCGTTGCAGAGCTGCAATCAGCGATTGGCCATGCTGGAACGTCGCAAGTGAGCGCACTCTAGGCGGACCTTGTGCAGCAGTGCATCAAGATCCGGATAGTCCCTCAAAAAACTCTGCACGACCATGTTGAGCACATATGGACAGACATGGTATGTGAGTGAGGTTGCCAAGGCCCAGAGCTGACACCAGATTTCGGCCATTGTCACACACTACCAAGCCTGCCTGTGATTTCTTCAAAAACCACCGTCGCTCTCCTGCTTTATGGCATTTACAGGCCCTGCGCTGTGTGGCTAAGATTCCCATGGAAATTAATTTCAGGACGGCCTGTTGACATTTTGGCACGGCTGTGCTCATATCGGTCGCAACGGTTAACGTTCACGGGTCCATGTGGAGGTAGGCCGTGACGGCTCTGCAGCGATGATTCTGAGGAACTGGATAGGAGGAGGAATCAATGTGTACAGACTGATTCCTGCAATCCTTGGAGTTGGCAGAACACGTTACAGCGCCACTGCAGATCAGTACCCGGCTGCACAACAATTGACCCAATGGGCAGTGAGCGAAAGGTTTGTCCCTGGCCATGGGTGTTAGAAACCCTCTTGTTAGGTTTTGTTTCAGTTTGCTGGTCACATGACCTTTTTTCCTATTTAGTCTGGCTCCGCCTTCTGGCTTTGCTTGCTTCATTGTATTATCTACTGTTAAGCTAGCGGGTGCTTAGGTGCCTTTAATCTGTCAGTTTTGCTTGATGTTAGGTTCACAAAGTATTTATTTTTCTGTTTAATTTTATCCATGCTACAATTTTGTTAGGAGGTGTCCACCTTTTTCACAGTCCCTAGATTTGTTGGGATTACTCCTCGCAAACTATAGGTCTTCGTTCACACTAGATGAGGACTTTAGGGGTTTGGTCGCAGGATAGGTTCCCCGTTACATCGTAGGGATTCAGCTTAGTTGTATTGTAGGGGACAGAATTCCCTTTCTTTCCTTATGGTTGTAGCAGATCATAAAACTGGGTACTGGTCCACGCATCGGTGGTCAGGTGGACCTTGCTACTGAGGGCTTTTAGTAGGACATGTTTAATTTTTCCCTCAACTGCTTTTGCAGACCAGGGGCGGCTTGCCTGCTGAATGAAATCGGCTTGGCCACTTGTATTGTGGGATTGGACAATGATATTCAGTTACGGAAATGTCTGGTCTCCACCAGCCTGAATCACAGCATTTCAAGGGACAGGAGTTTTGCAATGCAGCATTCAGATGGTCGGCATGGTTTGCGGAGTATGGGTTTTTTTCCCATGCCTGGTCCGATGGCTGTTTTTGTGGCTGGGGTGTGAGGATGACAGGGAACTTGCTGCTGTGTGGGAATAAAGTTTGTCTTGGACAACAGTGGCCGAGGTTCTTCCTGGGTCTGTGAGGAAGCAGAACCAGTTTGGGGGTGGCTCGATGAAGAGGCTTCAACACAACCTGAGAGTAGGTTTCTGTGGTTGGCATAACATCTCTGGTGCTTTGTAACTCAAACACGTGCTTTGTCCGCACTGTTTCCACTATTTTTGGTATTGAGGTGCTGACCTTTTAGCTATTTTTATTTTTGTTTACAAGCTTGCTTTCAATAGCAAATATTTGCAAGGGTGAAAAAAGGACCCGCGTGCAAGTCCTGGGAGCGCCGTTTTGACTTTTGGAAGCAATGCTCCGAAAAGGTGCCAAAACTGGGGTACAGGCAACCGGGTTGCGCCTAACTCTCCTCCTGTTTGTACGTTGGGGCAATTTTCTTCTTTCTTCCTTTATCACTAACCATTTCTCTAGGCCTCTCCCAGCTTTCAACAAAGTCTGGTTCTCACCCACAAAGTCTCCACAGTCAGCCACCCCCCCTCATCTCCTCCCTCATTTCTATCTTCGCCCAACCGATGTGCGTCTGCAAACGATTTGACAAACCTCTGCACTATACGTACCTCCCATCCCGACTCCAAGACTTTCCTGTCTCGCCAATCCTCTGGATGCTGTACCCAAGAAATTAGGACTATCACATTTTTTCTGTTTCGGCGTCCCTCAAAAACATTTTTTTCGAGCGGCCTATCAATTCATAATCAAAGTCATTTATGTATTTGTGTAAGTGTGTGTGTGTCTCTAGCCCATTCACTATTCTCCTCCCTCAGTCCCTTAACATGGCTGGAACATCATTGTAAATGCACCATTGTTATAAACACCTTACTTTGTATCTCCCCATCTCATTGTAATTGTAAGCTGTCACGAGCAGGGGCGACTTATTTAGCTTAAAATTATTGTATTGTTAACGTTGTTACTTATGACTTGTGTTCTGAAACTGCTAAACTGTTAAAGCGTGCGGAATTGATGGCGTAATAAATAAATATTATTATTATTCCTCTGAGCTGCTCCCACCACCTTCCTGTTCCTCATGCCATGTTGGGTCTTGGACCTCATCATCTCCACTACCCTCTTCCAAACCTGCTGTTGGGTGGTTGGCCAGCACCATGCTCAACAGAAACTGGCACCTGGGTCTCATCATTCATCAGATGGTCTGCGGTGTGCTGACCATCGGCACTGTTCACCCGCCTCTTCAGATTCAGAGGACACAATGTTGCGCATCACTGCATACTCCCTCTTCATTACAGATGCTGCTTGGTGGGCCCCCTGTTTGCAAGCCAATAGATTCTGAGAACAGAGCAGGCACTCAGCTGGCTCCTGTACAGAAATTCTGACTGCCTGGGCAATTTGCCAGGCGGTGAAGAGACAGATGGTTGCCCAACAGTGCTGTGGTCCTGAGAGGAGGTGGAAGCAATTGAAGTCGTTGCATTGGCTGACATCCAAACAACAACGGCTTCAATTTGTTTTCCCGCAGCAGGGGGGTTACTCCGAGCTCCTACAAAACTGCGCATAAAGGAACGCTCACGGGGAAAACTGGTGGATGCTGTGTCACTGGGGGCCGCAGCAGCCACAGATCCCCACGTCCTCTCCCTGAAGAAACTCCACGGACCACGTGCTTACTCCCTGCTTCTTCATCTTGGTAGATTGATAAAGAAAGTTGAAAGTTTAGGTCTAAGTGGGTTATTCGCAGGAGACTGCAGTGAACACTGCACAAATGTTACTACCCAAATGCGTCTCAGCAGGAAGGCAGTCTGTGCGTCAAAACAAAGGCACAAGCATACATCCATGTACCTGTTTATAAAGCTATATAAAAAAAAATTTTGTAGTAGTGACGCACACTTTATTGAGTACAGTATTACATCGCCATTCACCATCTGTGGCTTGCAGTCTCATCTATATATACCTTATCTATCTGTTGTCATGCTTTCCAAGTTCGACAGTCAGCATAAATAGCAATTTCACTATGCACTATGCACTTTTTAAAGGTTTATGTTTGTTAATAAAAATGATTATTGCCAATATTTATGAGTATTTACTGATGGAAATTGTTTAATTTTGTATAAAATTATTTAGTGACATTTATTCAGCAAATGGAACATTTAGTAATTTCACAGATTACTTGTATGCTGATGATGTTTTGAAGTCAGACATTCATTGTCTATACAATAAAAATGGTTGTACTACTGTTACTTATCCTTTTAATGGATTCAGATATGTATGTATGTTTTATGTACAACCGTTTAGCAGTTCTTAACTAATTTTTTTGTGGTTGCATTGCTGTTCAACATTTTTAAGTATGTGTTTTTGTTTGTCAATTCTTTATTATCTAGATATTAGTTTAAAATGAAATCTCATCTTATGGTAGTAAAGCTTATCTTTCTCTTGTTTGAAGTATAGACATTTAAAAATTGACAGGTAACAAGGAAATTACTTGATCTAGTATTTAAACATCCTCCTTGACCCTGGGCTCCAACACCGCCAGTTGTTGCTCGGAAGTGCTGTTAGCACAGTCAACACTTGCTCTGTGTTACTGGGGTTCAGTAACGTCAGCTGGTCTCGGTTGTGCCATTTGGCTCTTTTCCTTCTGCTTGCCCCTCCGGGTTCCAGTACCGTCTAGCTGGTTCTCGCAGTGCTTTGGCCTAGGTGCCTCCATCTCGGTTATCGGTTCCAGAACGTCTGTGGTCCTTGGTAGTGCTTTGGAGCACAGGACCTCCTGCTTAGTAACCGTGTCCCCAGTAACGTCGCTGGGTCCTCGGTTGTGCCATTGGCTCTTTTCCTTCTGCTGCCCCTCCGGGTTCCAGCACAGTCGCTGGTCCTCGTTACTTGCATTGGCTCTTGTACCTTCTGCTAACCGTCCGGGGTTCCAGTACCGTCAACTGGTTCTCCGCAGTGCCTTTGGCCTAGGTGCCTCCATCTCGGTATCCGAGTTCCAGCAACGTCTGTGGTCCTTGGTAGTGCTTTGGGCACAGGTACCTCCTGCTTAGTAACGTGTCCCAGTAAATCAGTGGTACAAGATTGTGCTACAAATACAAGATAGGAACAAGGACACAAGAACACATAAGCAGAAGATCTAAAAGCAGAAGAACATGAAGTATAGACCAAAATGAAGAGCAAAATATATGCTCTAAATTCTAAGCAGAAGAAGACTAAGCAGTGTATGGGGGTGAGTCCGTTCCTCCTCGTGGTGCCCTGGAAAATGCCTGCTGCTGCAGGCTAACTGAACACGGACAAATATGTTGTAATTTAAATCTTTTGTGACGCAGAACGGAAGGATGAAAATTCTATTTGACAGATTACAAGTACAGGATTCTCTGTCACAAATAAGAATATGATGAGAAGATGAAGCAGAATTTGAAAAGAATAATAGTTTAAAGAAGAATATGAGTAATGTTAACAAAGATGAATAGCAGAAGTTTAAGAAGAAGATAAAGAAGGTGAAGATGAAGAATAATTTGATGAAAAGATGATGCTGCAGAAGATTATGAAGAGGAAGTGTGTGTGAAAAGTTAAAAAGGTGAAGATGAAGAGATGGAAGTTGTGTAATATACATATTTGCCAAAATTAAAAAACGTTACAACATTGTCAATTTCTTCGTCAATCCGAACATCTTTAAAAAAAAAAAATATTTATGCTATTCCTTTGATTGGGTTAAACATCTATGCCTTTAATGTCTCCTCAAACCTTCCCAATACATTCTTACATTTCTCTTTCTTGTTTTCCTTCATGTACAATTAACCAACAAGGCAAGAATGGGGTTTTTTTATTTCGTATTTTGTTCCCATAGACTTACATGGGACTTCCGGTAGCGTATCGGGTATCGCGATATTTTAGTGATATCGGCGATACCATTCCGATTCCGATACTTTAGGATATCGGAAAGTATCGCTCAACTCTACTAAGGAGCTCTTTAACTTAAGTCTATACAGATACAATCCTAAACTGTGGTCTGCATGAAGAATTTCACTGGCAACTCCCAACACAGACAACCAGAGATTTAAAGGAAACCAATCAACAATAATTAATTGCAGCCGGGAGAAATGCACCCGTCCAGAACTGAGCACAGACAGAATTAACTCCCTAAACTGCCAAACACAAAGAAACAGCAACTCAGCTGTGAGAAGTCAGAATGTGCAACCGCGACGATCTCGTGGCGATGCAACTGACAGTACCCCCCTTCTACGAGGGGCCTCCGGACCCTCAGGGCCAGGTTTGCCGGGTGAGTTCTGTGGAGGTCCGCACCAAACGATCTGGTTAATGTCAGACGCGGGAACCCACGTCCTCTCTCTGGACCATACCCCTTCCAATGCACCAAGTACTGAAGGGACCGGCGATTCAGGCGTGAGTCAATGATCTTTGACACTTGAAACTCCAAGTTACCATTGACACCCACTGGAGGAGGAGGTAGAGGTGATGGTATGACTGGTGCCACGTACCTCTTAAGTAATGACTTGTGGAACACATTGTGGTTTTAAACGTAGGAGGGAGGTCCAGACGAAATGCCACAGGATTAATTATGGAACTGATCCTGTACGGCCGATGAATTGGGGCCCAGCTTCCAGGAGGGGAAACTTTAAGTTTTATATTCCTGGTAGACAACCATACCAGATCGTTACATTAAGATTGGACCAGAACTCTCCTCCTATCAGCCATACGTTTATAACGGTTTCCCCATAGCACTCAGATTATTCAATACACCTCTCCCACTGAAGCAAGTGACGACGAGAACGCTCCTCCTCAGGAACCCCAGAAGGGCCCCCCCATTGAATGTACAAAAACTGGGGATGAAAACCATATGCCCAAAAAAACGGGGACTTACCAGTGGACTCGCTCCGCTGTTGTTAAGAGCGAACTCTGCCAGAGGCAAGAAAGAAGACCAGTCCTCCTGGTTCTTGAGACAAACACGAAGATAAGTCTTGGCTTTGATTCAGACGCTCTGTCTGACCATTGGTCTGCGGATGAAAGCCGAGGAAAATGACAATTGCATTCCACGTGTAAACAAATTGCCCTCCAAAATTGGACACAAACTGAGACCCCCTTCTGACACCACATCAGAAGGCAACCCATGAAGTCTCAAATCTCCCTAATGAACACTTGCGCCAGAGTTTTAGCATTAGGGAGGGGCAGGAAGAGCAATGAAATGTGCATCTTACTGAACTGTCAACAACCACCAGTATGACAGTCTTCCCTGACGACTGAGGAAGGTCCGTGATGAAGTCCATAGACAAATGAGTCCATGGACGCTCCGGAAGTTTCAAGGGTAAGAGGGTCCAGACGGACGGGTATGAGGGGTCTTAGAGCGAGCACAAACCCCACAGGACGCGACAAAAGTTAAAACATCTTTATTAACGTTAGGCCACAAAACGGCGAGAAGGAGATCTAAAGTAGCCTTACTCCTGGATGTCCTGCCTAAAGCAGAATTATGTGTGCCTCAATAACCTTTTGTCTAACTGATTTGGGACAAACGTTCCCTGGAGGTCCTGCGGGGCGTCCCTGAGCCTCTAACACCTCCTCCTCAAGCTAGAACATACAGCGACACTACCACCCCCTCCTGAAGGATAGGAATCGGGTCATCCATTTTCCCGGCCCCTGGGAACTGCGAGACAAGGCATCCGCCTTAACATTCTTAGATCCAGGGCGATAAAGTGACAACAAAATTAAACTGGTTAAAAAAAACAGGACCATCGAGCTTGTCTGGAATTCAGGACGCTTAGCAGATTCCAAATACAGCAGGTTCTTGTGACCAGTAATGACGGTGACCGGGTGGACTGCCCCTCCAAAAAGTGACGCCATTCTTCCAAAAGCAACTTAATGGCCAAAAGTTCCTATTGCCGATATCATAATTCCTTTCAGCGGACGACAATTTTTTAGAAAAGAAGCGCACGGATGCCTTTACCAGGGGACGGACCCTGGGACAATATTGCACCCACCCTACGTCAGACGGTCCACCTCCACAACGACGGGCTGTGATGCATTGGTTGGATGAGAACGGGTGCCCCAAGCAAAACATTTTTCAAAGAGGGAAAAAGCTTGGCAAGCTTTGTCCGACCATTGAAAAATCCGTCCTTTTCTTGTCTGTCAGTGAGAGGTTTGACAACAGATGAGAAATTTCAAATAAATTCCGGTAGTAGTTAGCAAACCCAGGAAACGTTGCAGGCCTTAAGATCCTCTGGCTGATCCATTCAAGCACTGCTCTCACCTTTTCAGGGTCCATACGGAAACCGGAGGCTGACACCAAGGAAACCCAAAACTGAAGTTCCTGTACGGCGAAATACACACTTTCCAGTTTGGCGTTATAGTTTATTGTCTCGCAAGATCTGAACAACCGTTCACATGCTCTGGTGAGCACAAGATTTGTGAGTAAATTAAATGTCATCCAAATTATACGACCACAAACAGCCCACCAGATGACGAAAAATGTCATTAACAAAATGTTGGAATACTGCTGGTGCAGTAGTCAGACCAAAAGGCCATGACAAGGTTCTCATAATGTCCCTCCGGCGTGTTAACGCGTTTTCCACTCCCCCTCTTTTATCCTAATCAGATTATACCCCCCCTGAGATCCAATTTAGAGAACCATTGGCGCCAAACAATTTGATTGAAGAGATCAGGAATCAGAGGGTGTGGATACGGATCTCGAACAGTAATCCGATTAAGTTCGCGGAAATCCAAGCAAGGGGTAGGCCTCCATCTTTTTTCTTCACAAAGAAGAACCCGCGGCCATGGGGAGATGAAGGTCTAATTGCCCTTTGGCCGACTTTCGAAATATAATCTTCATAGCCTGCCTCTCAGGACCAGAAGTTTATATAACCTAGCTTTAGGTAACTTAGCATCGGAAGTAAATTTAATAGAGCAGTCATACACACGATGAGGAGGCAACTCCTGACCCCCTCCTCAGAGAAACACATCCCAAGTCCTCCAAAAAAAAGGAGGCAAAGTACTAGGCACGACCGCATGAGACTGTGTTCATGCAGTTACTTTTGCAAAAACTCACCCCATTGGCTTATATCTCTGGATGCCAATTAATCACAGGGTTATGTTTAACCAACCAAGGAAGTCCCACACAAATAGGAGTAGGTTGACCCTCACACATAACAAGATAATAGTTCCCTATGTATTGCCCTACCCGAAGGTCAATGTTATGAACCTCATGAACAAAGCTACCTTGGCGAGAGGCCTGGCGTCAATGGAGAATATAGGGATCGGTTTGACCATACATCAGATGCATTACTTGAGCCTGAGCAAACTGAGCGTCAACCAGATTAGCCCCGGACCCACTATCAAGAAGAACAGAAATCTCTCCACTCTCGTACCAACCACCACCTCCATGGTACAAGGAACTGAGAAGAACTAGCGGACGAAATACTTACTCCCAGGTTGTCGTCCACCACAAACCTGGGTTACAGTTTTCCGGCGACTTTTTGCTCAACAAGGACGGGATGGACATCCCCAACAAATGTCCCTCTTTCCCGCAGAAGAAAACCTTTAGTCCTGCGGCTTTACCGCCAATCCCCCACGAATGATGTCCCTCCCAACTGCATAGGCTCCTCCGAACAGACAAGGGGAACCTCAAACATAAGGGACTTTAGTAGTAGGTGGAGTAACAACAGGGGGCGGAGTTACCTCGCACCTCTCCCGGAGCCGTCTATCAGTACGGATAACTAGGGCCATAGCAGCCTCCAGTGATGGAGGAGAATCATACTGAGTAGAGTTGAGCGATACTTTCCGATATCCTAAAGTATCGGAATCGGAATGGTATCGCCGATATCACTAAAATATCGGCGATACCCGATACCGATACCGGAGTCCCATGTAAGTCTATGGGAACAAAATATCGAAATTAAAAAAACCCTATTCTTGCCTTGTTGGTTAATTGTACATGAAGGAAAACAAGAAAGAGTAATGTAGAATGTATTGGGGAAGGTTGAGGAGACATTAAAGGCATAGATGTTTAACCCAATCAAATGGAATAGCATAAATATTTTTTTTTTTAAAGATGTTCGGATTGACGAAGAAATTGACAATGTTGTTAACGTTTTTTATATTTTAGCAAATATGTATATTACACAAACTTCCATGCTCTTCATCTTCACCTTTTTAACTTTTCACACACTTTCTCCTTCATAATCTTCTGCAGCATCATCTTTTTCATCAAATTATTCTTCATCTTCACCTTCTTTATCTTCTTCTTAAACTTCTTGCTATTCATCTTGTTAACATTACTCATATTCTTCTTATTAAACTATTATTCTTATTCATATTCTGCTTCATCTTCTTCATCATATTCTTATTTGTGACAGAGAATCCTGTACTTGTAATCTGTCAAAGTATGAATTTTTCATCCTTCCGTTCTTGCTGTCACAAAAGATTTAAATTACAACAGTATTTGTCCGTGTTCAGTTTAGCCTGCAGCAGCAGGCATTTTCCAGGGGCACCACGAGGAGGAACGGACTCACCCCCATACACTGCTTAGTCTTCTTCTGCTTAGAATTTAGAGCATATATTTTGCTCTTCATTTTGGTCTTATACTTCATGTTCTTCTGCTTTTAGATCTTCTGCTTATTGTTCTTGTGTCTCTTGTTCCGTATCTTGTATTTGTAGCACAATCTTGTACCAGCTGATGTTACTGGGACACGGTTACTAAGCAGGAGGTACCTGTGCTCCAAAGCATACAAGGACCAGCAGACGTTGCTGGAACTCGGATACCGAGATGGAGGCACTAGGCCAAAGGCACTGCGGAGAACCAGTTGACGGTACTGGAACCGGACGGGTAGCAGAAGGTACAAGAGCCAATGCAAGTAACGAGGACCAGCTGACTGTGCTGGAACCCGGAGGGGCAGCAGAAGGAAAAGAGCCAATGGCACAACCGAAGACCAGCTGACGTTACTGGGACACGGTTACTAAGCAGGAGGTACCTGTGCTCCAAAGCACTACCAAGGACCAGCAGACGTTGCTGGAACTCGGATACCGAGATGGAGGCACCTATGCCAAAGGCACTGCGGAGAACCAGCTGACGGTACTGGAACCGGAGGGGCAGCAGAAGGAAAAGAGCCAATGGCACAACCGAGGACCAGCTGACGTTACTGAACCCCAGTAACACAGGAGCAAGTGTTGACTGTGCTAACAGCACTTCCGAGCAACAACTGGCAGTGTTGGAGCCCAGGGTCAAGGAGGATGTTTAAATACTAGATCAAGTAATTTCCTTGTTACCTGTCAATTTTAAATGTCTATACTTCAAACAAGAGAAAAATAACCTTTACTACCATAAGATGATGATTTCATTTAAACTAATATCTAGATAAATAAAGAATTGACAAACATAAACACATACATTAACATGTTGAACAGCAATGCAAACCACAAAATAAATTAGTTAAGGAATCTGCTATACGGTTGTACATAAAAGCATACAAGTACATATCTGAATCCATTAATGATGGATAAGTAACAGTATGTACACCATTTTTATTGTATAGACAATGAATGTCTGACTTCAAAACATCATCAGCATTACAAGTAATCTGTGATATTACTAAAATGTTCCATTTGCTGAATAATGTCACTAAATATTTTATACAAAATTATACAATTTCCATCATGTAATACTCATAATATGTGGCAATAATCATTTTTATTAACAAACATAACCTTTAAAAAGTGCATAGTGCATAGTGAAAATTGCTATTTATGGCTGACTGTCGACTTGGAAGCATGACAACAGATAGATAAGGTATATATAGATGAGACTGCATAGCCACAGATGGTGAATGGCGATGTAATACTGTACCTCAATAAAGTGTGCGTCACTACTACATAATTTTTTTTATATAGCTTTATAAACAGGGTACATGGATGTATGCTTGTGCCTTTGTTTTGACGCACAGACTGCCTTCCTGCTGAGACGCATTGGGTAGTGAACAGTTGTGTGCAGTGTTCACTGCAGTCTCTGCGGAATAACCACACTTAGACCTTATAACTTTTCAGACTTTCTTTATCAATCTACCAAGATGAAGAAGGCAGGGAGTAAGGCACGTGGTCGTGGAGTTTCTTCAGGGAGAGGACGTGGGGATTCTGTGGCTGCTGCGGCCCCCAGTGACACAGCATCCACCAGTTTTCCCCGTGAGCGTTCCTTTATGCGCACTTTTGTAGGAGCTCGGAGTACCCCCCTGCTGCGGGAAGAACAAATTGAAGCCGTTGTTGTTTGGATGTCAGCCAATGCATCGACTTCAATTGCTTCCACCTCCTCTCAGGACCACAGCACTGTTGGGCAACCATCTGTCTCTTCACCGCCTGGCAAATTGCCCAGACAGTCAGAGAGTTCTGTACAGGAGCCAGCTGAGTGTCTGCTTCTGTTCTCAGAATCTATTGGCTTGCAAACAGGGGCCCAGCCAAGCAGCATTCTGTAATGTGAAGAGGGAGTATGCAGTGATGCGCAACAGCTGTGTCTCTCTGAATCTGAAGAGGCGGGTGAGACAGTGCCGATGGTCAGCACACCGCAGAACGCATCTGATGATGATGAGACCCAGGTGCCAGTTTCTGTTGAGCATGGTGCTGGCCAGACCACCCAACAGCAGGTGTTGGAAGAGGGTAGTGGAGATGATGAGGTCCAAGACCCAACATGGCATGAGGAACAGGAAGGTGGTGGGAGCAGCTCAGAGGAATAATAATAATATTTATTTATATAGCGCCATCATATTCCGCAGCGCTTTACAGTTTAGCAGTTTCAGAACACAAGTCATAAGTAACAACGTTAACAATACAATAATTTAAGCTAAATAAGTCGCCCCTGCTCGTGACAGCTTACAATGTACAATGAGATGGGGGAGATACAAAGTATAGGTGTTTATATACAATGGTGCATTTACAATGATGTTCCAGCCATGTTAAGGGACTGAGGGATGGAGATAGTGAATGGGCTAGAGACACACACACACTTACACAGAATACATAGAATGACTTTGATTAGTGAATGTGATAGGCCGCTCTGAACAAATGTGTTTTGAGGGAGCGCCTGAAACCATGCAAATTGTGGATAGTCCTAATTTCTTGGGGTACAGCATTCCAGAGGATTGGCGTAGAGCAGGAGAAGTCTTGGAGTCGGGAGTGGGAGGTACGTATTAGTGCAGAGGTTAGTCGAAAGTCGTTTGCAGAGCGCAGCAGTCGGTTAGGCCGATAGATAGAAATGAGGGAGGAGATGTAGGAGGGGTGCTGCACTGTGGAGAGCTTTGTGGGTGAGAACCAGTACTTTGGTTGAAAGCTGGGAGAGGCCTAGAGAAATGGTTAGTGATAGAAGGAAGATAGAGGAAGACATTGCCCCAACGGTACAAACAGGAGGGAGAGTTAGGCTGCAGACTCGATTGCCTGTAGCCTCCAGTTTGGCACCTGTTCGGAGCAGTTGTCTTCCAAAAGTCAAAACGTGCGCTCCCAGGACTTGCACTGCGTGGTCCTTTTTTCACACACTTGCACATGATATTTGCTATGTGAAATGCAAGCTGTGTAATCAAAAATTAAAAATAGCTAAAAGTGTCAGTCACCTCAATACCACAAATATGTGGAAACATGTGCGGACAAAGCACGTAGTTGAGTTACAAAGACACACTAGAGATGTAGGCCAACCTACAGCAGCACCTACATCTTCAGGTTGTGTTGAAGCCTCTTCATCGAGCTCACACACAGCTGGTTCTGCTTCCTCACAGGATCGCCATGGAAGAACCTCGGCCACTGTTGTCCAGAGACAAACTGTTATTCCACACACAGCAGCAAGTTCCCTGTCATCCTCACACTCCCAGGCCACAAAACAGCCATCGGTAGCACAGGCATGGGATAAAAGACGGCCATACTCCGCAAACCATGCACGAGCACAGGCTCTGAATGCTGGCATTGCAAAACTCCTGTCCCTTGAAATGCTGTGATTCAGGCTGGTGGAGACAGACAGTTTCCGTAACTGAATATCATTGTCAATCCCACAATACAATGTGCCAAGCCGATTTCATTTCAGCAGGCAAGCCGTCCCTGGTCTGCAAAAGCATGTTGAGGGAAAAATTAAACATGCGCTACTAAAAGCCCTCAGTAGCAAGGTCCACCTGACCACCGATGCGTGGACCAGTACCCATTGTTATGATCTGCTACAACCAGTAAGGAAAGAAGGGAATTCTGTCCCTACAATACAACTAAGCTGAATCCCTACGATGTAACGGGGAACCTGATCCTGCGACCAGACCCGCTAAAGTCCTCATCTAGTGTGAACGAAGACCTATAGTTGCGAGGGAGTAATCCCTACAAGATCTAGGGACTGTGAGAAAAGGTGGACACCTCCTAACATAAATTGTAGCATGGATAATTAAACAGAAAAATAAATACTTTGTGATCCTAACATCAAGCAAAACTGACAGATTAAGGCACCTAAGCACCCGGCTAGCTTAACAGTAGATAATACAATGAAGTCAAGCAAAGCCAGAAGGGCGGAGCCAGACTAAATAGGGAAAAAAGGTCATGTGACCAGCAAACTGAAACAAAACCTAACAAGAGGGTTCTAACACCCATGGCCAGGGACAATACCTTTCCCTCACTGCCCATTGGGTCAATGTTGTGCAGCGGGTACTGATCTTGCGAGTGGCGCTGTACGTGTTCTGCCAACTCCAAGGATTGCAGGAATCAAGTCTGTACACATTGATTCCTCCTCCTATTCCAGTTCCTCAGAATCATCGCTGCAGGAGCCGTCACGGTCTACCTCCACATGGACCCGTGAACGTTTACCTGTTGCGACCGATATGAGCACAGCCGTGTCCAAATGTCAACAGGCCGTCCTGAAATTAATTTCCATGGGGAATCTTAGCCACACAGCGCAGGAGCTCTGTAATGCCATAAAGCAGGAGAGCGACGTGTGGTTTTTGGAAGAGAATCTACAGGCAGGCTTGGTAGTGTGTGACAATGGCCGAAATCTGGTGTCAGCTCTGGGCCTTGGCAACCTCACTCACATACCATGTCTGTCATATGTGCTCAACTTGGTCGTGCAGAGTTTTTTGAGGGACTATCCGGATCTTGATGCACTGCTGCACAAGGTCCGCCTAGAGTGCGCTCACTTGCGACGTTCCAGCATGGCCAGATCGCTGATTGCAGCTCTGCAACGCAGATTTCACCTTCATGAACATCGCATCATATGTGACGTACCCACCAGGTGGAATTCCTCGTTACATATGTTGGAGCGGTTGTGTGAGCAGCAGCCAACAGTAATGGAGTATCAGCTGCATCAGGCGCAGTCAACTCGCAATTTGCGCCGTTCACACTTCACCACTACTGAGTGGGCCTCTATAATAAGAATAATAATATTATTTATTTATATAGCGCCATAATATTCCGCAGCGCTTTACAGTTTAACAGTTTCAAAACACAAGTCATAAGTAACAACGTTAACAATACAATAATTAAAGCAAAATCAGCCGCCCTGCTGGTGAAAGCTTACAATCTACAATGAGGTGGGGGAGATACAAAGTACAGGTGTTTATATACAATGGTGTTTTTACAATGATGGTCCAGCCATTTTAACCCCTTCAAGACCCAGCCTATTTTGACCTTAAAGACCTTGCCATTTTTTGCAATTCTGACCAGTGTCCCTTTATGAGGTAATAACTCAGGAACGCTTCAACGGATCCTAGCGATTCTGAGATTGTTTTTTCGTGACATATTGGGCTTCATGTTAGTGGTAAATTTAAGTCGATAATTTTTGCGTTTATTTGTGAAAAAAATGGAAATTTGGCGAAAATTTTGAAAATTTTGTAATTTTCAAATTTTTAATTTTTATTCTGTTAAACTAGAGAGTTATGTGACACAAAATAGTTAATAAATAACATTTCCCACATGTCTACTTTACATCAGCACAATTTTGGGAACAACATTTTTTTTTGTTAGGAAGTTATAAGGGTTAAAAGTTGACCAGCGATTTCTCATTTTTACAGCAAAATTTACAAAACCATTTTTTTTAGGGACCACCTCACATTTGAAGTCACTTTGAGGGGTCTATATGGCAGAAAATACCCAAAAGTGACACCTTTATAAAAACTGCACCCCTCAAGCTACTCAAAACTACATTCAAGAAGATTATTAACCCTTCAGGTGCTTCACAGGAACTAAAGCAACGTGTAAGGAAAAAATGGACATTTTAATTTTTCCAACAAAAATTTTCTTTTAGCATCAATTTTTTATTTTTACATGGGCATCAGGATAAAATGGATCCTAAAATTTGTTGGGCAATTTCTCCTGAGTACACAGATACCTCATATGTGGTCATAAACCACTGTATGGGCGCACGGCAGGGCTCAGAAGGGAAGGAGCGCCATTTGACTTTTTGAATGGAAAATATGCTGGAATATTTAGCGGTTGCCATGTCACATTTGGAGAGTCCCTGTGTGCCTAAACATTGGAGCTCCCCCACAAGTGACCCCATTTTGGAAACTAGACCCCCTAAGGAACTTATCTAGATGCATAGTGATCATTTTGAACCCCAGGTGCTTCACAAATTGATCTGTAAAAAAAAGAAAGTACTTTTTTTTCACAAAAATTTTCTTTTAGCCTCAGTTTTTTCATTTTCACATGGGCAACAGTATAAATTGGATCCTAAAATTTGTTGGGCAATTTCTCCTGAGTACACAGATACCTCATATGTGGTCATAAACCACTGTTTGGGCGCATGGCAGGGCTCAGAAGGGAAGCAGCGCCATTTGACTTTTTGAATGGAAAATATGCTGGAATATTTAGCGGTTGCCATGTCGCATTTGGAGAGTCCCTGTGTGCCTAAACATTGGAGCTCCCCACAAGTGACCCCATTTTGGAAACTAGACCCCTAAGGAACTTATCTAGATGCATAGTGAGCACTTTGAACCCCCAGGTGCTTCACAAATTGATCCGTAAAAAAAAGAAAGTACTTTTTTTTCACAAAAATTTTCTTTTAGCCTCAGTTTTTTTCATTTTCACATGGGCAACAGTATAAATTGGATCCTAAAATTTGTTGGGCAATTTCTCCTGAGTACACAGATACCTCATATGTGGTCATAAACCACTGTTTGGGCGCACGGCAGGGCTCAGAAGGGAAGGAGCGCCATTTGACTTTTTGAATGGAAAATATGCTGGAATATTTAGCGGTTGCCATGTCGCATTTGGAGAGTCCCTGTGTGCCTAAACATTGGAGCTCCCCCACAAGTGACCCCATTTTGGAAACTAGACCCCCTAAGGAACTTATCTAGATGCATAGTGATCATTTTGAACCCCCAGGTGCTTCACAAATTGATCTGTAAAAAAAAGAAAGTACTTTTTTTTTCACAAAAATTTTCTTTTAGCCTCAGTTTTTTCATTTTCACATGGGCAACAGTATAAATTGGATCCTAAAATTTGTTGGGCAATTTCTCCTGAGTACACAGATACCTCATATGTGGTCATAAACCACTGTTTGGGCGCATGGCAGGGCTCAGAAGGGAAGCAGCGCCATTTGACTTTTTGAATGGAAAATATGCTGGAATATTTAGCGGTTGCCATGTCGCATTTGGAGAGTCCTGTGTGCCTAAACATTGGAGCTCCCCCACAAGTGACCCCATTTTGGAAACTAGACCCCCTAAGGAACTTATCTAGATGCATAGTGAGCACTTTGAACCCCAGGTGCTTCACAAATTGATCCGTAAAAAAAAGAAAGTACTTTTTTTTCACAAAAATTTTCTTTTAGCCTCAGTTTTTTTTCATTTTCACATGGGCAACAGTATAAATTGGATCCTAAAATTTGTTGGGCAATTTCTCCTGAGTACACAGATACCTCATATGTGGTCATAAACCACTGTTTGGGCGCACGGCAGGGCTCAGAAGGGAAGGAGCGCCATTTGACTTTTTGAATGGAAAATATGCTGGAATATTTAGCGGTTGCCATGTCGCATTTGGAGAGTCCCTGTGTGCCTAAACATTGGAGCTCCCCCACAAGTGACCCCATTTTGGAAACTAGACCCCCTAAGGAACTTATCTAGATGCATAGTGAGCACTTTGAACCCCAGGTGCTTCACAAATTGATCCGTAAAAAAAGAAAGTACTTTTTTTTCACAAAAATTTTCTTTTAGCCTCAGTTTTTTTCATTTTCACATGGGCAACAGTATAAATTGGATTCTAAAATTTGTTGGGCAATTTCTCCTGAGTACACAGATACCTCATTTGTGATCATAAACCACTGTTTGGGCGCACGGCAGGGCTCAGAAGGGAAGGAGCGCCATTTGACTTTTTGAATAGAAAATATGCTGGAATATTTAGCGGTTGCCATGTCGCATTTGGAGAGTTCCTGTGTGCCTAAACATTGGAGCTCCCCCACAAGTGACCCCATTTTGGAAACTAGACGCCCTAAGGAACTTATCTAGATGCATAGTGAGCACTTTGAACCCCCAGGTGCTTTACAGAAGTTTATAACGCAGAGCCGTGAAAATAAAATATCATTTTTTTTTTCTCAAAAAATGATTTTTTAGCCCACTATTTTTTATTTTCACAATGGTTACAGGAGAAATTGGACCCCGAAAGTTGTTGTCCAGTTTGTCCTGAGTACGCTAGTACCCCATATGTGGGGGGGAACCACTGTTTGGGCACACGTCAGGGCTCGGAAGGGATGTAGTGACGCTTTGAAATGCCAACTTGATGGAATGGTCTGCGGGCATCTTGTTACGTTTGCAGAGCCCCTGATGCGCCTAAACAGTAGAAACTCCCCACAAGTGACCCCATTTTGGAAACTAGACACCGCAAAGAACTTATCTAGATGTGTGGTGAGCACTTTGAACCCCCAAGGGCTACACAGAAGTTTATAACGCCCGGGCATGAAAATAAAAAAATCATATTTTTTCCACAATCAGGATCTTTTAGTCCCCAATTTTTTTATTTTCGCAAGGGTAACATGAGAAATTAGACCCCAAAAGTTGTTGTCCAATTTGTCCTGAGTATGCTGATAACCCATATGTGGGAGAAAACTACTGTATGGGCACACGTCGGGGCTCGGATGGGAAGTAGTGACCTTTTGAAATGCCCACTTGATGGAATGGTCTTCGGGCGTCATGTTACGTTTGCAGAGTCACTGATGTGCCTAAACAGTAGAAACTCCCCACAAGTGACCCCATTTTGGAAACTAGATCCCCCAAGGAACTCCTCTAGATGTGTGGTGAGCACTTTGAATCTCCAAGTCCTTCACAGAAGTTTATAACGCAGAGCCGTGAAAATATAAAATTATTTTTTTTCCACAAAAATAATTTTTAGTCCCCAATTTTTTTCCCCAATGTTAACAGGAGAAATTAGAACCCCCAAAGTTGTTGTGCAATTTTTCCCGAGTACGCTGATACCTCATATGTGGGGATAAACCACTGTTTGGGCATACGTCGGGGCTTGGAATAAAGGGAGCACTGTTTGACTTTTTGAACGCAAAATTTGCAGGAATCAATGGTGGCGCCATGTCGCGTATGGAGACCCCCTGATGTGCCTAAATAGTGGAAACCCCTCAATTCTAACTCCAACCCTAACCCCAACACACCCCTAACGCCTACACACACCTAACCCTAATACAAACCCTAATCATAACCCTAACCCCAACACACCCCTAACCCTAATCCCAACTCTAACCATAAACCTAACTACAAGCCTAACCCTAATTCCAACCCTAACCCAAATTCCAACCCTAACCGTAATTCTAACCTTAGCCCTAATGCTAACCCTAACCCTAGTTCTAACCCTAAGGCTGGGTTCATATTGCGTTTTACCAGCCCGTTCAACACGTAGCGTTGACCGGCTGGTAACGGTATAGCATAACGCGATCGCGTTATGCTATACCCGCTAGCGCAGATGAATCAGCAGATAATCACCTGCGGATCAGCAGCAAAATCAGTCGCGGATCAGCAGCGAAATCCGCCGCGGATCAGCAGCGAAATCCGCCGCGGATCAGCAGCGAAATCCGCCGCGGATCAGCAGCGAAATCCGCCGCGGATCAGCAGCGAAATCAGCCGCGGATCCGCAGCGAAATCCGCCGCGGATCAGCAGCGAAATCCGCCGCGGATCAGCAGCGAAATCCGCCGCGGATCAGCAGCGAAATCCGCCGCGGATCAGCAGCGAAATCCGCCGCGGATCCGCAGCGAAATCAGTCGCGGATCCGCAGCGAAATCAGTCGCGGATCCGCAGCTAAATCAGTCGCGGATCCGCAGCGAAATCAGTCGCGGATGCGCAGCGAAATCCGCCGCGGATCAGCAGCGAAATCCGCCGCCGATCAGCAGCGAAATCCGCTGCGGATCAGCAGCGAAATCCGCTGCGGATCAGCAAGGAAATCAGTCGCGGATCCGCAGCGAAATCAGTCGCGGATCCGCAGCGAAATCAGTCGCGGATCCGCAGCGAAATCAGTCGCGGATCCGCAGCGAAATCAGTCGCGGATCCGCAGCGAAATCAGTCGCGGATCCGCAGCGAAATCAGTCGCGGATACGCAGCGATATCCGCCACGGATCCGCAGCAAAATCAGCTGCGGATCAGCAGCAAAATCCGCTAGGAAAAAAAAAAGAAATTCTTTATTTTTTTTATTTGTCCCTACCTATGATAAAGGGGGGGTTCATTTACTTTTTTTTATTTTGATCACTGTGACAGTTTATCACAGTGATCAAAATAAATTTTTGAACACTGGGGGGCGCACTGCGCATCGCGCGGCGGCATGCGCATTCCATTGCGGCGCCATGAGAGCCCAGGGCGCGGCCATGTGGACATCGTTGATATGGGGGGATGAGAGGCGCGGAAGGCGGAGGGGGGGGATAGGAAGTGGGGGCAGTGGACCAAAAGAGGAGGGGAGCTGTAAGTGACGGCGGTGACCGATCGCTGCCATCTTTCGGTGGCGGCGGCCGATCACCGCCGTGACTCGGTGTGGGGGGGTCAGGGCTCGGTCTCCAGCCATGGCAGATGCTATTGCAGCATCGGCCATGGCTGGATTGTAATATTTCACCAATTAAATTGGTGAAATATTACACATTGCTCTGATTGGCTGTTTCACTTTTAACAGCCAATCAGAGCGATCGTGGCCACGGGGGGGTTAAGCCAACCCCCCTGTGGTGAAGCACAAAGGGTCCTGTAACTGCGGGTCGGGTGACCTTTCAGTGACCCCGGTCTCCCGGCCCGCAGGGACGAGATCCTTTCATGACGCCACATAGGCGTCATGGGTCGGATTGGCACAGGTTTTCATGACGCCTACGTGGCGTCATGGGTCGGGAAGGGGTTAAGGGAGTGAGGGATGCATGGAGATAGTGAATGGGCTACACACACAGAATTACACATAGAATGACTTTGATTAGTGAATGTGATAGGCCACTGTGAACAAATGTGTTTTGAGGGAGCGCCTGAAACCATCCAAATTGCGGATAGTCCTAATTTCTTGGGGTAGAGCATTCCAGAGGATTGGCGCAGCGCGGGTGAAGTCTTGGAGTTGGGAGTGGGAGGTACGGATTAGTGCAGAGGTTAGTCGAAGGTCGTTTGCAGAGTGCAGCAGTCGGTTAGGCCGATAAATATAAATAAGGGAGGAGATGTAGGGGGGTGCTGCGCTGTGGAGAGCTTTGTTGGTGAGAACCAGTAATTAGAATTGGATCCTATAATGAATGGGCAGCCACTGCCAGTGTAATGAGTGGCGAATAACTCTATGAAGGATATCTGCCACGTTTTGCGTGCGTTTGATGAGTCAACGCGGATGGCGAGTGCAGATGATGCACTAGTCAGCCTGACTGTCCCCCTTATCTGCCTGCTTCAAAAAACACTGCAAGCACTAAGGCATGAGGTTTTGGAAGAGGTGGAGGATGAGGAGTCACAAATTCCATCACCTTCTGGACAGTCAGCGCAACGTGGTTCCTCACAAAGGGCTGGAGGACTTTCAAAGTACCATGCTGTATCAACAATTGAACCTCCAGAGTCGCTGTCTATATTTTCATAACCATTACAAACTTTTAATGTATTTACAAAGCACATAATGTACATTTTTTGTCTATCCTTTTGTAATGCTATTGTGTTTCCATAAACTGATGTTACAGAATTATGATACAAAGTTTTTAAATTTTGAGTTTTAAATTTTGTAAATTTATATGTATTTGAAGGACTTTGTGAGGAGGATGAGGAGGAGTCAATGGAGGAGGAAGACATCGCTCCAGAGGGAGGTAGACAATGCTCTAGTCAGTATGTAGACCAAGGGTGGGGTGATGCACAGCAGGCGGAGATGACGCCTCTTGCAGGGGACAACGTTTCTTGGCCAGTTGGGAGTCTGCAGCACATGGTTGATTTCATGCTGCAGTGGCTGAGAAACGACCGCCGCATCGAACACATTCACACCACGTCTGATTATTGGGTGTACACCCTCCTAGACCCTCGCTACCGGGACAACTTACAAAGCCTCATCACACCGTTGAACCGGGAGCGTAAAATGCGGAAGTACCAAGACACACTGGTGCAATCCATAATGTTCTCCATTCCAGCCGAGAGCACTGCTGCTGCTACTGATTTACAAAGCAGCTCTGTGCGTCGAGGCAGTGGAGACAGCTCTGCAACAAGAGGGAGCACAAGCAGCGCCTCTGCACAGGGCAAGAACAGTATGTTCCAAATGTGTCGAAGTTTTGTGGCAGCGCCACCAATGTCTACACCATCCGAGACGGCTCCAGTCAGCAGGAGGCAACATTTCCGTAAGATGGTGACAGACTACATGTCTTACCCTCCCAGATGGCTCTTCACCATTCAAGTTTTGTGTCTCTAAGCTGGATACATGGCCAGAGCTTAGCCAGTATGCATTGGAGGTGCTGGCTTGATCTGCTGCCAGTGTATTATCGGAGCGCGTCTTTACTGCTGCAGGTGGTGTACTAACAGACCGTTGCATGCGACTATCCTCCGATAATGTAGAACGGCTTACTTTTCTGAAAATTAACTAGGCATGGATCTCGCCTGAATTTGCCTGTCCGGTTTCAGATTAACTAACTGGTTGGCAACGTTTTCCATGTCTCCTGTTATGTTCATCTTTCTACCACCTGAGCTATACTCCCTGGGCTACAACACTGCCAGTTGCTGCTCAGAAGTGTCGTGTCCACAGACCAATACACAAGCTATAGTGATAGTGGGGTTCAGTAACGCCTGCTGTTCCCCTGCTGCGTGTCTGACAAAAATTAATGCTGCTAACTCCAAATTAAAGTTCAAATTAAAGTTCAAACATCTCATACTAGGCCTCAGGCTACACCCTCCTTGACCCTGGGCTCAGAAGTGTTGGATGCACAGATCAAAACAATCGATGATGTGTTTGTGGGGTTCAGTAACGCCTGCTGTTCCCCTGCTGTGTGTCCGGCAAAAATTACTGCTACCTAGCTACACATGTTGAAAAAAACATGACATGTTAAAGTGGCTAGTGCTACACATAGATATCAGGCTACACCCTTATTTCTAAGCTGTAAACAAGTGAAACGTCAAATTTAAAACCATTCAATGATTAGTGTTGGTAACAAATCTGTAACTAAATAATTGTGACATATTATGGCAGATATCCACATGTCTAACACAAATGCTAACACAAAAGCATACTTATGCTATAGGGTACTGATGGTGAACCTTCTCACTCCATAACTTTGACCAATCCAACTCACATCATGCCTCAAATGCTGCAATGTTGGAAGTGCATAATGTGGGTTGAACTTTGACAACAGCTGCAGTGCGAAGGTTATCCTTCTGTGTTCTTGGCTTTTAAATAAAAGCATACAAGTAAATATAATAATACATTGTTGATTAAGGGACATGATGTACACCTGTAATATTGTGCAAACAATGGATGTAGGACTATTCCTCTTCAACATTACTTATATTTGTGTCATTTGAAAAAATACATATTTTAGTTTAAAATTAAAAACCCATGTTCAGTAGCTGTGAAAGGCCCGTTTGTGTACTTCTATATTGTTTGCAACCAATGTATTGTATACGGATGGAAGCGCGTCACACTAATAGATTAGATTTATTTTAAATGGAATGTAGCAGAACCAATTGGAGATAAATGAAAAGGATGAGCCACTGAGACACGCTCAGCAGAGTACAAGCAGCAGTGCTTGAACAAGTAACTGGAGCGTGATGTGCACTCAAAAAAGTAAAAAACACAGACTGAAGTGAACACTGAAACACAACTGTCCACAATCTGTGAAAGGCTACTCCTTTGTCTACTTCTATAGTGTTTGCAACCAATGTATTGTATACGGATGGAAGCGCGTCACACTAATAGATTAGATTTATTTTAAATGGAATGTAGCAGAACCAATTGGAGATAAATGAAAAGGATGAGCCACTGAGACACGCTCAGCAGAGTACAAGCAGCAGTGCTTGAACAAGTAACTGGAGCGTGATGTGCACTCAAAAAAGTAAAAAACACAGACTGAAGTGAACACTGAAACACAACTGTCCACAATCTGTGAAAGGCTACTCCTTTGTCTACTTCTATAGTGTTTGCAACCAATGTATTGTATACGGATGGAAGCGCGTCACACTAATAGATTAGATTTATTTTAAATGGAATGTAGCAGAACCAATTGGAGATAAATGAAAAGGATGAGCCACTGAGACACGCTCAGCAGAGTACAAGCAGCAGTGCTTGAACAAGTAACTGGAGCGTGATGTGCACTCAAAAAAAAAAAAACACAGACTGCAGTGAACACTGAAACACAACTGTCCACAATCTGTGAAAGGCTACTCCTTTGTCTACTTCTATAGTGTTTGCAACCAATGTATTGTATACGGATGGAAGCGCGTCACACTAATAGATTAGATTTTTTTCAAATATAATGGAGAAGCACCAATTGGAGAAAAATGAAAAGGATGAGGCACTGAGACACGCTCAGCAGAGTACAAGCAGCAGTGCTTGAACAAGTAACTGGAGCGTGATATGCACTCAAAAAAGTAAAAAACACAGACTGAAGTGAACACTGAAACACAACTGTCCACAATCTGTGAAAGGCTACTCCTTTGTCTACTTCTATAGTGTTTGCAACCAATGTATTGGATACGGATGGAAGCGCATCACACTATAATTTCTATTGAATGGAGCAGCTAGAATTACACTAAAGAAAAAAAAAAAGAGTCTGTGAGTGACACGTGCAGATGCCTACAGACAGCGTTGGATGCAGAGCAAACTGCAGCGTCACCTGCACTCACACACACCTTGCAGAGCTGTTAAAACAACACTGCAGGCAAAAGGAAGCTTTACACAGCGGTTGGTGCTAGCCTGCCTACAGCACAGTACACTAAATCGCAATCTCTAACTGTCCCTCAGAGTCAGCAGAGCAGCGTTCTGTCCCTATCTGAATTCACAGCACAGTGACGCTAAAATGGCGGCGGCGCCTTTTATAGTGCATTCTGACATCATTTCAGCAGCCAATCACAGCCATGCCATTAGTTAAGATGACCGCAGCATTACAGGATGTGCCCACACTTCGTAGGATTCCTCATTGGCTGACTAAAATCACATTGCCTCGCAAAGAATTATGGGAACTTCCGATTCCGGTATACGATATTGAAAAAGAATCGGAATTAAGTATCGGAATTCCGATAACGCGAATATCGGCCGATACCCGATACTTGCGGTATCGGAATGCTCAACACTAATACTGAGCCAAAACGTCCTTTAATTTGTCAGAAAGCCCATGACAAAACTGGCTTCTAAGAGCTGGGTCATTCCACTGAGTATCTGTGGCCCATCTACGGAACTCAGAAGCAAATTCCTCCGCCGGACGATCTCCCTGCTGTATCTTACGTAATTTTGTCTCAGCAAGAGAGACCCGATCTGGGTCATCATATACCAAACCCAGGGCAGTAAAAAATCGATCTACTGACTGTAGAGCCGGGGATCCCTGAGGAAGGGAGAAGGCCCAGGATTGAGGGTCCCCTTGTAGGAGCGAGATAACAATTCCCACTCTCTGCTCTTCACTCCCTGATGATCGAGGCCGAAGCCGAAAATACAATTTTCATGCTTCCCTGAAGGTAAAAAATTTGTCTCGCCCACCAGTGAACCTGTCCGGGAGAGCTACTTTAGGTTCAAATCTGGTTTGCTCCGAGGGAGACAAAACTTTGGACTTAATGTCCGTCAGCTCCATGGATAATCCCTGCAACTGCAGAGCCAGCTGGGCTACTGGATCCATGGCAACTGGGAATAATTTTATGGCCAGTGAAAATGTCACGCGGTCTTATGATATGTGTACGATGTCAGTAAACTATTCTTAAAAGAAAAACACTCTATACAACATATAGATTAGCAACATCAGCATGTAAATATAGAATAGATTTACCTGACACGATATCCGTTGAACTCAGGGTTAATCTTGAGGACTTGATACACTGTCACAGGAAAGAGGAGGACCGGGGGTCTAACCTGACCCTAAACTGGGGTCCTAACTAATCCCTCACCTTGGAGGTACTGATAATGGTTCAGAGGTCCAAGTCTCCAGCCTAACCCTGTCTCCTATCAGTCCCTGAACCCTGTAATCAGTCCTAAGAAGGATACTGATTACCACCAAAGGGATATGGGCTGATCTCTGCTAAATACACAGATTAGACATATAAGACAGACTGGAGAAAACACAGACTTGCATACACACTCAAACACAGAAGGAACATAAATGATCTGGGATATTAAACTCTAAGCAAGGTGAGCTTAAAACAACTAAGGAGCTCTTTAACTTAAGTCTATACAGATACAATCCTAACTGTGGTCTGCATGAAGAATTTCACTGGCAACTCCCAACACAGACAACCAGAGATTTAAAGGAAACCAATCAACAAATAATTAATTGCAGCCGGGAGAAACTGCACCCAGTCCCAGAACTGAGCACAGACAGAATTAACTCCCTAACTGCCAAACACAAAGAAACAGCAACTCAGCTGTGAGAAGTCAGAATGTGCAACCGCGACGATCTTCGTGGCGATGCACACATGACACATGCCACAGCATTTCAATTGGATTGAAGTCAGGACTTTGACTAGGCTACTCCAAAGTCTTAATTTTGTTTTTCTTAAGCCATTCACAGGTGGACTTGCTTGTGTGTTTTGTATCATTGCCCTGCAGTATAACCCAAGTGCACTTTAGCTTGAGGTCACAAACGGTCTGGCATTCTCCTTCAAGATTTTTTGGTACATATCAGAATTCATGGTTCCATTTACCAAAGCAAGTCTTCTAGGTCCTGAAGAAGCAAAATAGTCACAAACATCACACTACTGCCACCATATTTTACTGTTGGTATGATGTTCCTTTTCTGAAATGCTGTTTTACTTCTACACCAGATGTAATGGAGCAAACCCCTTCCAAAAAGTTCAACTTTTGTCTCGTCAGTCCACCGAGTATTCTACTAAAAGTCTTGAGGATCATCAAGATGTTTTCTGGCAAAACTAAAACAAGCCTATATGTTCTTAATGCTCAGCAGTGGTTTTCATATTGGAACTCTGCCATGCAGCCATTTTTGCCCCGTCTCTTTCTTATGGTGGAATCATGAATACTGACCT
>JARQOD010000007.1:54670040-54702594 GCA_033576555.1 Oophaga sylvatica | reverse complement strand
GATAAGCTCGCAAACCAACGGCAATTTGAATAAATCCCCAACAGTGTCACCAGCATAGCACCCCCACACCATCACACCACCTCCTCCATGCTTCACGGTGGGAACCAGGCATGTAGAATCCATCCATTCACCTTTTCTGCGTGCAAAGCAGTAATCAAAGCAAAAGGTGGCTACTTTGAAGAACCTAGAATATAAGTCATATTTTCAGTTGTTTCACACTTTTTTGTAAAGTGTAATGTATAATTCCACATGTGTTAATTCATAGTTTTGATGCCTTCAGTGTGATTTTACAATTTTCATAGTCATGAAAATACAGAAAAATCTTTGAATGAGAAGGTGTGTCCAAACTTTTAGTCTGTACTGTATGTCCAGGCAGAGTACAAATACTGCTCAAAAGCCTTTAAAAAGGCACAGATTCCCTGATGTGAAGAGATCAAACATTAACAGTCAAAAGTCAGAATCACTTGCTGCTAAAAGCATTGTTCAATGATAATGTACAGTGTCCAAAAACGTCAAACCGCATTCAAGTGTTAAATCAGCATAGTAGAAGCTGACACAGACTAAGCATGTAATTTATATCAATCCCAAATAAGGCCACACAAAGGGAGAAAGTACAAGAGTCAAAAAGGAGAGGAGGAAAAAGAATGCCATAAAGTAGGATATATTACCTCTCCAAAACTCCAAAACTGCCAGAAAATGCACAGGGAAAGTGCAGACAGTGCTTACCCATGTGGGGAAGGATGCTGCATACTGTCCAGGACCGTGCCTCAACCCACGTTTCGCTCGCTGGGCTTCTTCGGGGGGGGGTCCATTTCCTTAACAGCTGAAGGGCCCTCACTCACTTAACCTGACTGTAGGGGGTAAACAAGTGGAGATTCTGCGGATAGAGATCTGTGGGAGAACACTTGGCACGGTGATGGAGAAGGAAAAAGCAGCAGATTTGGTTGATGGGACAGACGTGGTTGCAGAGGCCCGCTAGTCCGCATTTTAGATTCCCAGACTAAGACATATCGCTCATGTGTGGGTTCATGTATGTAGCAGTCAAATTATTGCAATTTTTGCCTCTACTGAGTTTTTTGCAAAGTTGACAGATAAGTGAGTTGGGTTATCCTTTGCGGTCTCAAAAAAGTCCCAGGCTAGGCAACCCTTGCCACCCCTGCGAACTGTAGACTCATGACCGGTGCTTGCCACAGCCACAGTTGTGACTGAGTATGCAGTGCTCGTCATGGTTGCATCACTCACCATGTCTGTGCGGCAACCCAAAACGTAACCTCCTTGTCTGTCTCCTCCTCCACCTCCTCTCCCGAGCTACTCAGCTGCATGCCTCTGGGTTCATATCAAGTGGGCTCTACAACCTCATAACCATCCTCTCTGTTCTCCTACTCCTCGCCCTGAGAGTCACCCTTCTTCTCTTCCTGCCCTGACAGCACAGACGGTGTGTGTTCAGTTGAGCTTCCAGCAACATTAACACCTAACCCATATACACGTCAAACACCAAGCCAATTCCTTCTTCCACCACGACCTTGCTTTTTGTCACTCATGTTGTATGTGCCCTTCCCCTCTTTTAACCAGCTGTTTCACAACCTTAAGCCCCCGTCTCACACAGCGATCTCGCTAGCGAAATCGCTGATGAGTCACTAGTTTTGTGATGCAGCAGCGATCTCCCAGCGATATCGCTGTGTGTGACATTCAGCGACGATCAGCCCCCCTGCTGGGTATCGCTGATCGTCGCTGAATGTCCTGGACATTTTTTTGATCGCTGGTCTCCTGCTGACAGGCATGTATCGCTGCGTGTGACAGGCGGGAGACCAGCGATCCGCTGGTAACCAAGGTACACAGCGGGTTTCCAGGCACGGGGCTGTGCCTAGAAACCCGCTGTGTACCTTGGATACCAGTGCCCTGATGCAGGGAGCTGGTAACCAAGGTACACAGCGGGTTTCCAGGCACCGCGCAGCGCCTGGAAACCCGATGTGTACCTTGGTTACCAGCTCCCTGCATCAGGGCGCTGGTATCCAAGGTACACTGAAGGTAACTAAGCGATGTTACCCACAGTGTCGCTGTGCTGATCGCTGCCCTGAGCTGCGAGTTTGGCTTTAGGCCCAGACCTGTCAGTCACCTGTCACTAAATGAACAATCACTATTTATTTTCTTAGATAGTGTGCCTAAACAACAGTATTATCCCTAACAATTTTGGGGCCTCCTGACTGCAACACAATTTTAGGCCAAATGGTTTGGATTAGCAAATTGGGCCTGCTGACTGCACAACACTATTACCACAAATTAGTTAGATGCTGAAAGAATGATTTCAGACAGGACAGGATCCTATCTAACTAAATTACAAATTCACTTGCAGCAGCAGCAGAAGTAGCCTCTCTGCCCTTTTACACTGAGAAAATGGCACCAGCAAAACAAGATGTATGCTTTTTATATGGAGAGGGACATGTGACATCGACAGCCAATCATAAAAGTCCTTGTGTCATGACGTTGTTAATGGGTTCTGCGCCCTGATTGGCGACCGGAATGTACACACATTAAGTTACTAAAAAAAAAAAATTATATTGCGACACTCCTCTGACCAAAACACCCCCCATCATAATACACGTCCCCCTGCTCATCATACAGCACCACTATCCTAGACAAAGTAAAAACAAAAGCATTAGTGGAAACGTGATCATTCACCGATCTTTAACTGAATTTTGCAGACTTTGAGGAAAAATGCTCGGGAACCGATCACGAATTCGAATGTGCTACGTTCCTGCCAAATTTGAAATTCGCGAACGTTTTTAGAACAAGTTTGCTCATCTCTAGATAGGACATATACTGTAAGGTTCTATGTATATATTCCTGAAACTCAGTTTGTTCGTCAGCCATTTTACTTTCTGTCTTGCTGCAGCTGTCTTGCCCTCGGTCAAGATGGAGTTTCCAGCTTGCATGTTCCCGCCCTGATTCTCTCCTTTGCTTCTTAAGCAGCCACAGCTGAGCAATCAGTGCTTCAGAATCTAGCCTGCAGTGAACCTGTGACTTGACTCCTGTAAGCCTTGGACCTTGTACTCCAGCTATTCCTACTGAGGAACTCTGAAGCACTTGTGGACTCTGAACCCTGCTCTTTGAAAGACCCACGTTTGCATGGACTTACGGTAACAGAGAAGAAGATCCTGAATCTGTATTGGAGAGTGATTGCTGAGCTTGGATTACTCTGGCCTGCTGTGTCTCCTGTTTCTGTGTCTGCAAACTGTGTGACTATTTCTGCCAACTTGTATGAAGTAATACAGGACTTTTCTATATCAAACCTGTGTCTCATGTATGTTCATCGCACCCAAGCACAAGACGCTATATGAACTGTACTACATACATTACAAGATTCTGAAGCCAAAACGTTAGTGTCTGCTGGGTCTGGAAGGCTGTGTCTGCTGTACTGTGGATATCAGACGTCCGGTTGTACTTTCTGTGATGACAGTGGTTGTGACTTCTCACAACCATTCCAGGTGAGCAATTCCCTTAAGTTTTTTCTTTTTGCAGTGTTACCACAGGTAAACACTATTGTTTTTTTTTTTTCCTTTCTTTTCTCTTTTTTGTCTGCTGTAACTCTGGATATCAGATGTCTGGTTGAAACTTTCTGTGATGATAGTGGTTGTGACTTCTCACAACCATTCCAGGTGAGCAGTTCCCTTAATTTTTTTTCTCTCTGCAGTGTTGCCACAGGTGAACACTATTGTTTTTTTTTTTCTCTCCTCTTCTTCCAGTAATCCTGTCTTAAAAGATCTGGAAAATGGAGGCCCGCATAAAGGAACTTTGCGGAGTGACTGATAATATCCTTGCAGATTTGCAGAATATAAAGACCCGTTTTACAAATCTACAGGACCTCAATAATCACAATTTGCAAGTGGTTGGACAGACTACCCAGGATTTGCGAGCCAGGATTGAGGTTCTAGAGGGGTGAGTCCAGGCTCCTGCCGTAGCCCGAGTGCTGGGATTCCAAGTTGCCCCTTTTCGTTTTGGCGGTGAACGTGAGAAATTCAGGGGATTTATTAATCAATGCAATCTTTTTTTTTCTGCACATGCTTCACAATTTCCCACTGAACGATCTAAGGTGCTTACTATAATTATGTTGCTTACCAACAAGGCTTTAATGTGGGCAAACCCTCTGATTGAGACTGAGGATGATTGTTTGAATCACCTTGATGATTTTATTTCAGCCATGGGGCAGGTGTTTGATGACCCCAATCGAGGTGCAACAGCTGAAGCAGCCATGTTAGCTTTGCGCCAAGGTAAGCACTCCGTAGCTGAATATGCCTTGGATTTCAGGAGATGGGCCCTTGATACCACCTGGGACAGTTCCGCCAAAAAATCTATTTTTCGAAAGGGTTATCTCCACTGATTAAGGATGAACTTGCTCGTGCCGACCCTCCCACTGCGTTAGGTGACTTTATTAACTACTGCATCCGTATTGATACTCGTCTGACTGAACGCAGGCAAGAGAGATGGTTCGAAAGCAATCGTACTAACCTTTTCCTACCTTCCTCTCCAGCTAAGGAACCTTTGAGTAGGATTACACAGGAACCTGAACCTGAACCCATGCAGGTAGACTCTTTACAACGACGGGTTAGTGATGCACGCAAGGAACATCGTTTTAAGGAGAATCTATGTTTCTATTGTGGTAAGTCAGGGCACTTCATTATAAACTGCCCCAGCCGTTCTCGTAAGACTACTGCAGCACTCATTCATTGTGAGTGTTGCGAGAGGGGATCTGTCAGGTCCGAGCCTCAGGCTCCAGAGAGATCTGCAGCAACAGATCTTGATTTCTCGGACTTAAACTCCGTTACCTCTGAGGACGTTGACTGTGTAAACGCTGCCATTTTTCAAGTTTCCTCAGCGGTGTCCCAGCTGAGTTGTAAGAAAAACAATTCTCATTGCTTTCTTTCCATCAAACTCTGGGTTGACTCAGCTTGGGTGTCTAGCTCTGCTATGATCGACTCAGGGCAAGTGGAAATTTTATGGATGTCTCCTTTGCTCTGAAACAGGGAATACGTTCAGTGAAGAAGGCTACTTCTGTACAGATGGAAACTGTGGATGGCTCCCTGCTGACCTCTTGTCACGCGGTCTTATGATATGTGTACGATGTCAGTAAACTATTCTTAAAAGAACAACACTCTATACAACATATAGATTAGCAACATCAGCATGTAAATATAGAATAGATTTACCTGACACGATATCCGTTGAACTCAGGGTTAATCTTGAGGACTTGATACACTGTCACAGGAAAGAGGAGGACCGGGGGTCTAACCTGACCCTAAACTGGGGTCCTAACTAATCCCTCACCTTGGAGGTACTGATAATGGTTCAGAGGTCCAAGTCTCCAGCCTAACCCTGTCTCCTATCAGTCCCTGAACCCTGTAATCAGTCCTAAGAAGGATTCTGATTACCACCAAAGGGATATGGGCTGATCTCTGCTAAATACACAGATTAGACATATAAGACAGACTGGAGAAAACACAGACTTGCATACACACTCAAACACAGAAGGAACATAAATGATCTGGGATATTAAACTCTAAGCAAGGTGAGCTTAAAACAACTAAGGAGCTCTTTAACTTAAGTCTATACAGATACAATCCTATCTGTGGTCTGCATGAAGAATTTCACTGGCAACTCCCAACACAGACAACCAGAGATTTAAAGGAAACCAATCAACAAATAATTAATTGCAGCCGGAAGAAACTGCACCCAGTCCCAGAACTGAGCACAGACAGAATTAACTCCCTAACTGCCAAACACAAAGAAACAGCAACTCAGCTGTGAGAAGTCAGAATGTGCAACCGCGACGATCTTCGTGGCGATGCACACATGACACCTCTGGACCAGTGGATCAGGAAACAGAGCCTTTGAGGGTTCTTATGGGTAAAGATCATCAAGAGAAACTGTCCTTTATGCTTATCTCTTCTCCCCACTTTCCCATTATTCTAGGGCTACCATGGCTGCAGGCTCAGAATCCTACCATTAACTGGGAGACCAAGGAATTACACTTTCCAGAGAAACAGATGAGTCCAAAAGTTTCAGCTTGCTCTGTTCCTAAAGGAATCATGTCAGTCCCTGAACTACCAGCTGTATACTAGGACTATGTGGATTTATGTGACAAGAAGAACGCTGACCAGCTTCCTCCTCACCGTCCATATGATTGTCCAATTGAATTATTGCCTGGAGCAGAGATACCTTTTGGTAAGATCTACCCCCTGGCGGGGCCCGAGCTAAAGGCTTTAAAGGATTACATAGATGAAAATCTAGCCAAGGGCTTCATACGCCCCTCTTCATCTCCTGCAGGTGCACCCATCTTCTTTGTAAAGAAGAAAGATGGATCTCTGAGACCATGCGTAGACTATAGGGAACTCAATAAGGTTACTATTAGAAACCGTTATCCATTGCCTTTAATCCCTGAGTTATTGGAGAGAGTGCGACATGCCAAAATTTTTTCTAAACTAGATCTTCGTGGGGCCTATAACTTAGTCCGTATTAGACCTGGGGATGAATGGAAGACTGCATTCAGGTCACGCTATGGACACTTTGAATATCTAGTTATGCCTTTTGGTCTGAGTACCGCCCCAGCCACTTTCCAACACTTGGTGAATGGCATCTTCAGGGATCTCCTAGATACATTCGTGGTAATTTATTTGGATGATATTCTAATTGTTGTAGAGATGTGTCTGCTGCTAGAACTCTGTGTGGCATTGACCTGGTCTCTATAATCTGAGCTGCTGTAAACCTGCGATTTCTGAGGCTGGTGACTCAGATAAACTTATCCTCAGAAGCAGAGGTGACTCTTGATCTTCCTTTCCTGGGGTGGTCCTCATGTGAGCCAGTTTCTTTTTTAGCGCTTGATGGTTTTTGCAACTGCACTTGGGGACACTTTCAAAGTTTTCCCAATTTTTCAGACTGACTGACCATCATTTTTTAAAGTAATGATGGCCATTTTTTTTCTTTACTTAGCTGCTTTTTTCTTGCCATAATACAAATTCTAACAGTCTATTCAGTAGGACTATCAGCTGTGTATCCACCAGACTTCTTCACAACACAACTGATGGTCCCAACCCCATTTATAAGGCCAGAAATCCCACTTATTAAACCTGACAGGGCACACCTGTGAAGTGAAAACCATTTCCGGTGACTACCTCTTGAAGCTCATCAAGAGAATGCCAAGAGTGTGCAAAGCAGTCATCAAAGCAAAAGGTGGCTACTTTGAAGAACCTAGAATATAAGACATATTTTCAGTTGTTTCACACTTTTTTGTTAAGTATATAATTCCACATGTGTTAATTCATAGTTTTGATGCCTTCAGTGTGAATTTAAATTTTCATAGTCATGAAAATACAGAAAAATCTTTGAATGAGAAGGTGTGTCCAAACTTTTGGTCTGTACTGTATATATTTAAACGATCACAGCCAACTTTATAATAACAAAAGGAATTACTAGCTGCCACCACAAATGGTTTATACAGACTGATTGGACACCCGTTACAGGTAGTATATGGCTTCAGGGTGCGGTTTACAGAGCAAGAGGAACAGAGCTATTTTTCTTCGTATATTTAATCAAGAAAGGTAGGCAGTGTTTTCAAAAATATATAAAAGATGTTATAAAATGGGATCAAACAATATGGCATATACAATTACAGAAAATAAAAAGGAATAATGAAAGAGAAGTACTAAACCTGATGTTGCAGTAATGGCTCTTATCTTTATGGAGGGAAGTGCTTTGATTGGTAAAATGGAACACTCTCAGAGAAATGTGTCTTCTAGAAATGAACAATGACAGAAACTCAACCTCTGATTTTTATTAGATCAAGGTTGCGCCCACTTACCTCTCCTTGGAGAACTCATATGGGGACTGGTTGTGGGATGTGCTGGGTCTTTTAGAAGTTTGTGAGATCCCCAACTTTCAGGATATCTTTGATCATGGAGGTCCCAGGTGATAGATATTGTAGTCATGCTTCCTATCCTGATTTTACCTTTCTATACAAATGCCCCTTGTGTTATAAATTATATTATGTTGTTTGGGACTTTTCTGCTCTATTTCTTTTTGAGTTTGTCTATTTGGAGCTGTCCGGTCGATTTGATACCTTTGAGTAGTTGTGGGAGGCATATATTTTATAGCTCTCGGCCACAATGTGTTAAAGTGCTTTATGATTACATGGCCGCACAAAACCCATTCATACAAAGAAAACATGACACAAATATTTTATTGCATGGCAGAAATGGCCGTGATGTTTATTTAGGGTTACATAAATTAATCAACAAATACTTCAATAAATAAATCCATATAAATTATTAAACTTCCAACCATAACCAATCCACCCATCACTTGAGCGATTTTCCCACAAATGAACATCACGACAAATATAATAATAAGGGGGAGGGCGGGAGGGATCTTCTTTTCTTCACAGACGATGACAGGAGCCAACGGGCGACAGCAGGACTATTTATATCCATAAAACAGCCTGCCAAAACCTTCTTAAACCAATCAAAAACATATAAATTTAGGCGCCAAAAGCCAGAAAAAAAACGGTTTCAGCCTGCTCGTGGACACCCCACAGCTTACCTGAAGTACCACATTGACATTACACATACCAATTATTTCATGCAATATTCAGGGATTATGCAGCCATGAGTCCCCCCCTTTATTATACTCTTTGTATGTAGGGGGGGCTAACATGGCCGCACAAAACCCATTCATACAAAGAAAACATGACACAAATATTTTATTGTATGGCAGAAATGGCCGTGATGTTTATTTAGGGTTACATAAATTAATCAACAAATACTTCAATAAATAAATCCATATAAATTATTAAACTTCCAACCATAACCAATCCACCCATCACTTGGGCGATTTTCCCAAAAGCCGGGACTCGGAGAGTCAAGGCCCCCCACAACAGCACAGCCATTTCTCCACCATCGTTTGTAAATTCAAATTAAAAATATCTAGACCAATGTCAGAAAGATGGACTAAATCATTTCTGTACAACCCAGGAACAAAGCCTTCCAAGTCTTCATGCCGAAAAGAGAAACCACCCAAAAGTGGCAAAAATTTGCACATACCTCTATTAATTCTTTTACGAATTTTGTCTAAAAATGAAGAATTACCCTTAGACCAAGACAGTCTAGGAATGATCTCGGAAAAAACAAACACAGTATTCGGGAAAGATTGCTTCAAGCCAGTAACATCGGATCTTAGAAAAGCTAGTAAATCTAGTGTCTTAATTTTTCCGAGATCATTCCCAGCAACATGAAATATCACTAGATTTGGGTAAGGAAGGTAACTACAGCATTTCTTGAATTCAATAACAAAATTCGCTCACCGTAAACCTCGAACACTGTGCCAAAAAATCTGAACCTGGTCAGGACTAAAAGAAAGGTTCTCCGTATAAGATCTTTGACCAGCTCGCTTCTGAGCCCAATAAATAAAATAGTGACCGATAATCCAAACTATCAAAGGACCTGTAAACAAATTAACCCCTTAACGACCGCCGATACGCCTTTTAACGGCGGTCATTAAGGGTACTTAAACCACAGCGCCGTTAATTAACGGCGCTGTGGAAAAAGTGAATAGCGCCCCCCAGAGGCACATTTTCTCCGGGGTCTCGGCTACCGGGGTAGCCAAGACCCCAGAGAACATGAATCGGGTCGGTTTTTACCGACACCGATGTTGCGATCGCCGTTATTAACCCTATAACGGCGACCGCAACAAAAAAAAAAAAAAAAGTTGTGTCATTTAATTTCTTTGTCCCCTGATGTCATCGGACATCAGAGGACAGAGAAAAAGGGTCCCCGGGACCCCCATGTGGCCCCCGATGTCCTGTATGTGGCCCCAGGGCCCTCCGGTGTCCCCCGGGGCCGGCGCGATGAAGAAAATGGCGGGCGCATGCTCAGTGCGCCCGCCGCTATGTGCCGCTGTGTCCTGGGGGGGATGGGCAAGTATTCTCTGGGGTCTCTCCCCTCTGATGTGATCGCACATCAGAGGGGAGAAAATGAGGGTCCCCCGATCGCCCCCCCCGTATACTTACCGGTGTCCTCCGTCCTCCCGCAGGCCCCAGGATCCCGGCGTCTTCTTCCTGCAAAAAAAAAATGGCGGGCGCATGCGCAGTGCGCCCGCCGATCTGCTTGGCGGCAGATTCAAAAATGATTTCATTCATTCTCCAGAAAGTGCATTTTGATCACTGTGATAAACTATCACAGTGATCAAAATAAAAAAAACAGTACATAACCCCCCCATTTATCACCCCCTTAGTTAGGGACATATAATAAAAAATAGAAATTATATTTATTTTCATTTTTCTGTTAGGGTTAGGGTTATAATTAGGGTTAGGGTTATAATTAGGGTTAGGGTTAGCATTAGGGTTAGGGTTAGCATTAGGGTTAGGGTTATAATTAGCGTTAGGGTTAAGCTGGGTTCATACTGCGTTATGGCAGTCCGTTAACGCTGCCATTCACCCCCATTTGAGGGCGCATCGCGACGCATGCCGTAAAGCGGGATGCGTTTGCGACGTGCCATCATTCAGTGACGGAGCCTCGGACGCGGGCTGCAGCGTCTGGGCTCCGTCACCGCTAGCGCAGATGAATCATCTGCTGATTCCTCTGCGCTAGCGGGTATAGCATAACGCGATCGTGTTATGCTATACCGTTACCAGCCCGTCAACGCTATGTGTTGAACGGGCTGGTAAAACGCAAAATGAACCTAGCCTTAGGGTTAGGGTTATAATTAGGGTTATAATTAGGGTTAAGGTTACAATTAGGGTTAGGGTTAAAATTAGGGTTAGGGTTACAATTAAGGTTAGGGTTGGAATTAGGGTTGGGATTTAGGTTAGGATTAGGGTTGGGATTAGGGTTAGGGGTGTGTTGGGGTTAGGGTTGGAGCTAGAATTGAGGGATTTCCACTATTTAGGCACATCAGGGGGTCTCCAAACACGACGTGGCGTTCAAAAAGTCAAATGGCTCTCCCTCCCTTCCGAGCCCTGCCGTGCGCCCAAACAGTGGTTTACCCCAACATATGGGGTATCAGCGTACTCAGGACAAATTGCACACCAATTTTGGGATCTAATTTCTCCTGTTACCCTTGGGAAAATAAAAAATAGCTGGCTAAAAAAATCATTTTTGAGAAAAAAAATGATTTTTTATTTTCACAGCTCTGCGTTTATAAATTTCTGTGAAACACTTGGGGGTTCAAAGTGCTCACCACACATCTAGATAAGTTCCTTAAGGGGTCTAGTTTCCAAAATGGGGTCACTTGTGGGGGGTTTCCACTGTTTAGACACATCAGGGGGTCTCCAAACACGACGTGGCTTTCAAAAAGTCAAATGTCGCTCCCTCCCTTCCGAGCCCTGCCGTGCGCCCAAACAGTGGTTTACCCCAACATATGGGGTATCAGCATACTCAGGACAAATTGCACACCAATTTTGAGGTTCTAATTTCTCCTGTTACCCTTGGGAAAATAAAAAATAGCTGGCTAAAAAAAATATTTTTGAGAAAAAAAATGATTTTTCATTTTCACGGCTCTGCGTTTATAAATTTCTGTGAAACACTTGGGGGTTCAAAGTGCTCACCACACATCTAGATAAGTTCCTTAAGGTGTCTAGTTTCCAAAATGGGGTCACTTGTGGGGGGTTTCCACTGTTTAGACACATCAGGGGGTCTCCAAACACGACGTGGCTTTCAAAAAGTCAAATGTCGCTCCCTCCCTTCCGAGCCCTGCCGTGCGCCCAAACAGTGGTTTACCCCAACATATGGGGTATCAGCGTACTCAGGACAAATTGCACACCAATTTTGGGATTCTAATTTCTCCTGTTACCCTTGGGAAAATAAAAAATAGCTGGCTAAAAAAAACATTTTGAGAAAAAAAATGATTTTTCATTTTCACGGCTCTGCGTTTATAAATTTCTGTGAAGCACTTGGGGGTTCAAAGTGCTCACCACACATCTAGATAAGCTCCTTGGGGGGTCTAGTTTCCAAAATGGTGTCATTTGCAGGGGGTTTCTACTGTTTAGGTACATCAAGGGCTCTGCAAACACAACATGACGCCCGCAGAACATTCCATCAAAGTCTGCATTACAAAATGGCGCTCCTTCCCTTCCAAGCACTCCCATGCGCCCAAACAGTGGTTTCACCCCACATATGGGGTATCAGCGTACTCAGGAAAAATTTCACAACAACTTTTTGGGTCCAATTTCTCCTGTTACCCTTGGGAAAATAAAAAAAATAGCGGGCTAAAGAATCATTTTTGAGGAAAAAAATTATTTTTATTTTCACGGCTCTACGTTTATTAATTTCTGTGAAGCACTTGGGGGTTCAAAGTGCTCACCACACATCTAGATAAGTTCCTTAAGGGGTCTAGTTTCCAAAATGGTGTGATTTGTGGGGGGTTTCGACTGTTTAGGCGTATCAGGGGCTCTGCAAACGCGACATGGCGTCCAATTTCAATTCCAGCCAATTTTGGTTTGAAACAGTCAAACGGCGCTCCTTCACTTCAAAGCCCTGCCGTGCGCCCAAACAGTGGTTTACCCCCACATATGGGGTATCGGCATGCTCAGGACAAATTGCACAAAAACTTTTTGGGTCTTGTTACCCTTGGGAAAATAAAAATTGGGGTAAACAGATCGTTTTTGTGGAAAAAATATGATTTTTTATTTTCACGGTTCTATGTTATAAACTTCTGTGAAGCACTTGGAGGTTCAAAGTGCTCACCACACATCTAGATAAGTTCCTTAGGGGGTATAATTTCCAAAATGGGGTCACTTGTGGGGGGTTTCCACTGTTTAGACACATCAGGACCTCTACAAACACGACATGACGTCCAGACAATTCTGCGCTGAAAAAGTCAAACGGCGCTCCTTCCCTTCCAAGCTCTGCCTTGCACCCAAACAGTGGTTTACCCCCACATATGGGGTATCAGAATGCTCAGGACAAATTGCACAAAAACTTTTGGGGTCTTGTTACCCTTGGGAAAATAAAAATTGGGGTGAAAAGATTGTTTTTGTGGAAAAAATATGATTTTTTATTTTCACTGTTCTATGTTATAAACTTCTGTGAAGCACTTGGAGGTTCAAAGTGCTCACCACACATCTAGATAAGTTCCTTAGGGGTCTAGTTTCCAAAATGGGGTCACTTGTGATGGGTTTCCACTGTTTAGACACATCAGGGCCTCTACAAACGCGACATGGCGTCCAGCCAATTCTGCGTTGAAAAAGTCAAATGTCGCTCCTTCCCTTGCAACCTCTGCCGTGCGCCCAAAAAGTGGTTTACCCCCACATATGGGGTATCGGCTTAATCAGGAGAAATTGCACAACAAATTTTGTGGTTCATTTTTTCTTTTAACAGTTGTGATAATAAAAAAAATAGGTTCCGAATTAAAGTTTTTGCAAAAAAGTTAAATGTTAATTTTTTCCTTCCACATTGCTTCAGTTCCTGTGAAGCACGTAAAGGGTTAATAAACTTCTTGAATGTGGTTTTGAGCACCTTGAGGGGTGCAGTTTTTAGAATGGTGTCACTTTTGGCTATTTTCTATCATATAGACCCCTCAAAGTGACTTCAAATGTGAGGTGGTCCCTAAAATAAAAATGGTGTTGTAAAAATGAGAAATCGCTGGTCAACTTTTAACCCTTATAACTTCGTAACAAAAAAAAATTTTGGTCCCAAAATTGTGCTGATGTAAAGTAGACATGTGGGAAATGTTATTTATTAAGAAATTTGTGTGACATATCTCTCTGATTTAAGGGCATAAAAATTTAAAGTTTGAAAATTGTTAAATTTTCAAAATTTTCGCCATATTTCCGTTTTTTTCATAAATAAACACAAGTCATATCAAAGAAATTTTACCACTAACGTGAAGTACAATATGTCACGAAAAAACACTCTCAGAATCAGCGGGATTCGTTAAAGCGTTCCAGAGTTATAACCTCATAAAGTGACAGTGGTCAGAATTGTAAAAATTGGCCCGGTCATTAAGCTGCAAAATGGCTCTGTCACTAAGGGGTTAAAATTAATAATCATACAAATCATGGCGAACATATAATTTATAACGCTCAGATTCCATCTACCTAGCTTCCTAATATCAGAAGAACACCAACCCGATCTGGCAGCTTCAGTAGCTGCGCCAATCCTAAAGGAATGGGAAGTGATTTTAAGATTATCTTTACCTAGGAAAATAAGCATTTTTTAAAAACGGAGTTAAATTGAAAAATGGTAACCGGGATCTATCTTGAAGGAATAATGGGCCCATAGCATTGGGCCTACAACCTAGCCATTTTTTGATGTTGAACACCGGACAAATAACATCATCTGGAACAGATCCCAATTTAATTCTAGACCCCCTACCACATTGATCCGTTTTGGATTTCCTAATAAACAGAAAAAGAACCGAATCAATGAAACTGATGTCCGATATCAAAAGGCCAGCAGGCTCCGATTTTTTAACAGAAATCAATTCACTAACCCGAAGGGCTCCGAAAAAAGCAATGTAAAACGCAGAGGCAAACAAAGTGGCTTCGAATGAATTCAAACAAACGCTTGCTAATGCCAAACAAAGGTCCCTCAACAAAGAAAGGGATATGGGACGTCGAGAGTCAGGCTTAAAATTACCTCTTTTAAAACCCTTCAAATATTGTTTTATTGGAAAAAACCCTGTTAACGGGGACTACCTGACAATTTGAAAAAGAACGAAACGCCAGCCAAATGCTTTGAAATAGCTGCAAAAGAAAGACCCCTTTTTACTAAGAATTCCGCAAATTTTAAGCCTGAAACAGGACTAGACAGCGAAATTTCATAATTAAACTCTTCGCAAAAATTTACCCACATATACCATGCGGCCGAGTAATCGGCCCATGTTCTTTTTGATAAGGAGTGCTCGATAAAATGAAGAATTATATTTAAATTATGTCCCAAATTGAAGAAGGGCAAGGCGTTGCTTCTGCATCTGCGTTGGGAACCTGCAGATGAAAATTTGACCGCTCACACAGGTACAGAGACTTAGCAAACATAGCCTTTTCACTCCTTCCTAATCTAGCTTTTAGCCAAATATTGTGCTTCAGACAAAGTAAAACGAGGTTTCTTAAAATCTTAGACGACCGCGAATTTTTGGAAGATAGTGTATCAATGGCAAAAATTACTCCCTGATTTTCTGAAAGAATAATAATCCTAAGATTCTGCATCAAGGCACCCCAAAGGAAGACACATAAAAATATGGAAAAAAGCTCCAAAACAGTAGAATTCTCCGTTATTTTACTCAACACCCATTTCTTAGGCCAACGCTGAAATGTGCAATGGGATAAAAATATCCCGCTACAACCAGAAAAATTGTCACTTGAAAATAGAAAAGGAAACGAGTCAGACGGGACAAAATTCTCTTGAACACAAGACCTACCATTGAACTCAGAAAGGAAGGAAAGCCAAACCCGTAAGTCCTCTTTCATTTCTGAAGAAACTCTCACATGAGAGAAAGGAGAAGAGAGGCCTTTTGTTGCATCAAATAGACGTCTGGAAAAAACCCGGCCCATAGGCATAATTCGCAGGGCGAAAGTCAATAGACCTAACAAAGATTGTAGCTCCTTTAGAGTAATTTTCGTCTTAGAAAGAGACATGGACAGAGCATTGTGCAACTTAGAGATTTTTTCCAACGGGAGTCTACATTCCATCCTCTCGGAGTCCAAGGTGATGCCCAAAAATTCAATACAGGTTGAGGGAAAGACTGTCTTTTCGTGAGCTATTGGTACACCAAAGCTCCGACACATTTGTATGAATTTTTCGAGAGTGCTGAAGCAATCTTGAGATTCAGAAGGGCCGACGAACAAAAATCGTCAAGGTAATGCAAAATACCGGAGTTAATACAACTGGACTGAAGAGTCCAATGTAAAAATGTTGAGAAACTCTCAAAATAAAAACACGACAGGGAGAATCCCATGGGAAGACATTTATCGAAAAAATATTCATCTTCAAAATAAAAACCAAGGGAATTAAAACCATCCGGATGAACCGGAAGAATTCTGAAAGCTGACTTGATGTCCGACTTTGACATTAAACAATTCTTCCGGAATTTTCTCAGCAGATCCACGGCTGAATCAAAAGAGGAATAGCAAACTGAGCATACAGATTTGTCTACCTCATCATTCACCGAGGACCCTTTCGGGTAAGATAAATGATGAATTAAACGAAAGGAACCTAATTCCTTTTTAGGAACAATGCCTAAAGGGGAAATACGAAAATTGGAAAAAGGAGGAGATGAAAATGGACCCGCAACTCTACCCAAAGCGATTTCGTTAAAAATTTTTTTCCTAGCTACATCAGGATATAAAGATAAAGAAGAAAGATTCTTTGATAATTGACAACCGAGACCTTTGAAAGGAGGAATGCGAAAACCAAAAGCAAAACCGTTAAATAAGAGGCCACTAATCTCCTATCTGGGTAATTGTTTAACCAGATTAACATTTTTTCCAATTTCACAGGAGTCCGGGCCTTTTGCAAAAGTATCCCTGGAAGCTGATTGTTGAGCGGCCTGTTTTTTAAAACACTTGGAAACTGGGTGTGAATTACCGCAAAAGGAACACTCGTGTCGAAAACGACAACCGTTGTTCCACTTACACGTAGAGTCGTTAAATGCAAAACAGAAACCTCGTTTAACTGCAGGATTGGGATTTTGCTTATTTATGTACTGACGCTGTGGGAGCAAAAGGTTAATCCATAATTCTACATCCTTAACGCCCCATTTTAATTCAGGGTGTACAGCTAGTTTTTGCCTAAAAGCTTCGTCATAGTTTAACCAGGCGAAGCCACCAAAATTCCTAAAAGCTTCTAAAATGATGTCTACATGCTGGAATAATTGGCTACAAAGGTTCGGGGATTTTTCGCCAAGGACAGCTGAGTAAATAGAAAAAGCTTGAATCCAATTATTAAAGGATTTCAAGGAGTTACGCCTGACTTCATCAGACTCAGATTTATCTTTTTCAACTTTACCCAACTGCTCCCTGCGAGGGAGAAGCGAAAATAAATCAACATACTTTCCTTCCCAAATTAACTCTTTAGTGGCTGAGCTTAGGTGAAACCCTAAAGGAGATAACTCGCAAGTGAGAGCCTCTTTAAAAGGGTTATGAGGGATTAAATTAATAGGCTCCGCTGATTTACTGGATTCAGTAACAGATAGAGGGGAGGGAGCCTGAAAAGCTTCACCCAAAGCTTCAACCAACAATGATTTAAAAATAGATTTAAAATCGTTCTGGGGGACAGACAGGGGCACATTGAAGTTCTCACCCCTTCCTGACAGGCACTGGTCCATGTCTTGATCCGAAGAACAGCCAGCCCTCATACCCTGTGAATCAGGGGAGAGCAGCTGTGTGCTGGTGGATGCAGGGACATCATTTTCATCTCCTGGCTGAACTGTCTGGAAGCGTCTTGGAGAAGCGTTCCTGCTGCCGTGAGCCAGCGTAAGCGAAGCCGCAGTGGAACGGGATGGTGTCACCGCCGCAGCGCTTTTACGGCCACGACGGGTACCCGCACCGCCGGAGGCTTCAGCTGACGTCGGCAATTCCTGAAGATGCCGGCCGAACTCCCGCGCTGGACTCCGAGACTTCGTAGGAGGAGGGCGGGATGATTTATTATGTGCTTCCTGTGCACGGCTTGATGATCTTGCTGGCGACGCTGAGGGAGAGAAGGATGTCCGGGGCCTCCTGGATCTTGAAGAGCCACTATGGCTCTGAAGAGAAGTCCCAGCTTGACACGGAGGCTGCTGCTGAGGGCAAGGTTCATGTGGAGGAGGAACGGCTTCAGGAGCTGCAGTGACAGGTTTTATAGCTAAGCAGCTCCGCAGCCAATTCTCTCCATCCACTTCCCCGGCTCTCGCTATCAGCTGCTGAAGGAGATTCTCCATCTTCCCGGTAATCTGTTATCTCTTATCTTCTTTTCTTCACAGACGATGACAGGAGCCAACGGGCGACAGCAGGACTATTTATATCCATAAAACAGCCCGCCAAAACCTTCTTAAACCAATCAAAAACATATAAATTTAGGCGCCAAAAGCCAGAAAAAAAACGGTTTCAGCCTGCTCGTGGACACCCCACAGCTTACCTGAAGTACCACATTGACATTACACATACCAATTATTTCATGCAATATTCAGGGATTATGCAGCCATGAGTCCCCCTCCTTTATTATACTCTTTGTATGTAGGGGGGGGCTAACATTAATGTACTTCTACAGATGTAGCAGCCGTGTGGAATGTAACGCCATTGAGGTTGGAAAAACCTTCCATGATAAAGCCACCAGGAGGAATTATAATATCAGATAATTTTATAAATTGTAGGATTAAGTGGGTCATCTACAGTGCATCCTCTGTGTGTGGCATGGATTATGTTGGTAAGACCAAAAGGGAATTCAGGAGAAGAATAGGAGAGCACATCGGGAACATATTTGAAACACAGTCCAAGAAATTGTTTTCTAGGGCCAAAAAATTACCTCTGATTTAAGTATAATATCAAACACATCCCTAAATAAATAATTATTTTCAGGGTAAGAGAGTATCCATTGCACAAAATAAACTTAAAAATAATTTTTAATGAATCATATTAAAATAGTATTAAAAATTCAATCAGTTAGAACAATAGTGGCTTACTTACAAAAAAAAACTGAATGATTGCCTCCTGTATAGAGCCTTCATATTGTGGCAAAATTTAAATATTACATTTATACTATTCTGGCTGAACCTATCCATAGATTTTTTTACCTCAAATCTGTTAACCAGAAATTCATTTTTGCTTAGAGCCTAATATAAAGTGCAAGTGCGTAGTTCATAAGACTAAATACATAATCAAAGTGCTTCAGGCGTTTAAGAAAGAGTGTAAAGTTTTAGGTAAATCAAGCCACAAAGAGTAAACATACTTACAAAGTGCCCAGTTCTCTTAGGTATAGATGCAGTAAGCCACAACCCCTGACAACACCGTTTTGCCAGATGCTTTTTGAAAAGGGGCCCCCAAATTTTTATCTGTGTGCTGGATCAGATTTTCATCAGTTTTTGGTCAGGGTGTCCATTTTTTACCAGGAGTGATATTCTGATATGCCAAAAAATACTGCTAATGACTAATACAGACAGGGCCATGGCCAGACAGTATCTAAAGTGACTCAGTTGATTTTATTGGATGGAGTTTGCATCAAAATCCTGTTTTTGAGGATTCCAACAGAAACCCTTATTAATAAATGCTCAGCAGGAAGCACGGTAGAAGCGTGAATTTAGCCATACTAATTTGATGTCAGGATACTGGAAAAAATATCCTTTTTCCATTAACTGCAAATCCTGTTGGAATGAAATTTAAATGCAGAAAAAAACTTGTCTATATAATTTTGACCTTCCAGAACCAAAACGATCCAAGTCACAAGGGTATGTTTCCCTTTTCAGCACCATTTTACTTTTTGTAGACTTACGTTGTGAACATCCTACATTGCTTAACCCCTTAACGACCGCCGATACGCCTTTTAATGGCGGTCATTAAGGGTACTTAAACCACAAAAAGTGAATAGCGCCCCCCGCAGTCGCATTTTCACCGGGGTCTCGGCTGCCGGGGGTAGCCAAGACCCCAGAGAACATGAATCGGGTCAGTTTTTACCGACCCCGACGTTGCGATCGCCGTTATTAACCCTATAACGGCGATCGCAACAACAAAAAAGTGCCATTTAATTTCTCTCTCCTCTGATGTGATCGGACATCAGAGGAGAGAGAAAAAGTGTCTCAGATCCCCCCTTGTGGCCCCCAATCCCCTCCATGTGGCCCCCAGGCCCTCCGGTGTCCCCCGGTGGGTGCTGCCATCTTTGAGGCCTAGAAAATGGTGGGCGCATGCTCAGTGCGCCCGCCACAATGTGCTGGGGGGGCTTGGGAAATTTTCTCCGGTCTCGGTGCCGGGGTAGCCGAGACCCCAGAGAACATGATTCAGGTCGGTATTTACCAACCCCGATGTCGCGATCGCCGTTATACTGAGTATAACGGCGACCGCAACAAAAAAAAAAAAAAAGATTTCTCTCCCCTCTGATGTGATCGCACATCAGAGGGGTGAGAAATAGTGTCCCGGGACCCCCAATCCCCCCCCTGTACCTGTAGGGGTCCCCTCTGCGCCCTCGGATCCTCCCCCTGTGCTGCGATCCTCCCCTGTCCTCCGTCAGCTCCCCTGTGCTGCGATCCTCGGCGTCTTCTTCCTGAAAAAAAAAAATGCCTAGTGGCAGATTCAAAGAATATTTCATTCATTCTCCAAAAGTTGATTTTGATCACTGTGATAAACTATCACAGTGATCAAAATAAAAAAAACAGTACACAACCCCCCCTTCATCACCCCCTTAGTTAGGGACATATAATAAAATGTAGAAATTGTATTTATTTTCATTTTTCCGTTAGGGTTAGGGTTAGGGCTAGGGTTAGGGTTAGGGCTACGGTTAGGGTTATAATTAGGGTTAGGGTTACAATTAGGGTTAGGGTTAGGCTGGGTTCAAACTGCGTTATGGCAGTCCATTAGACGGACCGAGTTACACCGCGGTGTAACGCAGTCCGTTAACGCTGCCATTCACCCCCATTTGAGGGCGCATCGCGATGCCTGCCGTAAAGCGGCATGCGCTAGCGACGTGCCGTCATTCAGTGACGGAGCCTCGGAAGCGGGCTGCAGTGTCTGCGCTCCGTCACCGCTAGCGCAGATGAATCATCTGCTGATTCCTCTGCGCTAGCGGGTATAGCATAATGCAATCGTGTTATGCTATATCGTTACCAGCCCATCAACGCTATGTGTTGAACGGGCTGGTAAAACGCAATATGAACCCAGCCTTAGGGTTATAATTAGGGTTAGGGTTGGAATTAGGTTAGGTTTACAATTAGGGTTGGAATTAGGGTTGGGATTAGGATTAGGATTAGGGTTAGGGTTGGGATTAGGGTTAGGGGTGGTTGGGGTTAGGGTTGGAGCTAGAATTGAGGGGTTTCCACTATTTAGGCACATCAAGGGGTCTCCAAACACAACGTGGCGTTCAAAAAGTCAAATGGCGCTCCCTCCCTTCCGAGCCCTGCCGTGCGCCCAAACAGTGGTTTACCCCAACATATGAGGTATCAACGTACTCAGGACAAATTGCACACCAATTTTGGGGTTCTAATTTCTCTTGTTACCCTTGGGAAAATAAAAAATAGCTGGCTAAAAAAATCATTTTTGAGGAAAAAAATAATTTTTTATTTTCACGGCTCTGCGTTTATAAATTTCTGTGAAGCACTTTGGAGTTCAAAGTGCTCACCACACATCTAGATAAGTTCCTTAGGAGGTCTAGTTTCCAAAATGGGGTCACTTGTGGGGATTTTCTACTGTTTAGGCACATCTGGGGCACTACAAACTGAACATGACCCCCATCAACGTCTGCATTCCAAAACGTTATTACTTCCTTTCCAAGCCCTGCCGTGCGCCCAAACAGTTTTCCCCCCACATATTTGGTATCAGCATACTCAGGACAAATTGGACAACAATTTTTGGGGTCCAATTTCCTTGTGAAAAATCAAAAATTTGGGACTAAAAAATAATTTTTGTGGAAAAAATTTTTTTTTTCACACCCAGGCATTATAAACTTTTGTGAAACACTTGGGGGTTCAAAGTGCTCACCACACATCTAGATAAGTTCCTTAGGGGTCTAGTTTCCAAAATGAGGTCACTTGTGGGGTTTTCCACTGTTTAGGCACATCTGGGGCACTGCAAACGGAACATGACCCCCATCAACGTCTGCATTCCAAAACGTTATTACTTCCTTTCCAAGCCCTGCCGTGCGCCCAAACAGTTTCCCCCCCCACATATTTGGTATCAGCATACTCAAGACAAATTGGACAACAACTTTTATGGTCCAATTTCCTTGTGAAAAATCAAAAATTTGGGACTAAAATATCATTTTTGTGGAAAATTGTTTTTTTTTTCACACCCAGGCATTATAAACTTTAGTGAAACACTTGGGGGTTCAAAGTGCTCACAACAGATCTAGATAAGTTCCATAGGGGGTCTAGTTTCCAAAATGGTGTTACTTGTGGGGGGTTTCCACTGTTTAGGCGCATCAGGGGCTCTCTAAATGCGACATGGCATCCAGCCAATTCTGCGTTGAAAAAGTCAAACGGCGCTCCTTCCCTTGCGACCTCTGCCGTGCGCCCAAAAAGTGGTTTACCCCCACATATGGGGTATCGGCATGCTCAGGACAAATTGCACAAAAACTTTTGGGGTCTTGTTACCCTTGGGAAAATAAAAATTGGGGTGAAAAGATCATTTTTGTGGAAAAAAAATGATTTTTTATTTTCACGGCTCTACGTTATAAACTTGTGTGAAGCACTTGGAGGTTCAAAGTGCTCACCATACATCTAGATAAGTTCCTTATGGGTCTAGTTTCCAAAATGGGGTCACTTGTTGGGGGTTTCCACTGTTTAGGCACATCAAGGGCTCTCTAAACGCGACATGGCATCCAGCCAATTCTGCGTTGAAAAAGTCAAACGGCGTTACTTCCCTTGCGACCTCTGCCATTCGCCCAAAAAGTGGTTTACCCCCACATATGGGGTATCGACGTATTCAGGAGAAATTGCACAACAAATTTTGTGGTTCATTTTTTCTTTTAACACTTGTGAAAATAAAAAAAATTCATTCCGAAGTAAAGCTTTTGCAAAAAAAGTTAAATGTCAATTTTTTCCTTCCACATTGCTTCAGCTCCTGTGAAGCACCTGAAGGGTTAATAAACTTCTTGAATGTGGTTTTGAGCACCTTGAGGGGTGCAGTTTTTAGAATGGTGTCACTTTTGGCTATTTTCTATCATATAGACCCCTCAAAGTGACTTCAAATGTGATGTGGTCCCTAAAAAAAATGGTGTTGTAAAAATGAGAAATCACTGGTCAACTTTTAACCCTTATAACTTTGTAACAAAAGAAAATTTTGTTCCCAAAATTGTGCTGATGTAAAGTAGACATGTGGGAAATGTTATTTATTAAGAAATTTGTGTGACATATCTCTCTGATTTAAGGGCATAAAAATTGAAAGTTTGAAAATTGCTAAATTTTCAAAATTTTTGCCATATTTCCATTTTTTTCATAAATAAAAGCAAGTCATATAAAAAATTTTTTTTTACCACTAACGTGAAGTACAATATGTCACGAAAAAACAATCTCAGAATCAGTGGGATTTGTTAAAGCGTTCCAGAGTTATAACCTCATAAAGTGACAGTGGTCAGAATTGTAAAAATTGGCTCGGTCATTAAGCTGCAAAATGGCTCTGTCACTAAGGGGTTAACATGCACTTGTACAGAGGAAATATTGACCTTCAGCTATAAGTGTCAATCACAGATCTACTGGCAGGTACTGAAACTAGAAGGGCTCGTACTTTTGATCAGAGTCTGTCAAACAAAATATTGAATTGCACTCGGATCATTGTTATACTTTGGGACTGTGCACATGACTAATTTTTTTCCCCAGGAAAAAAAATCGCAGGATGCCCCAGTATTATCAGATATTCATATTGCACTTGCCATGCAAGTCAATGAGTCCGTGGAAAACATCGGACTGCACTGGGATGATATCTGAATACAGTCCGATTTCCACGGACTGATGCAATGGTGAAGATAGAGAAATTATTTTCTCCAGTTTCTCCACACCCGAGAGAATCGGATCACATTATAATCAAACTCTGTTTGATCAGAGTGTAATTTGCATAGTCGACCCAATCATCTCGGATGAAAGAATATATGCTTCTGCGACCCTAGCCGAAGACACACTTATCAAGAGATATAGCTTTTCATTGACCTCCTATACTTCAGTGGTAAAATTACTGTTTATTTTCTGATGTAGAGGCCTGGAAACCTGCAGAAATGTTAATATACTCGCAGTATCAGTGCAAGACACATTATTGGGTTCACATCTCGCTATCTTCTTCATTGAACACTCAGTCCATTGGGTTACATTTGATTATAAAGAATGCACACATGCCCCTGAATATATCCATTCACTTATTGAGGCAAACGGAGTCTCAAAAATGGAAGTTTGGACTTTGACTCCTATCTGGTGTTATTATCTTGTAGTCTGCTGTGTTATCTTGTCTGTCATATAAGATTGAGAGCATAGGGTGATCGGAATCCTCCTTATAGCAATTTACTTACAAAGATAACAAATGTTTTGCACGAGTTTGTTTTATAGGGAAACTGTAAAGAAGGTTTTCAAAGGTGAACAAACAATTTAAGTATCGGCAGGGCCACCTACAGACATTTCTAGGCTGACTCATAATGCTTATTCTATTAAAGTGTCCAAGGAAACTGTAGGAGAGATCAGCGCAAAATAGGGTCTTATACGAGAAATATAGTGATCTTTATGCTCAGAATAAACTCTCCTGTTTAATCTTTAAAAACCGCATATAGTGTAAAATCAGCCTCAGCAGATTCACGGTCAGCCAGTGACCATCAGACATCAATAGGTAAGAATGAGTTAGTGGATGGTCTCCATGCTGCCGACAGGATTTAAGACATATACTATATCTCAGTGTAGTAAAATAAGATGATGGTTTATTTTGACGTGTTTCTAGGTACAAAGTTACTTCTTCTTCAGGAGAAAAATAAATTGTGTTTATACCTGTATAGATTATCTCTACCAGTACACCCTGTTTTCTGCACGTGCATGTTTTATTTTTCCCTTCTCTCCCTGTACCTGGTTGTGTCCAATAAACTTTTGTACTTATATAACATTTTGGATGTCTGATCGTTTGTCCTTGGGTTATTTTGTGGTTATAAGAGGGAACCTGGGCAGAACTTCCATCTTCTTACATTTCCCCCTTTTCTTTATTGATGGCCATCCTCAGCCATGCAAAACCTGAAGGACACCAAACAGTTTTCCACGAACAGATAAAGTTAAACAATATGGAATCCTTTTCTTTTCTGAGAGCAACACATTCCCGGTCCTACTTGGTTAAGATCCTGGAGCCTCGACCATTTGAGTTCTTTTTTTTCTTCTTTCTCTCTAACCCGACACCAGTCTTTCAGGTTGATATGCCCCCTTTTACCAAGGACCCTAAAGCCAACACAACACGGCAGAATTTATCCCTTTAAGCGTAGCCCCTAAAGTCAAGGGTACAGTCCATTGTCCTCCATCAGTCCTTAGGATGAGGACACAGTCCTTTAGCTCCTCTCAGGTCCACGAGACAGGCACACATTCCCTTAGGAATTCCTGGTTTGGGATTAGTCTATAACTGAGAATGTAGGACTCTGCAGCAGCTGCAAAGTTTTTCAATCCAGCAGAGGGAAACGCAATGAGCATAACAAAACTGGAGGGTGGTAAACAACTTCAGTCATCAGTGGATATCAGGTCACTGGAGTCCCATGCTTTTGGATCATAGGTCTGCTGGACATGGTCCTTCTGGAACTTCGGAATTGCTCCAAACACAAGGGTGCAATGAGCATTTTGTGGACTTCTTTCAGCTCCCGACTCTCTTTTAGCACTGTTCACACATCCTGGGGGTTCCTCCTTCTTCCGTCTCTAAGAGGCGCTTAGATGACTTTTCCCTTCCCCTTGCACCTGTAGGCTGCATAGCCTTTTTCCAGGCCCTTTCTTTCCAGAACCACACGGAGACAGCCATGCTCTCATGCACAATGCTAACCGCATAACATCCATAGGGGCTGTCAATCTTAAAAAAAGTTACTCGCATACCTGGCATGAGAGTGTGCAATCTCCGGGGCAGATGTTCAGTCTCCACCATTTTCTCTGCGTAGACATGATGACCAGTCCTAAACTCACAAATGAACCCGTGCCACCACTATAGATCGTAACAAAAAGCTTCTCTTTAGGAAGTTAACTCTCCGTGACGTTCAGCCAAGGGGCCACAAGTAATTCTCTGGCCCTTGTACCAGCCCTTCTTGTCTCCACTGTTGACATGCCCAGACCTCATAGCTTACCAATAAGCTGCTGGACCCTCACTCTACCTTCTTTAGTCATCAGAAAACTCAAAGATATAGACTAAGTTCTCCACGCATGTTCTGGCAGGTGATTGGAACTGTCCTGCTCAGAACCCCCAGAGCAGGCCCATGCTTCCTCCATGGTGCAGTTAACCAGCTCCGGATCCTCTACACCCCCTCCACTTTTTGGGGTGAATGGTCTGGCTCTGCCATGTTCTCTGACAACTCTCGACTGTTGGCCATAAGGGGCTGCATTTTCTCTGACCTCCAACTGAGAAATGGCACTGGCCTTTTAGCTGCTTGGCATCCGTCATTGCTCCGCATTTCGCTTTGTGGGATCTTCTGGGGCACACCATCCTGTTTCTCTATCGCCTTTGCCCATTTCCCTGGATCACACCTCACTTGGTGGGCCTTTTTATTCCACTTCACTTTACTGAGGTGGGCACTTCCAAATATGACACTTCTCTCAATAGGCAAAACCTCTGGAGGGCTGGATGGTTCTTGTTGCCCTGTCGTGTCTTCTACGCCCATGATGGGTGGGACCTTCCTGTTGTACGCCGCCATTAACCACCATTTTGGAGTCCGTACTTGGCGGTATCTTAGATCATGTAATGGTAGCCATTTTCCATGCAACTCGAGCCTTCCCTGCATCCCTTCGTTCTTCATGGTGCGAGACTCAATCCTGCCAAGTGAAACATGGCGCAGGGTGGTAACCTTGGGGAGGTACTTGTGTATTATGCCACTGAACGTTATGCAAAGGTGGGGTCCTGGCAGGGTGTGTGGACTTGTGCTATAAGGGCGCTGAGCTGTTGCAGGCTGCATGATGCTGGTGACTTAGGCTGGCCAGGACCAGGTGTTGTAAAATTCAATGAGGGAGACCGCCAATCAACAATAAGCAGTCTTTTAATAAACAGCAACTTGGTCGGAACTATGTCCAGTAGATAGCAGGTGCAATCCTTCACAAAAGTTTCCTTTAACACATAGAGTATATTCAACATTTTCACATAAATTCTTCCTGTCCCTCTCAGGATAACTCTGTTCTGCATCACTCAGTCCTATATAAAAGAGGCAAATTCGGCGTCTCTATGATCCTACTGTCCATAATCGATAAATTCTAAAAAAGAAGAGACTAATTCTCCTGTTTACTGCGCATGCGTACAGACATATTGAATCCTTTCCGCCATATTGTCATGGATTCAATCAGTGCGCATGTCCGTGCATGCTTACTAGTGTTATTGAGGTCCAATGACGCCATCTTACTACCGTATATCATAGCATGTTAAAAATATTTTATTAGCTATTCAATATCACAATTCATGTTACATTTAACAGTCGATATACAAATAAGAATATCAAAAATTAAGGGGGGGAACATACTTGCTTGTAAACCAACTAATCAATCCATTAAAGGGAAAGTACATTTTTAAATTATGTGTCATGTGTCAATACGCTGTGTCCAGAAATCTAGTATTACTGATTGTGGTCACGCAGCCTTAGGATATGTGCACACACTGAGTATTTGGATGCAGAAATTACTGCACTATTCTTGCAGGAAAAATGCAGCCACAAAGATTTTCTATTGGGTTTAGGTCTGGAGACTGGTTAGGCCACTCCAGAACCTTGAAATGCTTCCTATGGAGTCACTCCTTAGTTGCCCTGGCTGTGTTATTCATGTCACTGTCATGCTGGAAGATCCAGCCATAACCCATCTTCAATGCTCTTACTGAGGGAAAGAATTTTGCCAAAATTTCAAGACACCATCCATCCTCCATTCAATATGGTGCAGTCGTCCTGTCCTCTTCACAGAAAAGCACCCCCAAAGTATGATGCTTCCCCCACCATGCTTCACGGTTGGCATGGTGTTTTGTACTCATCCTTCTTCCTGTAAACACGATGAGTGGAGTTGATACTAAAAAGTTTTATTTTGGTCTCATCTCCCCGGCCTCCTCTGGATCATCCAGATGGTCATTTGCGTGCGCTAGTCATGTGCTGGCATGAGCAGGGGACCTTGCATGCCCTGCAGAATTTTAATCCATGACGGCAAAGTGTGTTACTAACGGTAATGTTTGAGACTGTGATCCCAGCTCTCTTCAAGTCATTGACCAGGTCCTCCCTTGCAGTTCTGGGATGATTCCTGACCTTTCTCAGAATCATCCTTAACCCACGAGGTGAGATCTTGCATGGAGCCTCTGGCTGAGGAAGATTGACAGTAATCCTGTGTTTCTTCGGTTTTCTAATAATTGTGTTAACAGTTGTTGCCTTCTCACCAAGCTGCTTGCCTATTGTTCTGTAGCTCATCCCAGCCTTGTGCAGGTCTAGAATTTTGTCCGTGATGTACTTAGACAGCTCTTTGGTCTTGGTCATGATGGAGAGGTTGAAGTGTGATTGATTGAGTGTGTTGACACTCCCATCAGCTGCCACCTGCTCTTGCTGTTATTGGCGGCAGCAGGCATAGGCTAATGGGAGTAGTCCCATCAGCCGATGCCAGTGAACTTTTCACCTCTGGTCAAGGCTGCAGGCTCACGCTGTCATTTGACAGTGTGGGAACTGTGGTTCTTTGACAGGGGGTAAAGATTTTACCGCCGTTTAGAAGTAGTGTTTGCCGTGCTGTCATGCACATGACAGCGTGGCATACACTGGATGTTTGCCCCCCCTATTAAAAAAAGAGGTCCGTGTTCAGATTCGGGTACTGTTCTGGAGCTTGGGATTGATGTTAGCTGTGAATTGTCCAAAAACACAGCTGACATCAAACCTTGGTGTTAGTAATGGTGGAGTGTCTATCAGACACCCCCATTACTAACCTAGTAATAAAAAGTAAAAAAACACACACACATCCTGGTTCACGTAATGGAGGTTTCACATCTCACTATCTTCTTCATTGTATCCTCAGTCCATGAGGTTACATTTGAATACAAAGAATGCACACATGCCCCTTAATATATCCATTCATTTATTGAGGCAAATGGAGTCTCAAATATGTAAGTTTGGACTCTGAATCCTGTCTGCTGTTGCTCGTCTGTTTTACCAGGCATAATAGCGCAGTCTGCTGTGTTATCTTGTCCGTCATATAAGATTGAGAGCATAACATGATCTGAATCCTCATTAAAGCAATGTACTTACAAAAATAACCAATGTTTTGCACAGGTTTGTTTTAACCCCTTAGTGACAGAGCCATTTTGCAGCTTAATGACCGGGCCAATTTTTACAATTCTGACCACTGTCACTTTATGAGGTTATAACTCTGGAACGCTTTAACGAATCCAGCTGATTCTGAGAATGTTTTTTCGTGACATATTGTACTTCACGTTAGTGGTAAAATTTCTTTGATATGACTTGTGTTTATTTATGAAAAAAACGGAAATATGGGAAAATTTAGCAATTTTCAAACTTTAAATTTTTATGCCCTTAAATCAGAGAGATATGTCACACAAATTTCTTAATAAATAACATGTCCCACATGTCTACTTTACATCAGCACAATTTTGGGAACAAAATTTTCTTTTGTTACAAAGTTATAAGGGTTAAAAGTTGACCAGCGATTTCTCATTTTTACAACACCATTTTTTTTTAGGGACCACATCACATTTGAAGTCACTTTGAGGGGTCTATATGATAGAAAATACCCAAAAGTGACACCATTCTAAAAACTGCACCCCTCAAGGTGCTCAAAACCACATTCAAGAAGTTTATTAACCCTTCAGGTGCTTCACAGGAGCTGAAGCAATGTGGAAGGAATAAATTGACATTTAACTTTTTTTGCAAAAGCTTTATTTCGGAACCAATTTTTTTTATTTTCACAAGTGTTAAAAAGAAAAAATTTGTTGTGCAATTTCTTCTGAATACGCCGATACCCCATATTTGGGGGTAAACAACTTTTTGGGCGCATGGCAGAGGTCGCAAGGGAAGGAGCGCAGTTTGACTTTTTCAACGCAGAATTGGCTGGATGCCATGTCGTGTTTAGATAGCCCCTAATGTGCCTAAACAGTGGAAACACCCCACAAGTGACCCCATTTTGGAAAACAAGACCCCTTAAGGAACTTATCTAGATGTGTGGTGAGCACTTTGAACCTCCAAGTGCTTCACACAAGTTTATAACGTAGAGCCGTGAAAAAAAAAAATCTTTTTTTTTTCCACAAAAATGATCTTTTCACCCCAATTTTTATTTTCCCAAGGGTAACAAGACCCCAAAAGTTTTTGTGGAATTTGTCCTGAGCATGCCGATACCCCATATGTTGGGGTAAACCACTATTTGGGCGCACGGCAGAGGTCGCAAGGGAAGGAGCTCCGTTTGACTTTTTCAACGCAGAATTAGCTGGACGCCATGTCGCATTTGTAGAGGCCCTGATGTGTCTAAACAGTGGAAACCCCCCACAAGTGACCCCATTTTGGAAACTAGACCCCCTAAGGAACTTATCTAAATGTGTGGTGAGCACTTTGAACCCCCAAGTACTTCACAGAAGTTTATAACGCCCAGGCGTGAAAATAAAAAATCATATTTTTTTCCACAAACCTGATCATTTAGTCCCCAATTTTTTATTTTCCCAAGGGTAACAGGAGAAATTAGACCACAAAAGTTGTTGTCCAATTTGTCCTGAGTACGCTGATACCCCATATATGGGGGGGACCACTGTTTGGGCGCACGGCAGGGCTTGGAATGGAAGCAGCGCCGTTTGACTTTTTCAAACCAAAATAGGCTGGAATTGAGATTGGACACCATGTCGCGTTTGGAGAGCCCCTGATGCGCCTAAACAGTGGAAACCCCCCACAAGTAACACCATTTTGGAAACTAGACCCCCTATGGAACTTATCTAGATCTGTTGTGAGCACTTTGAACCCCCAAGTGTTTCACAAAAGTTTATAATGCCTGGGTGTGAAAAAAAAAACAATTTTCCACAAAAATGATTTTTTAGTCTCAAATTTTTTATTTTTCACAAGGAAATTGGACCCCAAAAGTTGTTGTCCAATTTGTCCTGAGTATGCAGATACCAAATATGTGGGGGGGGGGAAACTGCTTGGGTGCACGGCAGGGCTTGGAAAGGAAGTAATTAAGTTTTGGAATACAGACGTTGATGGGGGTCATGTTCCGTTTGCAGTGCCTCAGATGTGCCTAAACAGTGGAAAACCCCCACAAGTGACCCCATTTTGGAAACTAGACCCCCTAAGTAACTTATCTAGATCTGTGGTGAGCACTTTGAACCCCCAAGTGTTTCACAAAAGTTTATAATGCCTGGGTGTGAAAAAAAAAAAAACAATTTTCCACAAAAATGATTTTTTAGTCCCAAAGTTTTGATTTTTCACAAGGAAATTGGACCCCAAAAGTTGTTTTCCAACTTGTCCTGAGTACGCTGATACCAAATATGTGGGGGGGGGAACTGTTTGGGCGCACAGCAGGGCTTGGAAAGGAAGTAATAACGTTTTGGAATGCAGACGTTGAAGGGGGTCATGTTCCGTTTGCAGTGCCCCAGATGTTCCTAAACAGTGGAAAACCCCCACAAGTGACCCCATTTTTGAAACTAGACCCCCTAAGGAACTTATCTAGATGTGTGGTGAGCACTTTGAACCTCAAAGTGCTTCACAGAAATTTATAAACGCAGAGCCGTGAAAATAAAATTTTTTTCTGTCCTCAAAAATGATTTTTTTAGCCAGCTATTTTTTATTTTCCCAAGGGTAACAAGAGAAATTAGAACCCCAAAATTGGTGGTCAATTTGTCCTGAGTACGCTGATACCCCATATGTTGGGGTAAACCACTGTTTGGGCGCACGGCAGGGCTCGGAAGGGAGGGAGCGCCATTTGACTTTTTGAACGCCACGTCGTGTTTGGAGACCCCCTGATGTGCCTAAATAGTGGAAACCCCTCAATTCTAGCTCCAACCCTAACCCCAACACGCCCCTAACTCTAATCCTAACCCTAATCCCAACCCTAATTCCAACCCTAATTGTAACCCTAACCCTAATTGTAACCCTAACCCTAATTGTAACCCTAACCCTAATTCCAACCCTAACCCTAATTATAACCCTAAGGCTGGGTTCATATTGCGTTTTACCAGCCCGTTCAACACATAGCATTGACGGGCTGGTAACGGTATAGCATAACGCGATCGCGTTATGCTATACCCGCTAGCGCAGAGGAATCAGCAGATGATTCATCTGCGCTAGCGGTGACGGAGCCCAGACGCTGCAGCCAGCGTCCGAGGCTCCGTCACTGAATGACGGCACGTCGCGAACGCATGCCGCTTTACGACATGCGTCACGATGCGCCCTCAAATGTGGATGAATGGCAGCGCTAACGGACTGCGTTACACCGCGTTATACCGCGGTGTAACACAGTCCGTCTATCGGACTGCCATAACGCAGTATGAACCCAGCCTAACCCTAATGCTAACCCTAATGCTAACCCTAATTATAACCCTAACCCTAATTATAACCCTAATGGAAAAATGAAAATAAATAAAATTTCTATATTTTATTATATGTCCCTAACTAAGGGGGTGATAAAGGGGGGGTTTTGGGACTGTTTATTTTGATCACTATGATGTTTATCACAGTGATCAAAATGTACATTCAGGAGAATGAATGAAAAATTTTGAATTGCCGCCAGGGAGATTCGGGGGGGCGCA
>JARQOD010000007.1:54572864-54669940 GCA_033576555.1 Oophaga sylvatica | reverse complement strand
GGGTACCGACTCCTGGTCTGCAATGGGCCAAGTCTCTACTTCTCTCTCAGCCGCACCAGCTAACTGTCCTATTACCACAGCAGCTTTTTGCTTTTCAGTCATGGAGTACATATCTAAGATGCTACATATTTTCCTTTTAAATCCTGGCAGGGTGCCGGGCTCGCCGCTGTATTGAGGGAGCCACTTCGCTCCTGGCATGTATGGGAGCGCTAGGGGCATAAGCGGGACCACCAGACCAGGTGAGGGGCCCGCACCTCCATCCTGCACTACAACGCCAAGCGGTGGGTTATTGGGGCCACCGGCGGGGGCCGCTCCGTCTGCCGGTTGCTGTGACATATTGATGCCCCCTTGGTTAATCTGAGCCTACCTCTTTTGCAGGCTGCAGCGTCGCAGGCACAGCGGTGGAGACAGGACCTTCGTAGCAGGCACAGCGGTGGAGACAGGACCTTCGTCGCTGGACTGTGATGTCAGAGCGTTCACTTCCTGTTTCACAGGACCTGCCGCCGCGTCAGAGCTGGGGGCGGAGCCAGGCAACAGCGCGCTTTTACAGGTACGCCCCCTTCTTCACCAGCGCCTGAGGGCGCGAATATTGCGGTAAAGATGGCGGTATTTGGCGCCAACACAGCACACAGTCTTTTCCACACAAACAGTTCAATATAGGCACACAGGACTCACAATTGCAAGTTTCGCATCCTGTTCGTGACGCCAGAATTAGTTGTTGCGACCACGCACCACAATTGTGGATACCAGGGCTATGGGGTACTCGGAGCCGAGCCCATGGAAATCTATGGGAGTTGTCACTGGTAGCGGTGGCTCGGTCCGTGGCCCTGGCGGTCATGCAATAGGGGAATATTTACAGGGGATTATTTGGATAGTTCGTGACGCCACCTGTGGTTTCTGGTTAATTGAACCAGCGCTGCTATAAGGACTTTCACAGGGGATGTTATGGGGCAGCTTGATAGTAAGTCTCCCACAGGTGAGACGTGTCCCTGGAAGTCTATGGTGGTTATGATGCAGGGGTAGTAAGAATTCAGTCACACACAAGGTAGTTCCTTTTCATACCTTTTACTGATGATGGTTCAAGCAGATCCCGGGGAGCTGGTCGGGGTGGAGAGTGCACATTCCAGTAACAGCTGAGCAGGTTAGAGGCCTCCTTTACTCCATATACATGTGAATAAAACTTGCCTGAAGCGAAGTTAATTCTGAATCCCCAGCTCTCTCAATAGCTGTACTGTCCGGCCAATATTGTGGTGGAGCCTTCTATGTGGTGAGAACAGAGTCCTTCTATGCTTGGCCTAGCTAAAAGTCCTTGTTCCTCCTGACTCCGATTACGTATTGACACTTAAGGCTGCAGTCTGCGACCTGTAGTCCAGATGCCTCCGGTTTTCTTGTTACTATGCCTGAAACAGTAGCAACACTTCGGACTCCGGTGTCCGGTGATTTAGTGCAGGCAATCCAATCCCTAAAGCACTTCTCTATCTTCTCCACTGCGCCCTTCGCCCTGCTCTCGCTCTTAGCATAAACACTTGGAGCTTCGTTGGTAATGTCAGCTTTCTCCTAGAGCTCGCTGAGCAGCTCTCAGTATCCTTCTTCCTCCAGCTTCTGTTGAGGTACTGATTAAGGGTAGCTCTGACTAGGCTAGGATGATCCACTTCACCCGTACTAGCCTCCACTTGCTTGTCAGGTGAGCTACGTTAGCTCTGCGAGGATTCAGTCCTCCCTTCACTCTCTCCAAGTCCAGACTCCCTGGACTGAACTGCACTGTCCGAAGACAGGAAACTGACTGCACTGTCCTGAGACAGGAAGCTTGACTGAGCTCTGCTACGTGTCACCACCTCCTATACCCCTGGTGGGTGTGTCTAGAAGTGTGAGTGAAGTGCATAAATATCAAGCTTTGCTGTTGCCTTCCAGTGCACTCTCCTGGACTTTTATGTGTGCCTGCATAGCTGGGCTACACACCACCAGAGGGAGCCCTTTAGATTCAGGTATATAGGGGTGTGGGAGAAACGCAGCAGTAGGCATTCTAGCCAGACAGCCATGCTAGTTGTTGGTTGTACCTCAGACAGATCAGATCTCCTCAGGACACCAGAGTGAAAGGATTCCTGTCAGAGCTTTGTCTGAGCCAGAGCGTGTTCAGACGTGTGGTGATTCCTGTCAGATGAGACAGAGGAAAGATTGCAAGCTGTTACCTCAGAACAGGCTGACTGTTAGTTCCCTAAGAACGTGGAAAGCGACTCTCGGAGCGAGCGTGAATTCAGTCTGATGGAAGGTCCTGAGAGCTGCTCTGGACAGAGTCTATGAAGGAACAGAAGGAAGGGGACTACAGTTATTGTGACAACGAGTCGACTGAGAAACGGTCAGTGAGCTGTGGAAGGAAGCTGACGACTACACCTACTGTTGCTGGTGCTTATGACGAAAGAGTGACTGAGGTGATATAGTAACGATAGCTGACCTCCACTCTGCCCAACCGGACGCCGGGTCCGAAGCTCGTTAGTTCCTTCACGGCTAGTGAGAGAAAACCGGTGACCCTGCTGGACTTCAGGTCGCAGAGGGTGGCCCAAGTGTGCTGATACATAACCGGGGTCAGGAAGAACAGGAGTCTAGCAGGGCCCTGCATATAAAGACTAGTTCTGTCCAAAAGAAGGCTCCACCACAATGTCGGCCGGGCGTAGCTGTTCTACACGGAGTTAAACTTCGCTTCACGCAAGTTAGGACTCACACACATTAAGGAGAAAGGAGGCCTTAAACCTACTCGGTGATTACCTGGATGTGCATCCTCCACCCTGAGCAGCTTCCCGGGACATACCTGCAAATACCACCAGTAAAGGTATGGAAAGAGACTGACTTGTGTGTGTCTGCCTTATTGCCTGCACCCTGCACCGCCATATACTTAGAGGGACTAGTCTACCTGTGGAAGACTTAACATCTTGCTGCCCAGTAACAACCCCTCTGAGGATTCACCCTGCAGCGCTGGTCACCTTGATCAGAAACCACAGGTGGCGTCACGAACAATTACTACAATCCCCTGTAAATATCCCCTTTGAATGAGCGCCCAGGGCAACGGACGAGCTGCGCTACCCGTGACCTCTCCCCCATTGAAGTGAACGGGCTCGGTGCCGAGTACCCCATAAGCCCTGGTACATGTGCGACTCACATCCATGGAGATTCGTTACAACCCCATAAGGGTGTGGACAGAGACTGTCGTGTTCCTGCCCCTGAAGATAACAATTGCGTAAAGTGAACAGTCATACGATTTTGTATATGTATTGTGATACGTGAAATGTGAAATATTTCATGGAGTTTTAGGAATGTAATGTGTAGTAATGCATAGTGTTTAGGTAGTGGTGCTGCTGTTTGGGTACTGTAAAAGTAATTCCTAATGTGAATAACATACACTCCAGCACGAGTATAGGAAAAGCACAGGATACATTATAGTTTAGTAATAATAATATTAATAATCTTTATTTTTATATAGCGCTAACAGATTCCGCAGCGCTTTACAGTTTTGCCACATTATCGTCGCTGTCCCCGATGGGGCTCACAATCTAGATTCCCTATCAGTATGTTTTTGGAGTGTGGGAGGAAATCGGAGTACCCGGAGGAAACCCACGCAAACACGGGGAGAACATACAAACTCCTTGCAGATACATAGTAGTAGATACATTAGGGCAAAATACAGATAATGATTGGGACTAGCCCAAGTTGGCAGGGGGCTAGGGCAAGAAGAAAGGAAACCACTTCCTGTTTTAGTTAGCAAACGAACTCTCTCATTAACTTAAAAGGTGAATTTTTAGGTGCAGTGGGCTGATAGGAGAAGCGAGTACAAAGTGTTCTGGGCAGTATAAGGCCTTACAAGACTCTCTGTGGACATTCCTGCAACGTCCGGAGCCTATGGCTCAATACAGGGAGAGTACCTTAATCGCTTCCGTAGAGGAAGAAGGACGTGAAACCGCATTGTGGGAAAGGAAGTGAATCTGAACAAAACTGAAGGTCTGGACAGGAAAACCTTGGGGCTGAAGGAACCAGTTAGTGTAGGGACGGTCCAGGCGGAACTGAACAGAAAATTTTCTGTATTACTGAAACAAGCGGAGGGTGCTGTGCCCGATAGAGCATGTTACAATCGGATGTATTTGAACTGTCCGGTAAACTTGCGAGTGTTAAAACGAACTGGGTGTCCCCTGACATGTGCACGGTTGTTCCTGAGAATAGAGACCAGAAAGCAGCAGAGGCCTGTGACCCACAAGTGAGTGTAATGCACCCTACACGAGACAGCACACTGGAACTGGGACACGATCTTCCTGTAAAGTACCAGGGCATAAGGGAGCAGCAGCTGAACCATGGCTATCGCCCTCTGGCACCTTAATCAGGACACAATCTGAGAGTCTGCCCATGGCATCTAACTGTCTTCTGCCGGTAAGATAGTGTTGCGACCACGCACCACAATTGTGGATACCAGGGCTATGGGGTACTCGGAGCCGAGCCCATGGAAATCTATGGGAGTTGTCACTGGTAGCGGTGGCTCGGTCCGTGGCCCTGGCGGTCGTGCAATAGGGGAATATTTACAGGGGATTATTAGGATAGTTCGTGACGCCACCTGTGGTTTCTGGTTAATTGAACCAGCGCTGCTGTAAGGGTCTTCACAGGGGATGTTATGGGGCAGCTTGGTAGTAAGTCTCCCACAGGTGAGACGTGTCCCTGGAAGTCTATGGTGATGATGATGCAGGGTATAGATAATAATTCAGTCACACACAAGGTAGTTCCTTTTCATACCTTTTACTGATGGTGGTTCAAGCAGATCCCGGGGAGCTGGTCGGGGTGGAGAGTGCACATTCCGGTAACAGCTGAGCAGGTTAGAGGCCTCCTTAACTTCAATGTACATGTGAGTCCAACTTGCCTGAAGCGAAGTTAACTCTGAAACTCCAGCTTTCTCTATAGCTGTACTGCCCGGCCAACGTTGTGGTGGAGCCTTCTAAGTGATGAAACTAAGTCCTTACTTTTGTCGTGCACTTGACTCAAAGTCCCTGTTCCACCTGACTCCGGTTACGTATTGACACTTAGGGCTGCTCTCTGCGACCTGTAGTCCAGATGCCTCCGGTAATCTTGTTACTAAGCTTAAAACTGTAGCAACACCTCGGACTCCGGTGTCCGGCAATTTAGTGCAGGCAATCCAATACCTAAAGCACTTCTCTATCTTCTCCACTGTGCCCTTCGCCCTGCTCTCGCTCTTAGCACAAGCAATGGTAACTTCGATGGTAATGTCAGCTTTCTTCTAGAGCTCGCCGAGTAGCTCTCAGTATCCTCCTCCCTCCAGCTTCTGTTGAGGTACTGATTAAGGGTAGCTCTGACTAGGCTAGGATGATCCACTTCACCTGTACTAGCCTCCACTTGCTTGTCAGGTGAGCTACGTTAGCTCTGCGAGGATCCAGTCCTCCCTTCTCTCTCTCTCCAAGTCCAGACTCCACTGGACTGAACTGCACTGTCCGAAGACAGGAAACTGACTGAACTGAGATTGCTAAGTGTCACTTCCTCTTGTACCCCTGATGGGTGTGTCTAAAAATGTGAGTGAAGTGCATAAATATCAAGCTTTGCTGTTACCTTCCTGTGCACTCTCCTGGACTTTTATGTGTGCCTGCGTAGCTGGGCTACACAATAGCATGCCTGGACAGATTTGTGATAGCCATATTAACTTTAGGAGGAAGGCCATGGACTGATTTTTTTTCACAGGACTTTCATTGGATGCTTCCAATCAGACATCATTGCTTTATTTAAGGCATCATCCACTTTGAAGACCCTTAACCCCTAGAGGTGGACTTTGGAGCTTTGAAGTTCCTAACTGGAGTAGGATTTCTGGATTAGGCCAGCTTGGCATGAATTAGATGAGCAGCACGCTCCATCCATTTTGGTGAAGCTAGAAGAAATTGCCATAAAAATTACAAATGTCGCAAAATTTTTGCACAGCTACAAGTTGCACAAAAATGTTGAGACTTTGCAAAATGGCTTTGATGAATCAGGGCCCATATTTTGAGACATAAAAATGATGAGTGAAAACCCCAATTACCTTTAGGCTGTACAATTACACAGAAAACCATAATAGAGCAGATATTAACTGTCAAACTTAGGCCGCGTGTATACTGCACAATGCAGTGTTATGCTTATGTTTACCGGTCAGTGGACATTTATATTGACGGACCACACTTCAGATGGACATTGAACTATCAGTAATATATAATACACAGCATATAGGCTGCCACTGTTCTCAGCAGCTTGAGTTCTGTTCACACAGGATGATGCGCTGCTAAGAACGATAATCTTTTACGACACAGAAAAGATCATTTCACCTGATGAACAAGTGTTTTTCTTGTTTGCGGGGTGATCAGCAGCCTGTTAACAAGTGCTCCTAGGAATGCTCATACACATTAATCATGCAATGCCAATGGACCTTTAGTCTAAATGTAGCAAACAACCAGGCTGACTGCGATTAAAGAGACCAGCAAATTTACATATTCATTGGAAGTGATGTGATCACTAAAACCCTCCCTTCCCCAATGGGGCTAACATGGCTAATACAAAAGATACCTTACATACACATAATCCTCACATAATATTGCATATTGCAGGCATGTGGAGAGAAGGCATTGTACCACTTTTTTATCCTGATCTGGACACACGATGTAATAGGCAGAGCAGAAGAAAACATTTGTGTATATTTTTTTACTTTGCTTCTACATTGCAGAAATATTATCAAAGTATTTGGTACATAAATAGTTAAAAAAATAAAGTCCAAGTGTCCATTACCAGAGAGATTTCACTGGGGACATGTACTTCTTCCACTTTCTGACGCTGACCAATTATAATCAGGTACCAATACATAGGGGAATGAAGAACACCTCCCCCCCCCAAATCGCATTGACAAACAGTCTGCTCTCTTCACTGCAGAATGAAGACATGTGCTGGCGCACAGCAGACCTGAGTGTGAATTACTGACACCTTTCATTTCTCATCTCTGGCAGTCAGTGTGGGAGGAGGAGCAGTGCTGCAAAGTTGAGTTTCACTACCAAGATGTCTAGTAGTTTTCTCTCTCACAGTAATGCCAGCTCTGCAAATCCTAAGCAGAGGAATAAGAACACACCCTCACAAAAGCTTAGAACAGGTTTTGTGTGATAAATAATAACACATCATTCTATGAAGGGATTGAGGCAGAAGAATTGGCAGCGCTACAGTTGTTTTGGCAATTTTTTTGTGTATTTGGCCCTGCAAAAATAGATAATTTGATTTTGAGAGGAGGACTACCACAAGTGTTTGCAATGAGGAACAACTTCTGCAGTACTGCCCCTCCTCCCACACTGACTGCCCGAATTGAGAGCAGTCAAACTCGGGTCTGCTGTGCTCCAGCATGTCATCACTCTGCAGTTAGCATATCCACCTGTTTTTCAATGCTATTGTGTGGGCATTTTCTTTCCCCAGTGTGTTGCTGCCTGCTTATGATTGGTCAGTGTTAAAAAAAGCAAGAAGTTCACCCCCCCCCAGTAAAATCTCTTTGGTAAATCGCATTTGGACTTTAAAAATTAAAAATGAACTGTTTAGGTGCCAAATACTTCAATAACTAATATTTCTGCAACATAGAGGCAAAAATTAAAAGAAAAAAAAAAACTTTATTCCGCCCGGATCAATATAAAAAATTTGGTGAATACTCCTCTAAATGCTTGTAGAAACATTCCTAAAGGTTTAGACTGCAACTACCTATACTCGCAGGTAGAGTTGAGAAAATCTCCCAGAATTTGTTGAGGAATTTGTAGCAAATTAAATTAAATCAATTCACTCATCTCTAGTCTCTGGTAAGTATGCAATGAAAATCTCACCCATACCAAAAATAAGCACCTTGTAAGGTTCTGTGTACATGTTCCTGAAACTCAGTTTGTTCGTCAGCCATTTTACTTTCTGTCTTGCTGCAGCTATCTTGCCCTCAGTCAAAATGGAGTTTCCAGTTTGCATGTTCCGCCCTGATTCTCTCCTTTTGCTTCTTAAGCAGCCACAGCTGAGCAATCAGTGCTTCAGAATCTAGCCTGCAGTGAACCTGTGACCTGACTCCTAAAGCCTTGGACCTTGTACTCCAGCTATTCCTACTGAGGAACTCTGAAGCACTTGTGGACTCTGGAACCCTGCTCTTTGAAAGACCCACGTTTGCATGGACTTACGGTAACAGAGAAGAAGATCCTGAACCTGTTGTGGAGAGTGATTGCTGAGCTTAGATTACTCTGGCCTGCTGTGTCTCCTGCTTCTGTGTCTGCAAACTGTGTGACTATTTTTGCCAACTTGTATGAAGTAATACAAGACTTTCTATATCAAACCTGTGTCTCATGTATTTTCATCGCACCCAAGCACAAGACGCTATATGAACTGTACTACATACATTACAAGATTCTGAAGCCAAAACGTTAGTGTCTGCTGGGTCTGGAAAGGCTGTGTCTGCTGTAACTGTGGATATCGGATGTCCGGTTGTACTTTCTGTGATGACAGTGGTTGTGACTTCTCACAACCATTCCAGGTGAGCAATTCCCTTAAGTGTTTTTTTTTCTGCAGTGTTACCACAGGTAAACACTATTGTTTTTTTTTCTTTTCTCTTTTTTGTCTGCTGTAACTGTGGATATCAGATGTCCGGGTGAACTTTCTGTGATGATAGTGGTTGTGACTTCTCACAACCATTCCAGGTGAGCAGTTCCCTTAATTTTTTTTCTCTCTGCAGTGTTACCACAGGTAAACACTATTGTTTTTTTTTTCTCCTCTCCTCTTCTTCCAGTACTCCTGTCTTAAAAGATCTGGAAAATGGAGGCCCGCATAAAGGAACTTTGCGGAGTGACTGATAATATCCTTGCAGATTTGCAGAATATAAAGACCCGTTTTTCAAGCCTACAGGACCTCACTAATCACAATTTGCAAGTGTTTGGACAGACTGCCCAGGATTTGCGAGCCAGGATTGAGGTTCTAGAAGAGCGAGTCCAGGCTCCTGCCGTAGCCCCGAGTTCTGGGATTCCCAAGTTGCCCCCTTTTCGTTTTGGCGGTGAACGTGAGAAATTCAGGGGATTTATTAATCAATGCAATCTTTTTTTTTCTGCACATGCTTCACAATTTCCCACTGAACGATCTAAGGTGCTTACTATAATTATGTTGCTTACCAACAAGGCTTTGATGTGGGCAAACCCTCTGATTGAGACTGAGGATGATTGTTTGAATCACCTTGATGCTTTTATTTCAGCCATGGGGCAGGTGTTTGATGACCCCAATCGAGGTGCAACAGCTGAAGCAGCCATGTTAGCTTTGCGCCAAGGTAAGCACTCGGTAGCTGAATATGCCTTGGATTTCAGGAGATGGGCCCTTGATACCACCTGGGACAGTTCCGCCAAAAAATCTATTTTTCGAAAAGGGTTATCTCCACTGATTAAGGATGAACTTGCTCGTGCCGACCCTCCCACTGCGTTAGGTGACTTTATTAACTACTGCATCCGTATTGATACTCGTCTGACTGAACGCAGGCAAGAGAGATGGTTCGAAAGCAATCGCACTAACCTTTTCCTACCTTCCTCTCCAGCTAAGGAACCTTTGAGTAGGATTACACGGGAACCTGAACCTGAACCCATGCAGGTAGACTCTTTACAACGACGGGTTAGTGATGCACGCAAGGAACATCGTTTTAAGGATAATCTATGTTTCTATTGTGGTAAGTCAGGGCACTTCATTATAAACTGCCCCAGCCGTTCTCGTAAGACTACTGCAGCACTCATTCATTGTGAGTGTTGCGAGAGGGGATCTGTCAGGTCCGAGCCTCAGGCTCCAGAGAGATCTGCAGCAACAGATCTTGATTTCTCGGACTTAAACTCCGTTACCTCTGAGGACGTTGACTGTGTAAACGCTGCCATTTTTCAAGTTTCCTCAGCAGTGTCCCAGCTGAGTTGTAAGAAAAACAATTCTCATTGCTTTCTTTCCATCAAACTCTGGGTTGACTCAGCTTGGGTGTCTAGCTCTGCTATGATTGACTCAGGGGCAAGTGGAAATTTTATGGATGTCTCCTTTGCTCTAAAACAGGGGATACGTTCAGTGAAGAAGGCTACTCCAGTACAGATGAAAACTGTGGATGGCTCCCTGCTGACCTCTGGACCAGTGGATCAGGAAACAGAGCCTTTGAGGGTTCTTATGGGTAAAGATCATCAAGAGAAACTGTCCTTTATGCTTATCTCTTCTCCCCACTTTCCCATTATTCTAGGGCTACCATGGCTGCAGGCTCAGAATCCTACCATTAACTGGGAGACCAAGGAATTACACTTTCCAGAGAAACAGATGAGTCCAAAAGTTTCAGCTTGCTCTGTTCCTAAAGGAACCATGTCAGTCCCTGAACTACCAGCTGTATACCAGGACTATGTGGATTTATGTGACAAGAAGAACGCTGACCAGCTTCCTCCTCACCGTCCATATGATTGTCCAATTGAATTATTGCCTGGAGCAGAGATACCTTTTGGTAAGATCTACCCCCTGGCGGGGCCCGAGCTAAAGGCTTTAAAGGATTACATAGACGAAAATCTAGCCAAGGGCTTCATACGCCCCTCTTCATCTCCTGCAGGTGCACCCATCTTCTTTGTAAAGAAGAAAGATGGATCTCTGAGACCATGCGTAGACTATAGGGAACTCAATAAGGTTACTATTAGAAACCGTTATCCATTGCCTTTAATCCCTGAGTTATTGGAGAGAGTGCGACATGCCAAAATTTTCTCTAAACTAGATCTTCGTGGGGCCTATAACTTAGTCCGTATTAGACCTGGGGATGAATGGAAGACTGCATTCAGGTCACGCTATGGACACTTTGAATATCTAGTTATGCCTTTTGGTCTGAGTACCGCCCCAGCCACTTTCCAACACTTGGTGAATGACATCTTCAGGGATCTCCTAGATACATTCGTGGTAATTTATTTGGATGATATTCTAATTTTTTCTAACTCCACAGAGGAACATCATGGACATGTGAGAATGGTCTTGGAACGTCTAAGACAAAATCATCTTTACATCAAACTTGAAAAGTGTGAATTCCATAGGACCGAAATTCAATTTCTGGGGTATGTACTGTCTACACAAGGAATTAGTATGGATGGAAGCAAAACCCAAGCCATCAAGGATTGGCCAAGTCCTAGAAATGTGAAGGAGGTACAGCGCTTCATCGGGTTTGCCAACTTCTATAGACGTTTCATTAGAAATTTCTCTGAGGTAGTGTCACCTATCACCCAACTTACCCGGAAAGAGTCTAGGTTCTCCTGGACTCCCCAAGCCCAGGAAGCATTTTCCCGTCTAAAAGATAAATTTACCACTGCACCTATCCTAGTACATCCCAACCCCGAGCTTGTCTTCATAATAGAGGTGGATGCTTCAGACTGTGCCGTTGGAGCTATACTCTCTCAGAGAACAGGTGAGAAGAATGTCTTGCATCCCTGTGCCTTCTTTTCCCAGCAGTTGTCTTCGGCTGAGAGGAACTACGATGTGGGCAATAGAGAGTTGTTGGCCATTATTGCCGCCTTCAAAGAATGGAGACACCTTCTTCAGGGAGCTGCACAGCAAATAGTCGTCCTGACAGACCATCGTAACCTTGAGTTTATCAGGTCGGCTAAGTGCCTGACTCCTCGCCAGGCTCGCTGGAATCTTTTCTTAAACCAATTTAATTTTATCATTTCTTATAGACCAGGATCGCGCAATGGAAAGGCTGATGCACTCTCTAGGATTTACTCAGCAGAGACACGTCCAATTACTCCTCCTAAGACTATTCTTCCTGACTCTAGATTCCTAGGAGTAATTCATAATCAAGACCTACTTAAGGACATCAAGGAAGCATACCATGCGGATTCCTTTTTGGCACAACCCCCAAGGGACGTAAGTCTTGTCTTTAAGAATGGTGTGTGGATTCAGGGACAACGCCTGTATATTCCTGAAACAGTCAGATTGAGAGTATTGCAACTCATTCACGATTCCAAGATAGCTGGGCATAGAGGAATTCTAAAGACACAGGAATTTCTCTCTCGTTTCTTTTGGTGGCCCACTTGCAGGAAGGATGTTTTAAACTATGTCACTTCATGTGAAGTCTGTGCAAGATGCAAAACACCTCGCTCCTCACCAACTGGTCTGTTACAGCCTCTTCCCACCCCGTCCCGCCCGTGGGGATCCATTTCTATGGACTTCATTGTGGAGTTACCAACCTCTCAAGGGAAGAACACCATTCTAGTGGTGGTTGACCGTCTAACAAAGGCAGCTCATTTTATCCCTTGTGTCGGCTTACCCACTGCAAAACAGACATCAGATTTGATGATTAAAGATGTGTTTCGCTTACATGGAGTACCGGATGAGGTTATTTCGGATCGAGGGGTGCAATTCACTTCTAGGTTTTGGCAAAATTTCTGTGCAGCATTGGACATTAAAGTAAACCTTTCTTCTGCTTTTCATCCCCAGACTAATGGACAGACCGAACGAACCAATCAAACCCTGGAGCAGTATCTCCGCTGCTTTATCTGCCACCTACAGGATGATTGGGTGGATCTACTTCCATTAGCTGAGTTCTCGTATAACAACTCTCAGAGTGCCTCCACTAAGCAGTCTCCATTTTACTCTAATCTAGGTTATCATCCTAACATTCTACCACGATTTCCCATAGAAACGCCTTTACCAGCAGTGGCTGAAAGAATCACGTCTTTACAGAAGAATATGGATCTTCTAAAGGAGAATCTGGAATCGGCTCAGGAAAGGTACAAGAAAGCAGCAGATACATTTCGTAAACCTGCACCAGCTTTCAAGGTAGGAGACTTAGTCTGGCTGTCAACCAGAAATCTTAAGTTAAGGATTCCATCGTCTAAGTTGGGACATAAGTACATTGGACCCTATAAAATCAGTAAAATTATAAGTGCCGTTGCTTGTCGTCTTCAACTGCCCAGAACTATGAGAATTCACCCTGTCTTTCATGTATCCCTACTAAAGGCTGCGACACCCAATACGTTTCCTGGACGTTCTTCTCCTTGCCCTGACCCAGTGCTAGTCGATGGTCAGGTAGAATTTGTGGTGGAAAGGATTTTAGATTCCAGGTTGTATAGAAATCAGTTACAATATCTGATTAAATGGCAGGGCTACCCAGTGGAGGACAACTCATGGGAACCAGTCAATAACGTTAATGCTCCTCGCTTGCTCCGTCAGTTTCATCAGAGGTACCCACACAAGCCTGGCCTGAGGTCATCCGGAGGTTGTCCCTAAGGGGGGAGTAATGTAAGGTTCTGTGTACATGTTCCTGAAACTCAGTTTGTTCGTCAGCCATTTTACTTTCTGTCTTGCTGCAGCTATCTTGCCCTCAGTCAAAATGGAGTTTCCAGTTTGCATGTTCCCGCCCTGATTCTCTCCTTTTGCTTCTTAAGCAGCCACAGCTGAGCAATCAGTGCTTCAGAATCTAGCCTGCAGTGAACCTGTGACCTGACTCCTAAAGCCTTGGACCTTGTACTCCAGCTATTCCTACTGAGGAACTCTGAAGCACTTGTGGACTCTGGAACCCTGCTCTTTGAAAGACCCACATTTGCATGGACTTACGGTAACAGAGAAGAAGATCCTGAACCTGTTGTGGAGAGTGATTGCTGAGCTTAGATTACTCTGGCCTGCTGTGTCTCCTGCTTCTGTGTCTGCAAACTGTGTGACTATTTTTGCCAACTTGTATGAAGTAATACAAGACTTTCTATATCAAACCTGTGTCTCATGTATTTTCATCGCACCCAAGCACAAGACGCTATATGAACTGTACTACATACATTACACACATACTGTAGATTAGAGCAAAGAATATACTATAAGAGTGCACAGGCACTAAAGACCATCTGCCCATAGATATACACGGATTGTTGTACCTGATGTCTTTATGTTTCCTCCACGTGTCTGTAAACGTCTGTCTGTTTCCCATACGCTATCACTGTTAATAACGTTGAGGTAAGTATAGAAGTATCTGCCTCCTCATCTATGACTTGGCAGTTTTTAAATCTTAACCATAGTAACCTAATATTTTGCTTTTGGGATTTTCTTGAAATTTATATTTTTCTTAATGACCATATAAAATAAAGAGAAACATATAAAATATACAGCCATTTGTCACCAAGAGACAAAAACCTTGTTAGAGTTGAAAGAGTAAACAATACAGAAGAACTTGTAAAACTTGCTACCTTTCATAGCGAATGTTGACTTGTGCTCATCAACTAGTGAGGCGTTGTTGTTCCATATTACCATATCTAATCCTTTGATGACAGATATATGGAGCACATTTTTCCATTCCCTAATTGTTATTACAACAGAGGACACTTGGTGTCACGGGCATACCACGACAGAGAGTGGTCTCCTCTATTGCTGAGGCCAGAAGATCGCAGCATTTGGCTACACTCACACCTTTACTGGTTGGATCTGCTTTGCTTTCCAATTAGCTTTGCAGAATAGGAGTAGTGTTCCTGCTGCCTCACGCACTAGCCAAAGCCATGCTTAGGGCAACACAGGGATAGGAATGCAATCGGGGTGAAAGAACCCATCTAGGGACATCAGGGAGCTCAGGGTTGCACAGGGCAAGTTTCAGGGGTTGTCCCTCTAAACTTTCGCTAGTAGCAATGCTTCCTTTCCCATCCGTCTTGATGTCTGGCTCCGTGATGGAGCGTGACACTTGGCCTGGAAAAAGAGAAGCCTCGTTTTGTATTCTTGAATTTACCTGGTATTATATGACCCCATGGGGCAAGTTCTCCCTTGAGGAAATGCAGCTGTGTAATCCACAGCATTGCAAAGGGTATGAAATTCATGACTACATCCGCATCATAAATTGATATCAAATCTGCAGCGCTGGTCAGTTTACACTGTGGATTTTCTAAGAAGTGTGTGAATGACATTTCTTGACAAATCTCATTCACTACACTATTGCTATAATATTCAGTGGATTTTCAACATGCACATTCCCAAAATAAAATTCACAGCATATTCACAACTTATACAAAACTTTGCTCACTGGTATAAATAGTAATGCAAAATAAATGCATCCCAAATCCTGTTTGCTCCCAAACAGAATACAATTTTAGACGTAACATAACAGGTGCTTTACAATTTTTCTTACAAATAATTTTGGTATGTGATCACCATAAAGAGGAAGTCTGATTCATTACCTGCTGAATGTTTATATGCAGACGGGCTGATTTTGTCTTACCATTGCAACATTTACTTTTCAAATAGTCACAAGGAAATGTTCACACACTGCAAGTCACGGAATCGCAATTACTGAACACGTACACGTTGTTGGGGAGTTTACAGTCATATACAGTGTGTAGCCCTTGGAATGCTCCAATTTCATGTAAATGCCAATGATTTCTAAAACTTTGGCGAATATAGAAAGTAGTGCATGACTAGGTATTAAGCAACTTTAGGTAAGTTCCTACAGAGATCTGATTATTTTGTCTGTTTAACTAGGAGTTTGAGGAAAAACTCTAATAGCCAGTAAGAGGATCAGTCATTCTCAGGATTTTTTGACTTTGCTAGTGATCTGTCTGGAGTTCCACTCAAGAATGACACAAACACACAGGCAATTGGAATTGTTTTTAACTCAACGTAAGGCAACTAACTTAGTGGTTGCAATGATTTTACAAGAGGCAAATGGAGTAATGGTTACAGTGATCTTACAACAGTCACTGTGGAGAGAACAAACTCTCATAGAGGAAGCAAACTTTACAGTTAACACTGGGATAGAATGGTGTGAGTAATAAACAGTCTCTACTCACACATTCTCTTGAATGCTTACTGTATCATGATACAGCCTCAGGGGGCTCACTGTGTCATGGTGCAGCCTCAGGGGGGTAACTGTATAATGGTGCAGCCTCAGGAGATTATTGTGTCATGGTACAGCCTCAGGGGGATCACTGTCATGATACACCCTAAGAAGGGCTCACTGTGCCATGGTTCAGTGTCAGGGGGCTCACTGTGCCATGATGCAGCCTCAGAGGGGCTCCCTGAGTCATGGTACAGCGCTAAAGTGCTCAGTGTGTCATGGTACAGCCTCAGAAGGGCTCCCTGTGTCATGGTACAGCCTCAGAAGGGCTCCCTGTGTCATGGTACAGCCTCAGAAGGGCTCCCTGTGTCATGGTACAGCCTCAGAGGGGCTCCCTGTGTCATGGTACAGCCTCAGAAGGGCTCCCTGTGTCATGGTACAGCCTCAGAAGGGCTCCCTGTGTCATGGTACAGCCTCAGAGGAGCTCCCTGAGTCATGGTACAGCCTCAGAAGGGCTCCCTGTGTCATGGTACAGCCTCAGAAGGGCTCCCTGTGTCATGGCACAGTCTCAGAGGAGCTCCCTGTGTCATGGTACAGCCTCAGAGGAGCTCCCTGTGTCATGGTACAGCCTCAGAGGAGCTCCCTGTGTCATGGGACAGCCTCAGAGGGGCTCCCTGTGTCATGGTACAGCATTAAAGCGCGCAGTGTGTCATGGCACAGTCTCAGAGGAGCTCCCTGTGTCATGGTACAGTCTCAGAGGAGCTCCCTGTGTCATGGTACAGTCTCAGAGGAGCTCCCTGTGTCATGGTACAGCCTCAGAGGGGCTCCCTGAGTCATGGTACAGCGCTAAAGTGCTCAGTGTGTCATGGTACAGCCTCAGAGGTGCTCCCTGTGTCATGGTACAGCCTCAGAAGGGCTCCCTGTGTCATGGTACAGCCTCAGAAGGGCTCCCTGTGTCATGGTACAGCCTCAGAGGGGCTCCCTGTGTCATGGTACAGTCTCAGAGGGGCTCCCTGTGTCATGGTCAGAATTAAAGCGCGCAGTGTGTCATGGTACAGCTTCAGTGTTCACTATGTCATGGAACAACCTCAGAGGGGCTTACTGTGTCAAAGTATAGCCTCAGTGTCATGGCACAGTTTCAGAGAGTTCCCTGTGTCATATTTATCATCTTTCCTTATGTGCCTATCTCACGGTTAGCTACCAATAGCAAACATTTGGCAGCATAATTTTTGCTATGCACCTTTCTTGGTAATTGCCTTCAGCAACACTAATGGTCCGTTGCTTCCTATTTCATCGCTATTATATTGTATTATATTATAGTCTCTAACCATTAAAACCTCCCGACCAGTGCTTAGTACACTCCCAAGATATCATTGCCACCTTCAGGACACAGCTATGCACACTCACTAAATACTGTTGCAACATTCTGTCTTCACTCGCAATTGGCATTTCTTATAGTGGCAAGCTGTTTGATTAACATGCGGGTTCTCTGCACAACTTTACTGGATTTGGCAAACCTCAATTTTCTGTACTTCTGCTTCCAGGTGGTGTGTACCTTTCATCCACTACTTTATTTTGGGGTTTGTGAGACAGATAGTGAACGCTATCATTCACTTTAATTTGAGTAGCTTTCTATGGCATTTGCCAAAAGACGTGTCATATCATATGCACTCTGCCCTATGGGGTTGGGAGATTAGGTTGCATTAGAGTGTGTCTTGCTTTGACCAAGACTCAGCCCAGTATTGTAGTCAGCACAAATACAGCATCCAATAACTTAACATGTGCGAACTACCCAATATATACATATCCTTCTCAATGATGCATAGGAGACAAAGGGTTACAAAGCCGTGCTGCCTCCAGACTTAAACAAAACCCTGCGGAACTAATCTCAAGAAGAAGAGTTTAAGAAAGAACAGAATTAGGCAGTGCCCCAGATCAGGTGAATGGGATGAAACCAGTATAAAAAACTAGAGCAGATTTGGCACCAAGAGAGGTGGCAGACGCTCACGCTGCAGCGCCAACAGCACTGCAGTAGGCTGCAGCCACGGGTACCAGCTAGGCCCGGACAGAGACGATGATAGACAAGCGCGAAGATCAGAGCTATGCCCGTCAAAGTCCAGACTGGGCTCATTGACGGTAAAGCACCGAAGACCCGTACGACGCCGGTCAACAGATGAGGACAGATACGGACCGAGGAGACGCTCATCGACACACAAGCACCAAATAGGTCCTAGAAATAACTGGCCAGAGACTCCAGCCAGGGCCAGTGATCGAAGGAGACATGTGAGACGGCCGTCACTTCCAGCACAGGCTTACAGTCCCTGGAGTGGGCAGAGAGAGGGCTTAGAGAGCATTGATAGACTTTGTAAGAAAATCGTGGGACGAATCAGCGGCCCTCGTCAAGGCCCAGAAAGCCGCAAAAAATTCTAAAGACTGTTTCCACCAAATACTGGGCTTGTTCTTCCCCACTAGAATTAGGTTAGACTGCAGACTCGTATCTGATATTGAAGTTTCCTGTTGTATACAAATCCATATATCTTTGTTATATACAGTGGGTACGGAAAGTATTCAGACTCCTTTAAATTTTTCACCCTTTGTTTCATTGCAGCCATTTGGTAAATTCAAAAAAGTTCATTTTTTTTTATTAATGTACACTCTACACCCAATCTTTACTGAAAAAAAATAGCAATGTAGAAATTTTTGAAATTTTTTTAAAAAAGAAAAGTGAAATATCACATGGTCATAAGTATTCAGACCCTTTGCTCAGTATTGAGTAGAAGCACCTTTTGAGCTAGTATAGCCATGAGTCTTCTTGGGAATGACGCAACAAGTTTTTCACACCTGGATTTGGGGATCCTCTGCCATTTTTCCTTGCAGATCCTCTCCATTTCCATAAGGTTGGATGGTGAACAGCCATTTTTAGGTCTCTCCAGAGATGCTCAGTTGGGTTTAGGTCAGGGCTCTGGCTGGGCCAGTCAAGAATGGTCACAGAGTTGTTCTGAAGCCACTCCTTTGTTATATTAGCTGTGTCCTTAGGGTCATTGTCTTATTGGAAGGTGAACCTTCGGCCAAGTCAAGTCTGAGGTCCAGAGTACTTTGGATGAGGTTTTCATCCAGGATATCTCTGTACTTGGCCACATTCATGTTTCCATCAATTGCAACCAGTTGTACTGTCCCTGCAGCTGAAAAACACCCCATAGCTTGATGCTGCCACCACCATGTTTCCCTGTTGGGATTGTATTTGGCAGGTGATAAGCAGTGCCTGGGTTTCTCCACACATACCGCTTAGAATTACCACCAAAAAGTTCTATCTTCGTCTCATCAGACCAGATAATCTTATTTCTCATAGTCTGGGAGTCCTTCATGTATTTTTTAGCAAACTATATGTGCGCTTTCATATGTCTTGCACTGAGGTGAGGCTTCCGTCTGGCCACTCTGCCATAAAGGCCCGACTGGTGGAGAGCTGCAGTGATAGTTGACTTTGTGGAACTTTCTCCCATCTCTCTACTGCATCTGTGGAGCTCAGCCATAGTGATATAGGGGTTCTTCTTTACCTCTCTCACTAAGGCTTTTCTCCCACAATTGCTCAGTTTGGCTGGGCAGCCAGGTCTAGGAAGACTTCTGGTGGTCCCAAACTTCTTCCATTTAAGGATTATTGAGGCCACTGTGCTCTTAGGAACCTTGAATACTGCAGAAATATTTTTGTAACCTTGGACGGATGTGTGCCTTGCCATAATTCTGTCTCTGAGCTCCTTGGCCAGTTCCTTTGACATCATGGTTCTCATTTGGTCTGACATGCACGGTGAGCTGTAAGGTCTTATATAGACAGATGTGTGCCTTTACAATTCAAGTCCTATCAGTTTAATTAAACACAGCTGGACTCCAATGAAGGAGTAGAACCATCTCAAGGAGGATCACAAGGAAATGGACAGCATGTGACTTAAATATGAGTGTCTGAGCAAAGGATCTGAATACTTATACAATACAATAATTGAATTGTTGTTTTCACCTGGTGCATTTAGTCACCTGCTTACAGGTACACATAGCTCACAACCGTTCCGGAACATGTCAGCTGTTCTCTTGGCTTCTATACTCACCTCTCCGACGTTTTCATTATTTCCTTAATAAATCATTTTTTTCCTTCCCCCTTCTCACTTTCAAACCTTTCCACCCTTTATTTTGCCTGTATCTTTCAATCCTTTAAATTTCGCTTTTTTGCTTTTATTTTGTTTTGGTTGCGTCTATATTACTGTGCATTTATAATACGTCTCCCCCCTTTTTATTTACTTCATTTATGTAAAAAATCCTTAATAAAAACTACTAATAAAACTACTAATAAAAACAAAAAATGAGCCCGTTGTGTGTCCAAGGACGCTGCTGATCTGTGCTGTTTTGGTTCTTTTTTTTCCTCTGTCTTCTATGTGGAGTGTAAAAAAAATCGCATCTAAAAAACTGACTGTGAATGGATGAACAAAAATTAATCCACAAGTCCCAACCAGAGATGGAAAAAATAAATTCATGTTTATTGTCAGTTTAAGGACAACAATAATACAAATAAACAATCAAAATCAACGATACAGAATATACTACAGTCTCTATCCAAGCAACACACGGGAAAAGCTCTGTTACATACCAATAAATATTGAGATGCACCTTGGCCACAAAGGGCAGTATGCTCCCATCAGTCATGTCGGACTATATGAAACAAAGCACAGGCTGCCCCCTCAAATGGTAAGAAATTAAAACAACTGAAAAGAGATCTGTCACCCCAAAAGTGCTAATGAAATCACTTACACAGATTTGTAGTGAACTTACACACCATTAAAAAAATCATAACTGTAGTATAGATTTCAGTGGTTTAGTTGCAAAAAAACAAAAAGAAAAGCTATTTCTTATCATCTGAGGTTGCAGCCTGTGGTTTGTTTCATATCGCCCTACATATTTGATGGGAGCATACTGTCCTCTTGTGGTTACTGTGCATCTCACTATGTGTTGAAATGCCTGGACTGAATAAGTGGTTTAATTCACATTTTGAGGGTGACATGCTCTCTTCAAAAAACCTGTGCACTATTTAAAAAAAAATCTAAATAAGCTAAAAGAAAAATGCAGAAAAAGGTCAAAGGCCATACAACACGCTGTAGCTGGGAACCACTCACTGCACCCGACTAGCATTTGTCCTTAAAAAGAAGGCTTCGTATGGGGATGGTTAGAAAATAGTGAGGAGTATTTATATGGCTGGCAGCCAATCAAATAAAACTATTAGTGCTTATCATAGGACTGCAAGCCATGAAACCTACCCCCACAATACACCACAGTGTATAGGAAGGCTGGGGTGCAGAGGAGACTGCTTACATGAGAAGATAATCAATGTTAGCAAGGATAGCCCCAAGATCAGTGGTCACATGATCCACTGGCTGCGTACATGGAAATGTCTGGAAAATCAACGGCCACTGGAATGTTCTATTAATGTAAATTATGAAATGTATTAATAGTCAATAAGGAGAGTGGTGCGTGATCATTGAATCAGATAGTAAGGGTATCTGACCAAAATGGTTATTAAAAACTGCTGTGCCCTCAACTCTAGGCACATAGTAGGTACAAGACACAATTATTGCACAGCTTCTGAATCCACACCTTTGCAGAGGAAACTTCACAGAGCAAGTTGCATGGGATAACAAGCGTTTACTTCTCTGAACATGAGGTGAAGGAATAATGCACAGACATTACAGCATTGCATCAGCAAACATGAACAAAACGTAAGTGAAACTAAACATAAGAGAGACTAATTCTTATACTATACATTAAAGAAGGAAACGTTACACAACATCGCCATCTACTGTCAGGTCAGCATAAAGTCCTCCTGTTACACATATATAATAAGTTCTGATCTGTTGCATATGACAACACCCTTTCTCAACAGTAAGGACTTATTCAATTAACCCAACTTTTTTATTAGTCTCTGATGTTTATCAACATTCAACGCCTTCGTGAAAATGTCCGCTGTCATTTCTTCAGTAGGGCAATACTCCAACTTTAAGACTCCTTGGTCCTCTTTGAGTTTTGTTGGTTCCAAGTGTGATTGTCCTAATTCTGTCAGCAATTGTCTTAAGCACAGTACTTCTTGTCTTTCTATCTGTATTCCTAGGTACTGTTTTACATTTCAAAAGTCTTTGATTTCAAAATGTTGCTTCAGTATTTTTAGAATGTTTTCTTTATCCCTTTCTTGTTTAAAACAAATCAAAATGTTGTCTACATATATGAGTACATAAATCCATCTATTACTCAGCCTTTTTGTGTACAAGCATGGATCAGCTTTGCTTCTTTGAAATTTTTAATTTGTTAGTACTTCTGTGATTTTGTCATTCCACGCTTTAGCTGCTTGTTTTAAACCATATATGCTTTTCTGTAGTTTGCAAACTTTGTTTGGATTTCTTTCATCTTTGAATCCGGAGGTTGTTCCATGTAAATGTCTTCTGTTAAATCTCCATTCAAAAAAGCTGTCTTTACATCCAGATGTCTTAGCTCCATCTTTTCCATTGCTGCAACTGTAAGTAAAGTTCTTATTGTAGTGTGTTTGACAACTGGAGCAAATGTTTCATCATAGTCTTCTTCTTCTGAAAGTCGAGCTATGTCTTCCCAAGAGATAGATTCATACATTTTTCTTGTACTTGCCTTGTATGAGAGGCGTTTTGGTGGTTTTCCTTTGTTCTCTCTTATTGAACGTCTTGGTTCCGTGTCTGTTTGTAGTTGTGATTCTTCACTTTCAGTATTTTGTTCTTCATTAATTTCTACTTCTTTCTCATCAGATATTTCTTCAGTTATGTCACTATTGTTTTTCTCATTTTTTGTTTCAACTGAAATCATAATATCTTCATTTAAATCTTCAATGAATGTCACACTGTTACTCACCGTAACTCTGTCTGTTTTGGGATCTAGGATTCTATATCCTTTGCAATTTTCACTATATCCAACGAATATTCCTTCCATGGATCTGTTTTGAAGTTTGGAACGTTTTTCTATTGGAATGAATATAAAAACTTTACATCCAAAAACTTTTAAATGATTGACACTTGGTTTCATACCTTGCCACAGTTCATATGGAGTTTTCTTCAGTTTTCTGGAAAAAAGTCGGTTCTGTAGATATGTAGCTGTCATTGCTGCCTCACCCCAATATTTCTCTGGTAGTTTAGAATCTGTCAGCATACATCTAATCATTTCTGTTAGAGTTCTGTTTTTCCTTTCTGCTACACCATTTTGTTCAGGTGTGTATGGAACAGTTTTCTGATGTTCTATTCCATTTTGTCTTAAGTAGTCTTCTATTCTGTGACCTGTAAATTCACCTCCATTATCACTTCTGATGACAATTGGCTTCCTTTGAAATTTGTTACTTGATCTTGTTACATAGTCTACAAGTTTATCAAAAACTTCACTTTTGTTCTTAATTAAGTATGTGACTGTGTATATTGAGTAGTCATCTATAAAAGTCAACATGTATCCATTGCCTCCTGATGTAGTCACTTTCATGGGTCCACATACGTCAGTATGCACCAAATCAAGTGGTCTTTCGCTTTTCATCTCACTTTCTTTTGGAATAGATATCCTTGTGGCTTTGGATTTTATACAACATTCACATCTTATGGTAATTGAGCAATCTGATATCTTTAAATCTTTTGTCAATTCTTTTCTCTGTAGTTCCCTTATACTGTCCAGGTGTCTATGTCCTAGACGTCTATGCCACATGTGAATACAGTTTTTGTGATCATGTGTACATACCTTCATCTGTTCCTTTGGTTTGTCAAAATGATATAATTGTTCATTTGACTTTGGTTATCAACTTGTTTCCTGCAATAATTGCACACTCATTATCTTTGAATTTTACTGTAAGTCCATTTGCTGTTAAACGTTTCACAGATAATAATCCGCCTTCCAATTTTGGAACATACAAAACATCCTGTACAAGTATCTTTGAATCTTGTCCGAACTTGTTTGAACAATTTAGCATACCTTGTCCAATACCTTCTGCGGTTATTTTACTTCCATCTGCAAGATAAATGGCTTCTTTCTTATTTAAATCAAGATCAGTAAAGAAATTCTTGTCACTTGTCATATGACTCGTTGCACCTGAATCAATAAACCAACCAAGTGATGATTTCTTATCAGTTACTTTAAATGTGCCATTCCAATTATTTTCACATGAATCAGAAATTGTGTTTTTCACCTTCTGTATATTATCTTTATGGTGTAATTTCTTTTGTTCTGCTTTCCATATAGTACAGTCTTTCTTTAAATGTCCCTTTTTCTTACATCTGAAGCATTCTCTTGTTTCTTTATTATAGGGTTTTTTAAGTTCTGTAGCTTTAAGCGCATTTCCATTATCTTTTTCAGTAGAAGAATCATTTGTTTGCTCTTTCCTTCTCTGATATTCATCTATGAGTCTGGTTTTCACAAACTCTAATGTAATGTCAGTTTCTGGTCTTGTCTCTAGTGCATTTATTAAAGCTGTATATGAATCTGGTAAACTGCACAATAAAATTGCTGCTATATGGCTTTCCTTAATATCTTCACCAATAGATCTTAGCTGTAATATCACTTCCATAATAGAGAATATATGCTTCTGCATGTCACTGTCTGCATTTAGTCTCATATTGTAAAGCTTTCTTAGTAGAAATAACTTGTGATTTAAGCTAGGTCTCTCATATAGCTTTCTTAATTGTTCCCACATTCCTTTCGCTGTTTCTTCATTTCTTATATGTATTAATTGAGCATCATCCACTAATAAGCTGATGGTAGCTCTCGCTTGTCTATTTTTTCTATCCCATGTCTGATTATCTTCATCAGGTCTATCTGTAGTGATTACTTCCCATAAATCATCTTTAGACAATAACATCTCTACTTTGAACTTCCATAGCTGATAGTTCTCATCATTCAGTTTAGCTACTGTGAGTTTTAGCTCTGTGCTATTCATCATTTTTAACTTATCTTACTTGTTTGGAGAGACTTGCACTGAAGAATTCTTCTGCATTCACCAGGGTCTTGCTGAGCGTTCCAGTGTCCTGGGTATCTGGTATTCTTGGTGCTTGCAGTGTCCTGTGGTGTCTGGATTCTCTGTATCTGGGTGCCTGGGTCTGGGTGTCTGGGCCCATAACCTGTTGCACATATATAATAAGTTCTGATCTGTTGCATATGACAACAACAATACGATGTTGATACATGTGCATAAACAAAGACATCATGTGACTATGAAAAAAGTGACTGTGATCGTGTACCCAACTGCAAGCCTCAAAGTGGTTGTCCAGGCTCAGGGTACAAGTCTGCAGTCATTCTATGGAACTACAGGCTAATCCAGAAGGGGCTGTAATAGGCACAGCTAGGTGGAAGCCCCATATGACTGCATTTGGGCTGGGGGAGGGTTTTAGAATGGGGTTTTTGAATTAGACGGAGGTGATTGGTGAAAAGGACAAGGGCGTGGAAAAGGGGCGTTATTTAGGGCAGTGTATTGGGAAAAGTGCGGGAAGGTGCCATTCCTGAAAGAAAGTGTAGGAGAGAAGACAGCCATACAAATCATGGAGTCCGTCGATTACCTGATGGACTGGCTCCAGGAAGGTTGGATGGCTAGAGGAGCAGCTGTCCTCGCTCCTGGGGGATTCTGGGTCGCAGACGGTGAGCAGCAGGGGTAGGAGGACCCGGCCCCGGAGTGTTTATCCCCCGATGTGGCGGCGCACGGTGGGCACAGGCTCAGGAGCCCCTCCGGGGACCCTGCGGATGTCGGGTGCGGCGGTGTGCTGGCCCGCCGCCATGCCCGCTCGGGCAGGAATCCAAGGCTTGGGGCGGCGGAGCCAAAGCGGGGACCAGGCAGGATCTGGAGCGCGGCCTATGCCGCGGGGATGAGCCGCGAATGGCGGCAGGCCCGGACCAGAAGCGCAGGCCACGGAGAGATCGGAAGTGCAGCCTAGGCGAGCCCGGACAGGAAGTAAGGGCCACAGAGGGATCGCTTGGAGGCAGGGCTGGACCAAAACAACAGGCCGCAGCTTCTCGGCCGCCGGAACGGGTGGCTGCGTCCGCTTCTGATCGGCAGGCATGGTGGGAAAAGCAGGCCGCAGCGCCGCAGCGGCCGACCAGGTGCTCATCACAGGCCCGTTGCCGGAAGTGCTGACCCGCGGCGGGGTCCAGGCGACAACAGAGGGGACGACAGTGGACCTGGGGGCATCGTTAGTCCAGGAACATCCCAGGTAAAGAAAACGCCGGGCACCCAGCGGGGTGTTAGGCCAGGAAAACCGGGGCGCGCGATGGACGGAGGGCTGGCAGTCGCAGCGGGACCAGATGCTGCCAGATCCAAGTGGACGAAGAGCGGCGGACAGTAATCGGGCACTGTCTGGCAGATCTCGCGGCAGCACTTCAGGACGGCAGGCAGGAGCCACAGTGCGGTCTCGTTTGAGGCTACGGTCAGAGGAACGGCAATTTTCGAGGGCACGGTCCCCCTGATGACGAGGAGGTCAGAGGTGCGGGCCTGGAGCCACCAAGCGGCGAGGATGATTCTGAGTCGGGCAGCGATAGTCAGGAGGAATTGAGACTGGCAGGGACACAGCACCTTGGTGAGCATGACTCTGTGTATTGTTTGTCGCCGCAGGGGCCGTAGGGTAGAGATTTGCGGGAGGTCAGACGCCGGGGTCGAGGGGACAGCAGGCAGGGGGCCCTGGTGGGAATGGGGAAGGTGATTTACGGGAGGTTTTGCGGGGTATGGCGCAGGCTTTGCAGAGACTGGAGAGAGGGGTTGCAAGCACGGTTAGAAATTCGCCAGTGGGGGCATGGCTGCCAGGGATAGCTGTCGGGTCGACAGTTGGCAGTGACGGACCGGTGCCGGTAGAAGAGGAGCGGGCCGGGGATTCTGGGGTATCTGTGTCGGTGCAGATGGAAAAAGATAAAGGGGATATGATTAAGTTAGATGATCGCGCCAAAGGGGAAGGATATGTGTGTTTTGAGGGGCCCTTGGGAGCTCATCTAAAGAAGGAGGTGAAAGAAAAGATTTGGCGGGATGAATACATGGAAATATTCTCCTTGTTGCCCATGGAAAAGTTTAATTTAGACAAAGGGAAGAAGGATGATAGTAAAAAAGAGGAGGAAGAAAAACGGCGGTGGCGGTTGATTCCGCAAACATTCGTTAACTGGTTGCAGGCATTTGCAATTTTGGCTAGCGTGGTTGGGGAAAAGGCCCCTGAGAATTGTTCCGGTTTATTTTGTTATTTGGATGCCATTGGGGAGGTCCATCGGACGTATGAGGGCATGGCGTGGCTGCGATATGACGAGCAATTTAGGCAAAGGAAGGCAGTAAGACCCGAGATTAAATTGGACCAGAAGGATATCGGGCTATGGTTGAAGGTTATGGCCCCAGTTATGTATGGGCAGTCCTTTCAAGGCAGCGGAGGAGGCAACAGTCAGCAGTCAGGACGAGGAGGTAGTGGGCAGGGGACGCAAGGAACAAAAGAAAAAACAGGTACATGCTTGCAGTTTAATGACGGCCAGTGCAAGTATGGCAGTACCTGTAAGTTTAAACATAAGTGCTCTTTTGCAGCGGGAGTTCACAGGGAGCGGCTAAATGTTCTAAGAAAGCAAAAGAAAAGCTTGCAGTGGGTGCAGGTCAAGGTGGAGACGCCAGTGAGGCTTCAAAAGATGGTCCCCTTTCTAAATAGGTAATCTGACCGGGATGGGGCCGAGGTCATTAGGATTGGCTTTGCTGATGGTTTTAAGATTCCTCCTCCTAGTCACATAGTTCTGTTTTCTATTAAAAATCTGAGGTCGGCTGATTTGCACACGGATGTTGTTAGTGCAAAATTGTTGAAAGAGGTCGAGTTGGGTAGGATGGCGGGTCCGTTTTTATCCTTGCCGGTGGTTGGGGCAATTGTTTCTCCGTTAGGGGTCGTTCCTAAGAAGGAACCGAATAAGTTCAGATTGATTCAGCATTTGTCGTACCGGAAGGGCCGGTCGGTTAATGATGGTATATCACAGGAGTTGTGTTCAGTGGAGTATACATCCTTTGATACGGCGGTGAGATGGGTTAGAAAGTACTGTACGGGGGCTTTGCTGGCAAAGACAGATATCAAATTTGCTTTTCGGTTGCTTCCGGTTCATCCGGACAGCATTCCGTTGTTGGGTTGTTTTTGGAATGGGGGTTTTTATTTGGACAGATGTTTGCCAATGGATTGTGCTGTTTCGTGTTCATTGTTTGAGACGTTCTGTACGTTTCTGGAATGGGTGGTGCGGGACATTGCAGGGGTCCAATCTGTAATTCACTATCTGGATGACTTTTTATTCATTGGCCTGCCAGATTCGGTGTTATGCAGGAATACTTTAGCTGCTATGGAATGGGTGGCTGGACTTTTTGGTGCACCGTTGGCGGGGGAGAAAACCGAAGGCCCTGGCACATCTTTGAGTTTTCTTGGTATTTTGATTGACTCTGAGAGAATGGAGTGCAGGCTGCCGGACGACAAGTTGTTGCTTCTTAAGCAAGAGGTTGATAGGTTTCAGAAATTGCGCAAATTGACGTTAAAGGAGTTACAGTCGTTGTTGGGGAGATTCAATTTTGCGTGTAGGATCATTCCTATGGGCAGAATTTTTTGTCGCAAGTTGGATAGTGCAACGGCGGGTGTGAAGGCAGCGCATCATTTTATTTGTTTGAGGAAGGAACACAGGGAGGATTTTGTTGTGTGGCAGCATTGGAACAATACAACGGGCGGTCGCTGATTCAGCAGGAGGTTGTGAGTAATTTTGAATGCGAAATCTATACGGATGCGGCTGGCGGAGTTGGTTACGGGGCTTATTGCAAAGGGAGGCGGAGTGTTGGAAAGTGGCCAGAAGAGTGGCAAAAATTGGCTGGACAAGGAATTTCCCTTTGTTGGAATTGTTCCCGATTGTGGTGGTAGTTTTCATTTTGGGAGACTTGATTAGGAATAGGAAAGTTCGTTTTCATTGGAACAATATGAGTGTGGTGGGGATAGTTAATAGCTTGTCAGCGTCATCTCCTCCAGTGATCAAGTTGGTTCGGGAGCTAGTCCTGCGATGTCTGGAGCTGAATGCATGGGTTTCCGCGGTGCATGTTCCTGATGTTAAAAATTCTATAGCGGATTCTTTATCTCGTTTTCAGTGGGAGAGGTTCCGGAACTTGGTGCCAGAAGCGGAGGAATCGGAAACAGAATGCCCTTCTAAATAAATTTATAGCGGGCTTGGCCTTTGGTGTTCGGTTACAAGGGGTTGTGGATGTCACTAAAAATTTTTTGGTTAAGCACGCTTTAAGGGGTGTACGAAGGGGTAATGTCAGGGACACCGCACTGCACTTGCTCACTGAGCCAGTGCGTGTGTCCTTAGTGAACAAACTATGCCCAAAGATACCTGTAGCAGAGCCGCAGCAGAGATGACGTGTGTTTCTCAGTAACAGGACCTTCCACATGTGACTGCTAGTGGGCGGAGCCGGCCACACGTCTCTCAGAGTCAGCAGTAGCAGATAGAGAATGCTTCAGACCAAAGGACCTGCAGGCACGTGACTGCTAGTGGGCGTGGCCTAAGCTCCAGAGAGCTATGAGGTGAAGGAAAACTCCTAGAAGGGTAACTACGGGACACAGTTACCAAGGGGCATATACCGAATGGATAATCAGAACGTAGCCAAGGGGTCATACACATAGAGGGCGACGAAGTACAAGAGGAGCAGGCAGAGCGGAGTCAGAATGTAGCCAAGGGTCATACACGTAGAGAGCGACGAAGTACAAGAGGAGCAGGCAGAGCGGAGTCAGAACGTAGCCAAGGGTCATACACGTAGAGGGCAGCAGAGTACAAAAGGGACAGGCAAAACTCAAAACAGGGGCACAGCCAAATCAGAACCAGACAAACAGAACGTAGCACAGGCACAAAGCACTGGCACAAGCACAACAGGGTCACACACACTCGGCCAAGGGTCAGAGTATAAGCGACAGAGGATGGCCCCACAATGAGGCTATAAAAAGCCTCCCAGAATCCCAGAGTGAGGCCATCCCGGTTAACCCTAAAACCACCTAATCCCAGAAACTCAGCAGACCATGACAGGTAAGCGATGTGTGGATAGGCGCAGACCGATCTAGTTCAACATGCTGGAGTGTTAGGGTAGTGTGTTGGAACGGATTTGTTGTTCTAGCTTTGAGGTTGCTTTGTTTAAACTTGCTTTTTCTTTAGCATTTTTTGGGGCCTTGCAGATAGGCGAGCTGGTGTCTGACAACAGAGACAGAATGGGGGGTTTGATGGCTGAGAATGTGGAGTTACGACCAGGTTGTATTATTTTTTGGATACGACGGTCTAAGACTGATCAGTTGGGAAAAGGTAGGCGAGTGGTGCTTGTGAAGGTGAAAGGGTCGGCTATGTGTCCGCATAAATGTTTGGGTCAATATTGGCGATTGTGGAGTTGCAGGTCAGGACCACTTTTGTGTCATGATGGGGGGCATTCTTGTCTCGGTTTCAGTTTATAGCTATTCTTAAGAAAGGGCTGAGGGAGTTGGGTGTGAGCCGCCCTCCCAGAGCAGTGGGGTACTCGGATCCAAGTCTATTAACTTCTATGGGGGATGTCACGGCAACACAGCTCGGTCCGTGGCCCTGGGCGCTCACCCATAAATGTGGGATATTTACAGGGGAATGGAATGTTGGTATGGGGATTCGTGACGCCACCTGTAGTACCTGGTCAGGGTGACCAGCGCTGCTATGCAGATCCACTGAAGGGTTGGTGTTGTGCAGCTAGATGTTAGCCTCCCACAGGTGAGGCTAAGTCCTTCAGAGCTGGTAGATATATATGAAAGCAGGAGGGGAGGAAGACCCGGCAGTTAGGGGTAAGAAGTTGGACACACACACAAGTCACTTTGGTACCTTTACTGAAGATGTTGCAGGCACTCCCCGGAGCACTGTAGGGTGAAGGGTGCACATTCAGATTTTCCCACTGAGTAGGTGTGTGGCCTCCTGTTCCTTGCCTTATTGTAATAAAGTCCTGGCCGGCATGAAGCTGGGCCTAACTTAGTCTCCGTCCTGCACCTGGCTGACCTTGTGGTTGGACCTTTTCTTGAAACACACAGTCCCTTCTTGCAGTGCCCTGCCTGCCGGACTCCGTCCTCCTGGCCCAGTTACGTATCAGCTCTGTGGTAGTCCCGGGACCTATAGTCCTCCAGAAACTCCGGTGTTCTCCTATGGGTCGTGGAGATCCCTATAGGCTCGGACCCCGGCGTCCGGTAGTACTCGTTGAGGTGAGCTGTTGAGGCTCCTCTACCTCCTTATACTACTCTTTTCCACTTGCCTTCGGCCTACTCGGACCCTCACAAGACTACACATACTGGCAGTTGGTGGGCTGCCTCTTCGCCGCTCTCAGAGCGTCGGCATGCTCCTGGCACTCAACTTGAGCTATGGAGTCCCTTGCTGCAAACTCCACTCGTCTGCTCTGTCTGCAGACTACTCACTTGTCTCAGCTCTGACTAGACTGGAATGGATTCGACTCCACTCTACTAGACTCCACTTTACTGAACTGCACTGCAGGCTGCAGACTTCAGTCTGACTGCTCTTTCCTGTCTTCACCCTCCTTATATATACCTATCTGGCTCCCTCTGGTGGTCTCAGGGATGGGTGAAGGTGTGTGTATGAAATAGGACCTCTAGTGGTTAAATCTTTTAGTGCACCCTTCCAGGAGATGTGGGAATCCTAGCACAGCTGGGCTCCACAGGTGTTCCTACAGATATATACGGTTCTCACTCTTTTCGTATCGGGGCGGCGTCTGAAGCACATATTCGGGGCCTGAGACAATTCGTTGCATTGGTAGATGGAGCTCTAATCGTTATTTAAGTTATGTGCATTATTGATGCATGGGTGGCTGTGAAAAAGATAGGTCATGTTATATTGTTTTTTGTATTCACAGATTGTGAACCTTTATTAGCCTGGATTTTTGGACATTCGTTCGTTCATTGGGGGTGTTACGGGCTGACGTGAGGCCAGACGGCAGACAACTGGGATTCAGTAGACAACAGGTGGTCATTTGTTGGTTGGGTTTCAGGGGTATGGTGTGGGCTAGAGCTTTGGGTGAATTTTCACGGGCGGTTCGTTGTGATAGAGTGCCTGACATTTGGGTTGTGCATATGGGTGGGAATGATTTGGGGTGAAGCCGGTTAGAAAATTGATCAGGGACATTCGCTTTGATTTTTTGAGATTATAGGTGTCGTTTCCAGGTGTATTGACTGTTTGGTCGGATATTGTTCCTAGGAAGATGTGGAGGGGAGCCAGATCGTTAAAGGTGATCAATAGAACAGGGCTGTATCAAATTTTGTTTCTAGGAATGGGGGTATAAGTGTGCGACATTTTGAATTGGAATCAGGGGTGGGTAATTTATGGAGAGAGGATGGTGTTCATTTGAATGATATTGGAATTGACTTATGGGCATTAGCTATTCAGGAAGGATTGGAGAAGGCAATGGTGGTGTTGGTGCACTCACGAACCTGAGGTGATCAAGGCCGTTCGTGGTTGGCGGGGGGTGGGGTTCGTGGAGTTGTTATGATTCAGGGATGGAATTGGGAGTAAATTTCGGACATTTAAATTAGGTGGTGTTGATCTGGCTTTTGGTTATGGGCTCTGGACGGGGTTTTACCCTGGAAGCGTGTGGTGGTTTAGTCTTCCCTGAACAGGTTGTTTGGTGCCCTTGAGCTGGTGGTTTACGGCTGAGGGTAACATGGTGATCGAATTTGTTTTGGTTTATTGAAGTGAAGGGCTGTGTCTATGGCCCCTGCACTGAAGGGGTGTGTGTGTGTTTGTTTGTGTGACCCCAGCAATAAAAAAGGATGTGTGTGTGTGACCCCATAAATAAAGGGGTGACTGTGTGATGGTTTGTGTGGTCCCTGTACTAATGGGGTGTGTTTGTGTGCCCAGCACTACAGCACTGAAGGGGTGTTTATGTGTTGAGGGGTGTGTGTGCGTATGTATGTTGTGGTTTGTTTGTTTGTCTGTGTGTATGTTGTGTGTTGAGGTGTGTCTGTGTATGTATATGTATGTATGCTGTGTGAGTGTGTGTTTCAGTGTGTGTGTATGTATATTGTGTATGTATGTATGTTGTGTGTGTGTATGTATGTTGTGTGTGTATGTATGTTGAGATGAATGTGCATGTGTGTGCGTTTGTGTGTATATGTGTGTGTGTTCTTGTATGTATTAAAGGTGTGTGCGCATGTATTTATGTGTGTGTGTGTTGAGGTGAGTATACATGTATATGTTTGTATGTGTGTGTTGAGGTGTACATGTCCCCTAAAATGCAGCAGTGAAGGGCTGTGTGTGTGGCCCCTGCACTGAAGGGGGTGTGTGTACGTGGGTTTGTGTGACCCCAGCAATAAAAAAGGGGTGTGTGTGTGTGACCCCAGAAATAAAGGGGTGGCTGTGTGATGGTTTGTGTGTCCCTGCACTAATGGGGTGTGTGTTTGTGTGCCCAGCACTGAAGCGGTGTGTGCACTTGTGTTTATGTGTTGAGGAGTGTGTGTGTGTGTGTGTGTGTGTGTGTGTGTGTGTATGTTGTGTGTGTATGTTGTGTGTTGAGGTGTGTCTGTGTATGTATGTATGTTATGTGTATGCATGTTGTGTATGTATGTATGTTGTGTGCATGTGTGTTTCAGTGTGTGTATGTATATTGTGTATGTATGTATGTTGTGTGTGTATGTATGTTGAGGTGAGTGGGCATGTGTGTGCGTTTGTGTGTATATGTGTGTGAGTGTTCATGCATGTGTTAAAGGTGTGTGTGCGTGTATTTATGTGTGTGTGTGTTGAGGTGAGTATACATGTATAGTTTGCATGTATGCATGTGTTGAGGTGTACATATCCCCTAAAATGCAGCAGTGAAGGGCTGTGTGTGCCCCTGCACTGAATGGGGTGTGTTGTGTGCGTGTGTGTTTCAGTGTGTGTATGTATATTGTGTATGCATGTATGTTGTGTGTGTATGTATGTTGAGTTGAGTGTGCATGTGTGTGCATTTATGTATATGTGTGTGTGTTCATGTATGTATTAAAGTTGTGTGCGTGTTTATTTACGTGTGTGTGTGTTGAGGTGTTAATGTCCCCTAAAATGCAGCAGTGAATGGCTGTGTGTATGGCCCCTGCACTGAAGGGGTGTGTGTGTGTGTATTTGTTTGTGTGACCCCAGCAATAAAAAAGGGATGTGTGTGTGTGTGAGACCCCAGAAATAAAGGGGTGGCTTTGTGATGGTTTGTCTGGTCCCTGCACTAATGGGGTGTGTGTTTGTGTGACCAGCACTGCAGCACTGAAAGGATGTGTGCACTTGTGCTTATGTGTTGAGTTGTGTGTGTGCGTATGTATGTTGTGGTTTGTTTGTGTGTCTGGGTGTATGCTGTGTGTATGTATGTTGCGTGTGTATGTTGTGTGTTGAGGTGTGTCTGTGTATGTATATGTATGTATGTTGTGTGCGTGTGGTGTTTCAGTGTGTGTGTATGTATATTGTGTATGTATGTGAGTCGCACTAAGTACCAGGGCAATGGGGTACTCGGCACCGAGCCCATGAAAGTCTATGGGATTTGTCACTGGCAGCAGGACTCGGTCCGTGGCCCTGGGCGCTCATACAATGGGGGATATTTACAGGGGAATTGTAGATTAGATAGTTTGTGACGCCACCCGTGGTATCCGATCAATTGGACCAGCGCTGCTATATGGATCTTCACAGGGGATGTTATGGGGCAGCCAGATGGTAGGTCTCCCACAGGTGAGACCGGTCCCTGGAAGTCTATGGTGATGCAGGGTGTAGTAAATGAAACAGTCTCACACAAGGCAATCTCTTTCCATACCTTTACTTGTAGGTGTTTCAGGCAGGTCCCGGGGAGCTGGTCGGGGTGGAGAATGCACATTCAGGATCACCGCTGAGCAGGTTAGAGGCCTCCTTTACTTCATATGTATGTGAGTCCAAACTTGCATGAAGCGAAGTTAACTCTGCAATCTCCAGCTTACTCAATAGCTGCAACGCCCAGCCGACATTGTGGTGGAGCCTTCTATGTCTCTGATTATCAGATGTTGAAAAGAACTAAGTCGTTAGGGCTGATCAGGCCTTGCCCGTCTTGTTCTCCCTGACTCCGTTTACGTATCAGCGCTTAGGGCTACCTTCTGCAACCTGTAGTCCAGAAAGCCTCCGGTTATCTTGTTACTAGGTGTGAAGCGCTAGCAACGCTTCGGACCCCGGTGTCCGGTGAATTAGTGCAGGTAATCTGGTACCTGGTGCACTAGCATCTATCTTCTCCACTGTGCCCTTCGCCCTGCTCTCGCTCTTAACATAAGCACTTGTAGCTTTGATGTAAATGCCAGCTTTCTCCAGAGCTCACTGAACAGCTCTCAGTATCCTCCAAGTCCAGACTGAACTGACACTGAACTGCACTGTCCTAAGACAGGAAACTATCTGGGGGATGACTCACTCCTGAGTCTCCCAAGGCTTGAAATCAACTGATCTGTCCGAAGACAGGAAACAGACTGACTCTGCTACGTGTCACTACCTTTTATACCCCTAGTGGGTGTGTCTGAAAGTGTGAGTGACGTGAATGGATATCAAGCTTTTCGATTACCTTCCTGTGCATTCTCCTGGATTATGTGTGCCTGACATAGCTGGGCTACACATCCCCCCTTGGTTAAACACAGCACTCCCGGGCTGTAAAAAAGAAAAAGAAAACATTTTTGTTTTGCGTTTAACATAAACATTTAACTCATCCCATCCGGGAGGTGAGGATTCTTTAACGTTACAATTTGTACATTAGAAAAATACAAAAGTATCAAAGCATCAAAACATTTCCATAAATACTAGACAATATTCTTGTGGAGGACCCGCACCAAAAACCTCCCACGTGGGTCCTGGGTGGGCTGCAGGACTTCATTGCTGCAGACCTCACTCTAGGCCACACCATACGGGTTTTTCTTCAGAGGTAGTTCAAGGCTTTGTGTAAAACCAAGATAGTGCACCGAAGTGCGAACTATTTACAATACAAGTTCTTGGGCTGGCACAGTCCACAGCCACGCAGTCCATGCATAATAAAAGACACATATATATATATATATATATATATATATATATATTTCAAGTATTCACATTATACTTTAACTCTTTAGCTTTACCCAACTGGGGTATTCTATACTCATTATGAATATAAACGTTATCAAACATTCTTAATAAAGTGCAGATTCCTCTTTATAAAACTTCTTCTTTAACTTCTTCATACATAACAATTGCTTGTTCCATCCCTGGGGCTGGGAGGATGTGATGTCCTCTAGAGTGCATTACTAGAAGATCATAGCCTGCTATTGGTGTTTGCGTTGCTACAGTTCTCATGCGATCCACTAAGGTCCCAACGGGTACCTCTTGCAAATCCAAATCCTTCATTGGGGACACAAGCTCATGCTGCGATTCAACTGAGGCCGCACCATCTGGTTGCGTTGCCGTAGGTACCGCAGAGTAAGACTCAGAACTGGTCGCTGGTTGCGATGCGGGATGTGTCGTAGATTGCGATGCAGAATGAGACATTGTCGGCGATACTGAATCAGACTTTGGCTGCGATGCTGAAGGTGACATAATTATAGAGGGGTATGCAGGGGGCGATGCTGGTGCACGGCCTGATGCTGTGGGGGCTTGCGATTCCGAGTAGGACGCAGGTGCGCGCAGTGGCTCAGTTGGGAACGCACTAACCTGCTGCTGTCGCTGCTCCCAGTCGTTTTCTATCGCTGACAGTTGGGTCTCCTCCGGTGTCCCTACCGGGGATTGGCATTCCGCTGCGGCCTCCAGGCCTGGCTGGTACTCCGGAACGGGCAGGGCCTCCTCAGCCTCCTTCTCTCCCGCCGCTTCATCGGTGGAGTCGGGATCAGCACTTTTGGAGGCGGCCTCCGGTTTCTCTTCAGCCGCTGGCACTGGTGCCACAGGTAATGGTTGCGCTCCTGGAGGGGAGAGTGTTGCGTCCCACAGCAGCCGCTGTTTCAGGGCACGCCAGCTTTTCTCCATCTCTTCCACTTCTTTGCGGTGGCGGGCCACATCTTCCAGCACCGCATCCACCTTCTCCATGACATAGAGGAGGAAGAGAAGGCGGATCTCTCTTGCAGTGGGGCAGGATCGCACATTATAGTAGCATTTTGAGAGGGCGGCCATAACTTTCGCGCCACGGGGGGGTACACGCCCACGAATGCACGCCCACCTTCTTCACCAGCGCCTCAGGGCGCGAATATGGCGGTAAAATGGCGGTATTTGGCACCAAAAGTGACAAACAGCAAACAGTCTTTTTCGCATAAAACAGTCGATATAGGCAACACAGGACTCACAAATTTTTGCAAGTTTCGCATCCTGTTCGTGACGCCAGAAAGATGACGCGCACCACATGTGTGGATACCAGGGCTATGGGGTACTCGGCACCGAGCCCATTGATTTCTATGGGAGATGTCACTGGCAGCGGGACTCGGTCCGTGGCCCTGGCGGTCATGCAATGGGGATATTTACAGGGGAATTGTAGATTAGATAGTTCGTGACGCCACCCGTGGTATCCGATCAATTGGACCAGCGCTGCTATATGGATCTTCACAGGGGATGTTATGGGGCAGCCAGATGGTAGGTCTCCCACAGGTGAGACCGGTCCCTGGAAGTCTATGGTGATGCAGGGTGTAGTAAATGAAACAGTCTCACACAAGGCAATCTCTTTCCATACCTTTACTTGTAGGTGTTTCAGGTAGGTCCCGGGGAGCTGGTCGGGGTGGAGAATGCACATTCAGGATCACCGCTGAGCAGGTTAGAGGCCTCCTTTACTTCATATGTATGTGAGTCCAAACTTGCATGAAGCGAAGTTAACTCTGCAATCTCCAGCTTACTCAATAGCTGCAACGCCCGGCCGACATTGTGGTGGAGCCTTTTCTGTCTCTGATTATCAGAAGTTGAAAAGAACTAAGTCGTTAGGGCTGATCAGGCCTTGCCCGTCTTGTTCTCCCTGACTCCGTTTACGTATCAGCGCTTAGGGCTACCTTCTGCAACCTGTAGTCCAGAAAGCCTCCGGTTATCTTGTTACTAGGCGTGAAGCGCTAGCAACGCTTCGGACCCCGGTGTTCGGTGAATTAGTGCAGGTAATCTGGTACCTGGTGCACTAGCATCTATCTTCTCCACTGTGCCCTTCGCCCTGCTCTCGCTCTTAACATAAGCACTTGTAGCTTTGATGTAAATGCCAGCTTTCTCCAGAGCTCACTGAACAGCTCTCAGTATCCTCCAAGTCCAGACTGAACTGATACTGAACTGCACTGTCCTAAGACAGGAAACTATCTGGGGGATGACTCACTCCTGAGTCTCCCAAGGCTTGAAATCAACTGATCTGTCCGAAGACAGGAAACAGACTGACTCTGCTACGTGTCACTACCTTTTATACCCCTAGTGGGTGTGTCTGAAAGTGTGAGTGACGTGAATGGATATCAAGCTTTTCGATTACCTTCCTGTGCATTCTCCTGGATTATGTGTGCCTGACATAGCTGGGCCACACATATGTATGTATGTTGTGTATGTATGTTGAGGTGAATGTGCATGTGTGTGCGTTTGTGTGTATATGTGTGTGTGTGTTCATGTATGTATTAAAGGTGTGTGTGCGTGTATTTATGTGTGTGTGTTGAGGTGAGTATACATGTATATGTTTGTATGTGTGTGTTGAGGTGTACATGTCCCCTGAAATGCAGCAGTGAAGGGCTGTGTGTTTGGCCCCTGCACTGAAGGGGCGTGTGTGAGTGTGTGTTTGTGTGACCCCAGCAAAAAAAAGGGATGTGTGTGTGACCTCAGAAATAAAGGGGTGGCTGTGTGATGGTTTGTGTGTCCCTGCACTAATGGGGTGTGTGTTTGTGTGCTCAGCACTGCAGCACTGAAGGGGTGTGTGCACTTCTGTTTATGTGTTGTGGGGGGTGTGTGTGTGCACGTATGTGTGTTGCGTTTTGTGTGAGTGTCTGTGTGTATGTTGTGTGTTTATGTATGTTGCGTGTGTATATTGTGTTTTGAGGTGTGTCTGTGTATGTATATGTATGTATGTTGTGTGCGTGTGTGTTTCAGTATGTGTATGTACATTGTGTATGTTTGTATGTATGTTGTGTGTGTATGTTTGTTGAGGTGAGTGTGCATGTGTGTGCGTTTGTGTATATGTGTGTGTGTTCATGTATGTATTAAAGGTGTGTGCGTGTGTAGTTATGTGTTGAGGTGTACATGTCCCCTAAAATGCAGCAGTGAAGGGCTGTGTGTATGGCCCCTGCACTGAAGGGGTGTGTATGTGTTTGTGTGACCCCAGCAATAAAAAAAGGGATGTGTGTGTGTGGCCCCAGAAATAAAGGGTGGCTGTGTGATTGTTTGTGTGTCCCTGCACTAATGGGGTGTGTGTTTGTGTGCCCAGCACTATAGCACTGAAGGGGTGTGTGCACTTGTGTTTATGTGTTGAGGGATGTGTGTGTGTATGTATGCTGTGTTTTGTGTGTGTGTAACTGTGTGTATGTTGTGTGTGTATGTATGTTGTGTGTATATGTGCATGTTGTGTGTTGAGGTGTGGCTGTGTATTTATGTTGTGTGTGTGTATGTTGTGTGCGTGTGTGTTTCAGTGTGTGTATGTATATTCTGTGTATGTATGTTGTGTGTGTATGTATGTTGAGCTGAGTGTGCATGTGTGTGCATTTGTGTGTATATGTGTGTGAGTGTTCATGTATGTGTGTGCTCGTGTATTTAGGTGTGTTGAGTATACATGTATATGTTTGTATGTGTGTGTTGAGGTGTACATGTCCCCTGAAATGCAGCAGTGAAGGGCTGTGTGTGCGGCCCCTGCACTGAAGGTGTGTGTGTGTGTGTTTGTGTGACCCCAGCAATAGAAAAGTGATGTGTGTGTGACCCCAGAAATAAAGGGGTGGCTGTGTGATGTTTTTTGTGTCCCTGAACTAATGGGGTGTGTATTTGTGTGACCAGCACTGCAGCACTGAAGAATTGTGTGCACCTGTGTTTATGTGTTGAGGGGTGTGCATGTGTGTGTGAGTGTATATATATATATATATATATATATATATGTTATATGTTGTGCTTTGTGTGTGTCTGTGTGTATGTTGTGTGTGCATGTATGTATGTTGTGTGGGTGTATGCATGTATGTTGTGTGGGTGTGTGTCTGTGTGTTTCAGTATGTGTGTATGTTGTGTGTGTACGTGTGTATGTTGTGTGTGTACTTATGTTGAGGTGAGTGTGCATGTGTGTGCGTTTGTGTATGTTGTGTGTGTGGTAATGTGTGTTGAGGTGACAATGTGTATATATGTATGTTGTGTGTGTCTGTGTGTATGTTGTGTGTATGTATACGTGTTGAGGTGAGTGTGCATGTGTGTGCGTTTGTGTGTATATGTGTTTGAGTGTTCATGTATGTATTAAAGGTCACATTATTTCAGGCCCCTAATCTCCCACCATCTTGGTGGTGACTTTATTCCTAGTTCCCATAAAGGGGTTATTTGGGACTACAATTGATGACCTATCTGTAAGATACAGTAGATCATCAGTATGAGATCGGTGGGGTCCGACACCTGGCACCCCAATGATCAGCTGAAATCTACTGCAGTTGCAGATACATGATAAGCATATATGATCGGCCACTGACTGTGGTCTATAAGACGCACATAATATTTCGCAAGATTTTTGTTGTTAAAAAGTGCGTCATTTAGTCTAGAAAATACAGTTAGTGACAGTCACGCTTTATCTAAGAAATGCATCTTATCCCCTAACATCTTATGCTGGGCTATGTCCGCCATTAGTCATTTCCTCACCTTTCACGCAGGCTCGCACGCTGAACCCCATCTTTATTGGCAGATGATGGCTTTGTTATTCAGTTGATTAAAACATCATATATATCTCAAAATAATATCAATATAAACATCGGTTTGGGTGCAAAAAACGAGACCTCACACAGCCCCATTCCTGAAAATGTAAAACATTATGACTCTTGGGAAATGGTGACACAATCAAAATAAATTTTTCATGCGAATTTATGATTTTTTTCCCCACCACTGAAATAAAACAAAAACTATGCATATTTGGTGTCTGTGTAATAGTACTGACCTGGAGACTCATATTACCAGATCAGTGTTACCGTAAAATCAACGCTGTAAATAAAAAAACATAAAACAATTGCAGAATTGCAGTTATTTAGTGTTTGACACATTTTGAATTTTTTCCCTCATTCCAATACATAAAATGATAAAATGGATGGTGTCATTAAAAAGTACAACCATTTCCGCAACACAACCATATCAACACAAAAATAAAAATGTTATGGCCATAGGAATAAGGGAAGGAAAAAACAGAAGAGCAAAAACGAAAAAAAAAAAAATCGCCCGGTCCTTAAGGGATTAAAGGGGTTTTACCATAATGTGTGATAATAACACATGAAGCTTTACTACCTCCTGCCGCTCCAGTTCTGGCTCTTCACCGTTGCCTCTGATCTTTAGTCATTGGCTTCAGGGGTGACGTCATCACTGCAGTTCTGCAGCCAATCACTTGACTCAGTGGCCCATGCCGGCAGAGCTTCTAAGCTCAGTGATTGGCTGCAGCAGTGATTTGTGCTGTAGTTGAGCCATCACCGCTGCAGCCTGTCAAAATAGATCACAGGAAGTGCTGAAGATCCAGGGCTGGAGCAGCAGGGAGAAAGTAAAGCTCTGTGATTTTTTTCTCCCAATGGTAACCTCCTATATAGTTAAAAAAACAACCTTCCTGTAAAGACAGATAATGATTTATTACCTACCGGCCGCTGTCTCCTTTATCGCTCGCCAGCTCTTATACACATTTGGCTGATTTCACCTCTTCCTTGGAAGCCGTATTAGGAGCCTCCGTCACAGATTTTATCATATAGGACGAGCGCTCAGCCAGCAGCTATTTGCCGCTGTTCATGAGTCGCACTTAGTACCAGGGCTGTGGGGTACTCGGCACCGAGCCCATGGAAGTCTATGGGATTTGTCACTGGCAGCAGGACTTGGTCCGTGGCCCTGGGCGCTCATACAATGGGGGATATTTACAGGGGAATTGTAGATTAGATAGTTCGTGACGCCACCTGTGGTATCTGATCAATTGGACCAGCGCTGCTATATGGATCTTCACAGGGGATGTTATAGGGCAGCTAGATGGTAGGTCTCCCACAGGTGAGACTGGTCCCTGGAAGTCTATGGTGGTGCAGGGTGTAGTAAATGAAGCAGTCTCACACAAGGCAATCTCTTTCCATACCTTTACTTGTAGATGTTTCAGGCAGGTCCCGGGAAGCTGGTCGGGGTGGAGAATGCACATTCAGGATAACCGCTGAGCAGGTTAGAAGCCTCCTTTAACTTTGAATGTATGTGAGTACAAACTTGCATGAAGTCAAGTTAACTCTGTCTATCTCCAGCTTGTTCAATAGCTGCAACGCCCGGCCGACATGGTGGTAGAGTCTTCTAGTTGGTGAGAACAGAGTCCCTACTGTTGTGGCGCCTCACTCAAGGTCCTTGTTCTACCTGACTCCTTTTACGTATCAGCGCTTAGGGCTACCTTCTGCTACTTGTAGTCCAGAAAGGCCTCCGGTGTTTCTTATTACTAGGCTTGAAGCACTAGCAACGCTTCGGACCCCGGTGTCCGGTGAATTAGTGCGGGTAATCCGGTACCTGATGCACTAGTCTCTATCTTTCTCCACTGTGCCTCTCGTCCTGCTCTTGCTCTGAACATAAGCACTTGTAGCAATGATGTGAAATGTCAGCTTCTCTCCAGAGCTCACTGAACAGTTCTCAGTACACTCGATGTGGCAGCTTGTGCTGAAGTACTGGTCCTGCAGTTCTGACTGGGCTAAAGTGACTTCTTACACTCAAACCAGACTCCACTTCATGAACTTGCTCTGCCAGAATCTAGTCTGTACTCACTTCCTCCAAGACTAGACTGAACTCCGACCAGAGTGTCTTCTGTAACAGGAACTGAAAACTGAACTGAACTCCTCTCCCTCCAAGTCCAGACTGACTTGCACTGTCCTAAGACAGGAAGCTGAATGAACACTGAACTGAACGGGAATGACTCACTCCTGAGTCTCCCAAGACTTGAATGGCTGACTGCTACGTGTCACTGCCTTTTATACCCCTAGTGGGTGTGTTGGGAAATGTGAGTGACGTGAATGAATATCAAGCTTCACGGTTACCTTCTTGTGCATTTTCCTGGAATATGTGTGCCTGGCGTAGCTGGGCCACACATTCACATGACGTAAGCCGACGTTATATACAGCAATATGCAGCAGGTCTCGAGATCCAGGGAAATATCTGATCGCCAGCAATGGGGTCAGGAAGGAATTTTTTTCCCCCCTGAAGCAGAACTCTTTGGGGGGTTTTCTTTGCCTTCCTCTGGATCTTTTGGTGCCAGTGGCTCTCAGGTGGTCTCCAATGACCGCAGCTCGTTCTGTGGTCTCCATCGGGGCCAATCTGAGCGTCACTGTCACCATAGTTTAATTTCTTAAAGGGCCAGTAATATTTTCATTACAATGTTGCTTATTGCTATTCCAATAAAAAAAAAATATTCTATATAAATATATTGTGTTGTGTGGTTTCTCTTGGATTTCACCTTACACTGTGACAATGATGGGAGTGATCACTATTACCCTGAATATTCCATAACTAGACCTGGAAGTATAGGGGCTCCATACACAGAGAACAGATGTCATAATGTCAGCTCCGGCACCAAAATACATTACAATTGTTCTAGGGCTCAGTCTGTGATGGGGCACTGACATTGTATACAGTACGTCCTACACAACATACTACAGAGAGAAGAATGAAGACCGGGACACAGAGCCATAGAATACAGAAGACACAGGGTCTTGTGTAAAAGGGAAAAAACAGAGGAAAGATGTTCAACAAGTAGCCGGGGGACTCCAGGACCAAACCAGGAGGGAGGACTCAGTCATCAGTGGCTACTGTTCCCATGGAATGGCCCACATTTACCAACCGCTCTGCAGCCACTTGTTTACCTTTGTCCTTCACCTCCGTTGGTCCTTGCAGTTATTAGGTCACTACTGAAATTCTTTCTTGACTATACACAGACACGTAGGTACAAACCATGTATGCCGCCATAACTGGACACAACCAGAGTCCTGTTCCGGACCAGCGGCCTTTACAATTCAAGTCTAAGTGGGTTTATACAAGGGTCTGTCTCTATAAGAGAACCATGTGCTTGTAACGTGGACCAGCAGTAATGCAGTAACACCAGATTAATAATCTACGGGCACAGAGATGACATGGATCTTCTCAGAAAGGAAAATTGAACTCTGACATTCCCTAAGCAATAAGTTCTCACACAATTAGAGGGATAAATTGCTAGCCCTTGTTGCACCATGGTGTGTGTCCAGTGGTGGCCACTCTTAGTCTACGTTGGCTCTTTAGATTGCATGGTGATAAAGAATCTGAGGGCCACATACCTACAGGAAAAAGATCTTATAAGAGCACAGTACCATGAATTGTGGAGAACAGAATAATATTTTCCATATAATTCTATTGTATTATATTCAGGATATTTAAAAAAAGAAGTTTGGTCCTAATGTGGTGCGGGGCCAGGGTGGTAGTCGTAGCCGAGGACACTGGGTTTCTGGTGTCCTGACCTCCATCCACAGACAAACCATCAGCTTCTAACCGGCGTACCTGTTCAGGGTGCTGGTCCACAGTCAGGGCTTCCACTGCGGTGCGACCCAGCTCCTGCACACTTAGTTCCAGTGCTCAGGGTGAAAATAACGGACACAGATACCGGTTCTGATGCTAAATCAACGATTTTACTTTCTTCTTCAACGGACTCGTACACATCAGTTACATCACAGTCCACACAGCATTACTCCTGCTCTTTCCCTTTCTTACTGTCTTTGCCCTCACATGCCTTACGGGTTAATAGCACCTTAGGCGGTACCGCAGCTTCACTACTGTAGGACCTCAGTACATAGGGGATCCCGCTCATCTGCTTCGCCTCAAACTTGCCAGCTCCAAACCTATTGAGGATCTGCCACATCATGAATATTCTGTGCCCTGCACGACTCTTGGACCACGTCTCCTTCTCCCTTTCTGCTGCTGCTGTAAACTGTAGCTTCTCCGGGTGCTCCATCCTCATACAGCACCCATCTGACTGTGCCCAGGCTTCTCAGCTTTTCTCACAATGTTGCGTAGCTGCTATTGTGTCCAGGGCACAGAGCCCATGTGGACACTTCGGGCGTGCTGCCCTTTCTGAGCTATTCCCATCACCTACACTCACTTAACCCACAGCAGCTCCTCCTACATCTAGAAACTTCCTACAGCTATTTAAATCTGGAGATGCTAAGGGGAGCTGCACGGAAACTACAACCTTTACTACAAAAAGATGCCCGATTACAATCCATATTTCCAGACCCCCCACTACTATGTTTTAGGCAGCCCCCAAATCTAAGAAACATCATTGTCAGAAGCTCCCTGTCCTCCCCAACAGCTGCAGGAACCTTTCCTTGCAAACAGAAGAAGTGCAAAACCTGTCCATCTATAATGACCACGGACAAGATAAAGATCCCCAACTCCCATCAGGACTACAAGATCCCAGGTACTTTCAGCTGCATCACATCTAATGTGGTGTACCAAATTATATGTACTAAATGTCCAACTGGGGGTCTGTATGTGGGGGAGACCGGCCAAAAACTGAGAACAAGGATGAATTCTCATCGTCACACAATAAGAGAAAAAAGAATGGACCTACCTGTGGCCAAACACTTTTGTATGCCCGGTCATAGCATGATGGATATGGAATTACTGGTATTAAAAGCTAACTTCAAATCTGAGAAAGATAGAAAGATTTGGGAATATAAACTTATGATGACCTTTGACACTCTTAGTGCTGGAATGAACGTGTCACATGGATTCATGTCTGTGTACATCAATTAAGGAATCTGCTTCTCTGACCTGGGGGCATCAAAACACAATACCAGACCCCAATCAGAGGGCAATAAAACTCTCACTCCTTATCTATGAACTGTTCCAATATTTATGTTCATCCCTCTGCCATAATGACAGTTCTGCTTCACGTCACATGTCTTACCTATTGCATTATTCCTGTGTCCTCTTGTGTATAAATATGTGATTCTTCAGTTTTTGTTTTAGTCTTTGCCTGATGAAGAGACCTGAGTAGTCTCGAAAGCTTGCAATTTGTTACCATCTTTTCAGTTAGCCATTAAAAGGTATCAACCACTGAGGACTCTCAAGTCTAAATATTTTACAGCTATTTACTAACTACACTACTATGTACACTGCAGTGAACTCTATACTACCATCTTGTGGCCAAACTAAATACTGCACTGTCCCTATTATACAACATTGACTGTACATTTTAGCAGAACATATTACACACATTATCCAACAGCAATAGACTAAATATATACAAAGCAGCATAAACATTTAAAGGGTTAATCCTTGACCCTCCTTACACTTAGAAGGTATAAAATGAGGTGAAGTGGACTCTGACATTACCTATGCAATAAGTACCCACACAATTGGAGGGAGAAATTGCTAGCCCTTGCTGCACCATGATGTGTGTCCACTGGTGGCCACTCTTAGTCCATGTTGGCTCTTTAGTTTGCATGGTGATAAAAAATCATGGCCACATATCTTCAGGAAAAACATCTCATAAAGGCACGACACTATGAAGTGGCTTTTACAATGTAAGGCTAAGGAGCGTCAGAACAAGGCTCCATTAGGTTATATTGTAAAAGCCACTTCCGAGGAGCCGGCTAGTTGGAATTACGGTAAGGTCATTGAGAAGCGGAGCAGAAAGGTGCTGGATCCCAAAATAAGTGGTGGTAGGTGATTATATTAAAACTCTCTACACTACACACCGCACACATATTTAATACAAAAAATGCTGTATATAGATGAAGCTGCTTTTTTAACTAAAACTTCTGTTCTAGGATTGGTACTACCACCATATAGTGACCATATAACAGTAATATCAGCTCTACACCAGTGCTCTGCAGACCATATACAAAGGGGAAAATAAGTATTTGATACACTGCCGATTTTGCAAGTTTTCCCACCTGCAAAGAATAGAGAGGTCTGTAATTTTTAGCATAAGTACACTTCAACTGTGAGACACAGAATCTAAAAATAAAAAACAGAAAATCACATTGCATTATTTGTAAATAATTAAATTGCATTTTATTGGATGAAATAAGTATTTGATCACCTACCAACCAGCAAGAATTCTGGCTCTCACAGATCTTAGTTTTTCTTTAAGAAGCCTCCTACTCTACACTCATTACCTGTATTAATTGCACCTGTTTTAACTCATTACCTGTATAGAAGACACCTGTCCACACAATCAATCACACACCAACCTCTCCACCATGGCCAAGACAAAAGAGCTGTCTAAGGACACGGGGACAAAATTGTAGACCTGGTATGTGCTACAAGACAATAGGATAGCAGCTTGATGAGAAGACAACAACTGTTGGCGCAATTATTAGACAATGTAAGAAACAGAAGATGACTGTCAATCTTCCTTTGTCTGGGGCTCTATGCAAGATCTCGCCTCTTGCGGTAAGCATGATTGTGAGAAAGGTCAGGAATCAGCCCAGAACTACATGGGAGGACCTGGTTAATGACCTGAAGAGAGCTTGGACCACAGTCTCAAACATTACCGTTAGTAACACACTACGCCATCATGGATTAAAATCCTGCAGGGCAGGCAAGGTTCCCCTGCTCGCGCCAGCACATATACAGGCTAGTTTGAAGTTTGCCAATGACCATCTGGATGATCCAGAGGAGGCATGGGAGAAGGGCATGTGGTCAGGTGACATCAAAATAGAACTTTTTGGTATCAACTCCACAAGCCGTGTTTTGAGGAAGAAGAAGGATGAGTACAACCTCAAGACCATGAAGAACGGTGGGGAGGTGCTTTTCTGCAAAGGGGACAGGACGAATGCACCGTATTGAAGAGAAGATGGATGGGGTCATGTATTGGGTGCTCTGAAGTATGACGAGTAGTCACATTAGTAGTAAAACATTAACTTGGCACTCCAAATTGCAGTAATTGAAATTGTGAGGTTCATTGTTTCCTATTTGCCCTCCTAAATTTGGAGCTAAAGCAACATTTTAGCAATAAAAATGTAATTATTCTTTCTTCATGGCCCAATGGTATAAAATTCTGTGAGGCACATGTGGTGTGAACATGCTCACTGCACCCCAAGATGAATGATTGGTGGGTGTAGTTTGTAAAATGAGGCCATATATGGTGGGTTTCTGCTGTTCTGGCACCTCAGGGGCTCTGCCAATGTGACATGGCACCCTCAAACCATTCCAGCAAAATCTGAACTCTCTCTTCTGAGCTTCGCGCTGTGCCTCAAAAGTAGTTTTCAACCACCTATGGGGTATCAGGGTACTCATGAGAAATTGCACAAAAAATAGGGTCCATTTTTTTCTTTTACTCATGTAAAAATTTAAAAAATGTTGCGGGAAAAAAAACATTGCTGTGGTAAAAATTGGATTTTTTTATTTTCATGATTCTACGATATAAACTTCTGTGAAGCACCAAGGTGCTCACCACACATCTAGATAAATACCTTCAGGGGTCTAGTTTCCAAAATGGGGTCACTTATGTGGGGTTTCAATGGTTTAGACACATCAGGGGCTCTCCAAACGCGACATGGCGTCAGCTCTTGATTCCAGTCATTTTTGCTTTCAAAAAGTCAAACATTGCTCCTTCCAAGCCTGCAGTGTGCCCAAACAGTAGTTTCCCCCCACATATGGGGTATCGGCGTACTCAGGAGAAATTGCACAACAAATGTTGAGGTCCATTTATTCTATTACCCTTGTGAAAATAAAAAACATTGGGGCTAAAGTAAATTTAAAAAATAAAAAGCGTAAAATCATTTTTTCTTTCCACATTGCTCTAGTTCAGTGATGGCGAACCCAATGGCATGCGTGCCAGAGAGGGCACGCAGAGCCCTCTCAACTGGCACGTGGCCTCGCCTCATTGTTGTTCCCTGACTGCAGCTTCCTGCCTCACACATTGAGCGGTGCGGCCGCGGAGCTGACAGATGATGTCATCCAGCCGTGGCCAGCAGCGCCGCTCAATGTGTGAGAGGAAGGAAGCTGCCGGCGCGGAAAGGTGAGTGCCGCCACTGTGCCAGTGAAGCTGCTGTGTGTGTGTGTGGTGAGTGCGGCCACTGTGGTGTGTGTGTGGGGGGGGAGAGCGGCCGCTGTGGTGTGTGTGTGTGGTGAGTGCGGAAGAGAGAGGAAGGAAGCTGTCGGCGCGCGGAGAGGTGAGTGCGGCCGCTGTGCCAGTGAAGCTGGTGTGTGTGTGTGTGGTGAGTGCGGAAGTGAGAGAAAGGAAGCTGCCAGCGCGCGGGAGGTGAGTGCGGCTGCTGTGCCAGTGAAGCTGGTGTGTGTGTGTGTGTGTGGTGAGTGCGGCTCCTGTGGTGTGTGTGTGTGTGTGTGGTGAATGCGGAAGTGAGATGAAGGAAGCTGCCGGCGTGCAGAGAGGTGAGTGCGGCCGCTGTGCCAGTGAAGCTGTTGTGTGTGTGGTGAGTGCAGCCGCTGTGGTGTGTGTGTGTGTGTGTGGTGAGTGCGGAAGTGAGAGGAAGGAAGCTGCCGACGTGCAGAGAGGTGAGTGTGGCCGCCATGGGCATACCCACCGTGGGGCAGGGGGGGGCAGCTGCCCCTCCCTAGAAGCAGGGCACACAATGAAAGAGAGCGGAGAGAGCAGCACAATGCCGGCTCCCTCTGCCACAGGTTGCAGTGTCTGTGTGCACAAAAACTGGGCACACTCAGAATTGTGTAAATGAAATTTAATACGTGCACCTGATCACTAGTAACAGACGTTTCGGTCTATATTGACCTTCATCAGTGTACTAAAATAAACATAATAAGTGATCAATATTAGTTATGAAACAGAAATGAGGTATAAACACGTATATACAGAGTCATAGGATTATTAGGATACTCGCAACAGAGGGCATCCAATATCATAGCTGTCCAAAATATTCAGTATTGAGAAAATGCAAAATAGAACATTGTATAAGCTGCAGACATACCTAGTGGCAGTGTATACCCAATACAGTGGGATATATAGGTTCTATCTGTGGATCAAAATTGTGAAGATGAGGTTAAGAGGATTAATGTTTGCTTATAAAGGAGGTGCGGAATATAACATACCCGTTGCACTGAGTGCTATGGTGAACGGCTAAAAAGAAAATTTATGGTAACAGTGAGTAAAGGTATATGATGCCCATAATATCTATTCGTGGGTGATGGAAAATAAACATACCGCTCAAAAGGTGAAATTCCTGTTTAGGCTGTCAGTAATCACTGATAATAGGAATTAACTGTGGAGATACATTTGAGCGCTGCTCAGTGATGACAGGTTCTAGTGATGGTGGTCTCGGCATTAACATCAAAAGTGCACTTACCAAATTTGACTATATTCTAGATGAGATCCCAGTGACGCGGTATCCACCGCTTGTCTCGTGGTGGCAGGGAGTTAAAAGGGCTGCATTAAATAGGGGTATAATCTCTCAGTGGCGCTCAGCGCCAAACCGGAAGTGCTCATGCCGGAAGTGACGTCGGCGCTTTTAGCCAGAACGTGGAGGAAGGGTTCTGTGTTCCACGCAATGTGCTTGCGTTCCGATTAGAGTGCGCATGACAGGAAGTTAGTAGTGGGGCAGTGCGCTGTGAAAACAGAAGTGACCATCCATCACAATATATTTAATAGCGGTTCTGTGGAAAAAAGACAAAAAATTGGATCAGCGGTATTTATCATCAAATATGTTTAACATATGTCCATAGTACATGTAGAAATTATAGGAAAGCATGGAGATCATAATCCTTGTTTAATCCCTTAGGATGTAAAGTATCAAGTTCATGGATCCAATATGCCTCTCTTCTTTTTAATTGGGTTACACGATCACCCCCTCGCCGAGATATTGGTACATGTTCAAGTACTTGATAACGCAGTTGGGCAATATTATGGCCCTTTGAAATGAAGTGATGGGGGATGGGTAGCAGAGTATCTTTGCATCTTATGGTAGATTTGTGTTTAGATATCCTATTCTTCACACTTTGTATGGTTTCACCTATATAAAGGAGGCCACAGGGACATTTAATTAGGTACACCACATAATTGGAATTACATGTGAAATAATCCTTGATGGTATACCTTTTCCCAGTATAAGGATGGTGTACGGTATTGCCCCTAAGGACATTGTTGCATTGTTGGCAACAGAGACAGGGGAAAGTACCCATCTTGGGATGTTGTAAGAATCTTTGAGTAATACCAGGTTTCTTTGGGCCAATATCTGCCCTGATTAAACTATCTTTAAGGTTCCGCGGTCGCCTAAAACACGGCATAAAAGGTTCTTTAAAGGCCAAAACTTCAGGATGGGCTGATTGAAGAATATGCCAGTTTTGCCGTATGGCTGTATGAATCTTATAGGCTGATGGGTGGTAGTCATGTACAAATGGTATCCTCGTCCCTTTGTCTCTTTGTTGGTCCCTATCGGGAGGTTTAGTCCTAACTGTGTGAGGAGGATATCCTCTGTCTAAGAATTTAGATTGCATCTCTGTTATCCTGTGTGCACAGTCTCACCAGAGGAGCTTCTTCCTGGCTGCAGCAGCTGTAGTTTCACTTTCTGCCCTGCAGGCTCTGGTTGTCTCAGCCACACTGGGTCCTAGTGCCCTCTGTGTGCAGACACTGGACACTTCCTGCTCCTGCCTCAGCCACTGCCTGCAAGCTTCATGGTAAGAGGGGATGGAATTTATTAAATTCATTCTGCTCAGGCATGTCATGGTCACTGTAGGGGGAATGTGAGAGGATGGGGGTATTGTGGGGGAGGGGTACAGGGCACTGGGGTGAATGTAAGAGGATGGGGGTATTGTGGGGGCTAGGGCACTGGGGGGTTAATGTGAGAGGATGGGGTATTGTGGGGGAGGGTTACAGGGCACTGGGGTGAATGTAAGAGTATGGGGTATTGTGGGGGCTAGGGCACTGGGGGGGTTAATGTGAGAGGATGGGGTATTGTGGGGGAGGGGTACAGGGCACTGGGGTGAATGTAAGAGTATGGGGTATTGTGGGGGCTAGGGCACTGGGGGGGTTAATGTGAGAGGATGGGGTATTGTGGGGGCTAGGGCACTGGGGGGGTTAATGTGAGAGGATGGGGTATTGTGGGGGCTGAAGTGGGGAGGGGCAACAGGGCACAGAGAGTGAATGTGAGAGGATGGGGTATCGTGGGGGAGGGGATACAGGGCACTGGTTGGTGAATGTGAGAGGATGGCGATATTGTGGGGGCTGGCGCACAGGGGTTAATGTGAGAGGATGGGGTATTGTGAGGAAGGGTGGACAGGTCACTGGGGTTGAATGTAAGAGGATGGGGTATTGTGGGGCTAGGGCACTGGGGGTTTACTGTGAGAGTATAGGGGTATTGTGGGGACTGAAGTGGGGAGGGGCAACAGAGCACTGAGGGGTGCATGTGAGAGGATGGGGGTATTGTGGGGTCAGTGGAACAGAACACTAAGGGGTGCATGTGAGACGATGGGCTGTTGGGGTGTGGATGGGGGACAGGGGAGGTAGGGGGCTTTTTTTTACTTGTGAGCTCCTTAATACTTTAATAATAGATTAATTTTTCAGTATTATTATAACAAGGGCATAGACAGACGGCCGTATAACTCATGCGAGGATCGCACTGCAATCCTCGGACTTGCTGGTATCGCTCCTGACATGAGCGCGACTGCCATGTATAATATATGGTATATACAGCGTAGTGTCGCATACACTGCTGTATTATACAATATACAACAGTTCTAATGCTCCATACCTAATATGCAGGATAATGTACAGTGTATATGATGTAACCTGTATAAGATGCGACATTGGCTTGCCCCCCCCCTAGTTTTGATCCTGGGTACGCCCATGGTGGCCGCTGTGCCAGTGAAGCTGCTGTGGTGTGTGTGTGTGTGTGTGGTGAGTGCAGCTGCTGTGGTGTGTGTGTGGTTAGTGCGGCCGCTGTGGTGTGTGTGCTGAGTGTGGCCGCTGTGGAGAGATGATGGCGGTGATAGGAAGAGGGCCAATGATGGGGAGAGGGCCAATAATGGGGAGAGGGCCAGTGATGGGGAGAGGGCCAATGATGGGAGTAATGGGGAGAGGGCCAGTGATGGGGACAGGGCCAATGATGGGAGTGATGGGTTAGAGGGCCAGTGATGGGTTAGACAGCCAGTGATGGGTTAGAGGGCCAATGATGGGGAGAGAACCAATGATGGGAGTGATGGGGAGAGGGCCAGTGATGGGGACAGGGCCAATGATGGCAGTGATGGTGAGAGAGCCAATGATGGCGGTGATGGGGAGAGGGCCAATGATGGGAGTGATGGGGAGAGGGCCAATGATGGGGACAGGGCCAATGATGGGAGTGATGGTGAGAGGGCCAATGAAGGTAGTGATATGGAGAGGGCCAATGATAGCGGTGATGGGGAGAGGGCCAATGATGGGAGTGATGGGGAGAGTGCAACAATAGTGGTGGGGAGTGGGCAGTGATGGGGAGAGGGCCAATGATGGGAGTGATGGGGAGAGTGCAACGATGGTGGTGGGGAAGAGGGCAGTGATGGGGAGAGGGCCTGTAAGGTTCTGTGTACATGTTCCTGAAACTCAGTTTGTTCGTCAGCCATTTTACTTTCTGTCTTGCTGCAGCTATCTTGCCCTCAGTCAAAATGGAGTTTCCAGCTTGCATGTTCCCGCCCTGATTCTCTCCTTTTGCTTCTTAAGCAGCCACAGCTGAGCAATCAGTGCTTCAGAATCTAGCCTGCAGTGAACCTGTGACCTGACTCCTAAAGCCTTGGACCTTGTACTCCAGCTATTCCTACTGAGGAACTCTGAAGCACTTGTGGACTCTGAACCCTGCTCTTTGAAAGACCCACGTTTGCATGGACTTACGGTAACAGAGAAGAAGATCCTGAACCTGTTGTGGAGAGTGATTGCTGAGCTTAGATTACTCTGGCCTGCTGTGTCTCCTGCTTTTGTATCTGCAAACTGTGTGACTATTTTTGCCACTTGTATGAAGTAATACAAGACCTTCTATATCAAACCTGTGTCTCATGTATTTTCATCGCACCCAAGCACAAGACGCTATATGAACTGTACTACATACATTACAAGATTCTGAAGCCAAAACGTTAGTGTCTGCTGGGTCTGGAAAGGCTGTGTCTGCTGTAACTGTGGATATCGGATGTCCGGTTGTACTTTCTGTGATGACAGTGGTTGTGACTTCTCACAACCATTCCAGGTGAGCAATTCCCTTAAGTGTTTTTTTTTCTGCAGTGTTACCACAGGTAAACACTATTGTTTTTTTTGTTTTTTTTCTCTTTTCTCTTTTTTTGTCTGCTGTAACTGTGGATATCAGATGTCCGGGTGAACTTTCTGTGATGATAGTGGTTGTGACTTCTCACAACCATTCCAGGTGAGCAGTTCCCTTAATTTTTTTTCTCTCTGCAGTGTTACCACAGGTAAACACTATTGTTTGTTTGTTTTTCTCCTCTCCTCTTCTTCCAGTACTCCTGTCTTAAAAGATCTGGAAAATGGAGGCCCGCATAAAGGAACTTTGCGGAGTGACTGATAATATCCTTGCAGATTTGCAGAATATAAAGACCCGTTTTTCAAGCCTACAGGACCTCACTAATCACAATTTGCAAGTGTTTGGACAGACTGCCCAGGATTTGCGAGCCAGGATTGAGGTTCTAGAAGAGCGAGTCCAGGCTCCTGCCGTAGCCCCGAGTTCTGATATTCCCAAGTTGCCCCCTTTTCGTTTTGGCGGTGAACGTGAGAAATTCAGGGGATTTATTAATCAATGCAATCTTTTTTTTTCTGCACATGCTTCACAATTTCCCACTGAACGATCTAAGGTGCTTACTATAATTATGTTGCTTACCAACAAGGCTTTGATGTGGGCAAACCCTCTGATTGAGACTGAGGATGATTGTTTGAATCACCTTGATGATTTTATTTCAGCCATGGGGCAGGTGTTTGATGACCCCAATCGAGGTGCAACAGCTGAAGCAGCCATGTTAGCTTTGCGCCAAGGTAAGCACTCGGTAGCTGAATATGCCTTGGATTTCAGGAGATGGGCCCTTGATACCACCTGGGACAGTTCCGCCAAAAAAATCTATTTTTCGAAAGGGGTTATCTCCACTGATTAAGGATGAACTTGCTCGTGCCGACCCTCCCACTGCGTTAGGTGACTTTATTAACTACTGCATCCGTATTGATACTCGTCTGACTGAACGCAGGCAAGAGAGATGGTTCGAAAGCAATCGCACTAACCTTTTCCTACCTTCCTCTCCAGCTAAGGAACCTTTGAGTAGGATTACACGGGAACCTGAACCTGAACCCATGCAGGTAGACTCTTTACAACGACGGGTTAGTGATGCACGCAAGGAACATCGTTTTAAGGAGAATCTATGTTTCTATTGTGGTAAGTCAGGGCACTTCATTATAAACTGCCCCAGCCATTCTCGTAAGACTACTGCAGCACTCATTCATTGTGAGTGTTGCGAGAGGGGACCTGTCAGGTCCGAGCCTCAGGCTCCAGAGAGATCTGCAGCAACAGATCTTGATTTCTCGGACTTAAACTCCGTTACCTCTGAGGACGTTGACTGTGTAAACGCTGCCATTTTTCAAGTTTCCTCAGCGGTGTCCCAGCTGAGTTGTAAGAAAAACAATTCTCATTGCTTTCTTTCCATCAAACTCTGGGTTGATTCAGCTTGGGTGTCTAGCTCTGCTATGATCGACTCAGGGGCAAGTGGAAATTTTATGGATGTCTCCTTTGCTCTGAAACAGGGGATACGTTCAGTGAAGAAGGCTACTCCAGTACAGATGGAGACTGTGGATGGCTCCCTGCTGACCTCTGGACCAGTGGATCAGGAAACAGAGCCTTTGAGGGTTCTTATGGGTAAAGATCATCAAGAGAAACTGACCTTTATGCTTATCTCTTCTCCCCACTTTCCCATTATTCTAGGGCTACCATGGCTGCAGGCTCAGAATCCTACCATTAACTGGGAGACCAAGGAATTACACTTTCCAGAGAAACAGATGAGTCCAAAAGTTTCAGCTTGCTCTGTTCCTAAAGGAACCATGTCAGTCCCTGAACTACCAGCTGTATACCAGGACTATGTGGATTTATGTGACAAGAAGAACGCTGACCAGCTTCCTCCTCACCGTTCATATGATTGTCCAATTGAATTATTGCCTGGAGCAGAGATACCTTTTGGTAAGATCTACCCCCTGGCGGGGCCCGAGCTAAAGGCTTTAAAGGATTACATAGACGAAAATCTAGCCAAGGGCTTCATACGCCCCTCTTCATCTCCTGCAGGTGCACCCATCTTCTTTGTAAAGAAGAAAGATGGATCTCTGAGACCATGCGTAGACTATAGGGAACTCAATAAGGTTACTATTAGAAACCGTTATCCATTGCCTTTAATCCCTGAGTTATTGGAGAGAGTGCGACATGCCAAAATTTTCTCTAAACTAGATCTTCGTGGGGCCTATAACTTAGTCCGTATTAGACCTGGGGATGAATGGAAGACTGCATTCAGGTCACGCTATGGACACTTTGAATATCTAGTTATGCCTTTTGGTCTGAGTACCGCCCCAGCCACTTTCCAACACTTGGTGAATGACATCTTCAGGGATCTCCTAGATACATTCGTGGTGATTTATCTGGATGATATTCTAATTTTTTCTAACTCCACAGAGGAACATCATGGACATGTGAGAATGGTCTTGGAACGTCTAAGACAAAATCATCTTTACATCAAACTTGAAAAGTGTGAATTCCATAGGACCGAAATTCAATTTCTGGGGTATGTACTGTCTACACAAGGAATTAGTATGGATGGAAGCAAAACCCAAGCCATCAAGGATTGGCCAAGTCCTAGAAATGTGAAGGAGGTACAGCGCTTCATCGGGTTTGCCAACTTCTATAGACGTTTCATTAGAAATTTCTCTGAGGTAGTGTCACCTATCACCCAACTTACCCGGAAAGAGTCTAGGTTCTCCTGGACTCCCCAAGCCCAGGAAGCATTTTCCCGTCTAAAAGATAAATTTACCACTGCACCTATCCTAGTACATCCCAACCCCGAGCTTGCCTTCATAATAGAGGTGGATGCTTCAGACTGTGCCTTTGGAGCTATACTCTCTCAGAGAACAGGTGAGAAGAATGTCTTGCATCCCTGTGCCTTCTTTTCCCAGCAGTTGTCTTCGGCTGAGAGGAACTACGATGTGGGCAATAGAGAGTTGTTGGCCATTATTGCCGCCTTCAAAGAATGGAGACACCTTCTTCAGGGAGCTGCACAGCAAATAGTCGTCCTGACAGACCATCGTAACCTTGAGTTTATCAGGTCGGCTAAGTGCCTGACTCCTCGCCAGGCTCGCTGGAATCTTTTCTTAAACCAATTTAATTTTATCATTTCTTATAGACCAGGATCGCGCAATGGAAAGGCTGATGCACTCTCTAGGATTTACTCAGCAGAGACACGTCCAATTACTCCTCCTAAGACTATTCTTCCTGACTCTAGATTCCTAGGAGTAATTCATAATCAAGACCTACTTAAGGACATCAAGGAAGCATACCATGCGGATTCCTTTTTGGCACAACCCCCAAGGGACGTAAGTCTTGTCTTTAAGAATGGTGTGTGGATTCAGGGACAACGCCTGTATATTCCTGAAACAGTCAGATTGAGAGTATTGCAACTCATTCACGATTCCAAGATAGCTGGGCATAGAGGAATTCTAAAGACACAGGAATTTCTCTCTCGTTTCTTTTGGTGGCCCACTTGCAGGAAGGATGTTTTAAACTATGTCACTTCATGTGAAGTCTGTGCAAGATGCAAAACACCTCGCTCCTCACCAACTGGTCTGTTACAGCCTCTTCCCACCCCGTCCCGCCCGTGGGGATCCATTTCTATGGACTTCATTGTGGAGTTACCAACCTCTCAAGGGAAGAACACCATTCTAGTGGTGGTTGACCGTCTAACAAAGGCAGCTCATTTTATCCCTTGTGTCGGCTTACCCACTGCAAAACAGACATCAGATTTGATGATTAAAGATGTGTTTCGCTTACATGGAGTACCGGATGAGGTTATTTCGGATCGAGGGGTGCAATTCACTTCTAGGTTTTGGCAAAATTTCTGTGCAGCATTGGACATTAAAGTAAACCTTTCTTCTGCTTTTCATCCCCAGACTAATGGACAGACCGAACGAACCAATCAAACCCTGGAGCAGTATCTCCGCTGCTTTATCTGCCACCTACAGGATGATTGGGTGGATCTACTTCCATTAGCTGAGTTCTCGTATAACAACTCTCAGAGTGCCTCCACTAAGCAGTCTCCTTTTTACTCTAATCTAGGTTATCATCCTAACATTCTACCACGATTTCCCATAGAAACGCCTTTACCAGCAGTGGCTGAAAGAATCACGTCTTTACAGAAGAATATGGATCTTCTAAAGGAGAATCTGGAATCGGCTCAGGAAAGGTACAAGAAAGCAGCAGATAAATTTCGTAAACCTGCACCAGCTTTCAAGGTAGGAGACTTGGTCTGGCTGTCAACCAGAAATCTTAAGTTAAGGATTCCATCGTCTAAGTTGGGACATAAGTACATTGGACCCATAAAATCAGTAAAATTATAAGTGCCGTTGCTTGTCGTCTTCAACTGCCCAGAACTATGAGAATTCACCCTGTCTTTCATGTATCCCTACTAAAGGCTGCGACACCCAATACGTTTCCTGGACGTTCTTCTCCTTGCCCTGACCCAGTGCTAGTCGATGGTCAGGAAGAATTTGTGGTGGAAAGGATTTTAGATTCCAGGTTGTATAGAAATCAGTTACAATATCTGATTAAATGGCAGGGCTACCCAGTGGAGGACAACTCATGGGAACCAGTCAATAACGTTAATGCTCCTCGCTTGCTCCGTCAGTTTCATCAGAGGTACCCACACAAGCCTGGTCTGAAGTCATCCGGAGGTTGTCCTTAAGGGGGGAGTAATGTAAGGTTCTATGTATATATTCCTGAAACTCAGTTTGTTCGTCAGCCATTTTACTTTCTGTCTTGCTGCAGCTATCTTGCCCTCAGTCAAAATGGAGTTTCCAGCTTGCATGTTCCCGCCCTGATTCTCTCCTTTTGCTTCTTAAGCAGCCACAGCTGAGCAATCAGTGCTTCAGAATCTAGCCTGCAGTGAACCTGTGACCTGACTCCTAAAGCCTTGGACCTTGTACTCCAGCTATTCCTACTGAGGAACTCTGAAGCACTTGTGGACTCTGAACCCTGCTCTTTGAAAGACCCACGTTTGCATGGACTTACGGTAACAGAGAAGAAGATCCTGAACCTGTTGTGGAGAGTGATTGCTGAGCTTAGATTACTCTGGCCTGCTGTGTCTCCTGCTTTTGTATCTGCAAACTGTGTGACTATTTTTGCCACTTGTATGATACAAGACCTTCTATATCAAACCTGTGTCTCATGTATTTTCATCGCACCCAAGCACAAGACGCTATATGAACTGTACTACATACATTACAGGGCCAGTGATGGGGAGAGGGCCAATGATGGGAGTGATGGGGAGAGGGCCAATGATGGGAGTGATGGGGAGAGGGCCAATGATGGGAGTGATGGGGATAGTGTAATGGTGGTGGGGAGAGGGCAATGATGGGGAGGAGGAAATGATGGAGGTGGTGGAATTTCTACATGAAGGGGATCATGATGGGGCATATTTCTACGTGAAGGGGATCATGATGGGGCATATTTCTGCATGAATGGGATCATGATGGGACATATTTCTGCATGAAGGGGATCATTATGGGCATATTAGTGTATAAAGGGGATCATGATGGGGAATATTTCTGCATGAATTGGATCATGATGGGGCATATTTCTGCATGAACGGGATCATGATGGGGCATTTCTACATGAAGGGGATCATGATGGGCATATTTCTACATGAAGGGGCTCATGATGGGACATTTCTACATGAAGGGGATCATGATGGGGCATATTTCTGCATGACTGGGATCATGATGGGGCATATTTCTGCATGACTGGGATTATGATGGGGCATATTTCTACATGAATTGGATCATGATGGGGCATATTTCTGCATGAATGGGATCATGATGGGGCTTATTTGTGCATGAAGGGGATCATGATGGGGCATATTTCTGCATGACTGGGATTATGATGGGGCATATTTCTGCATGAATTGGATCATGATGGGGTATATTTCTGCATGAATGGGATCATAATGGGGCTTATTTCTGCATGAAGGGGATCATGATGGGGCATTTGGCACGTGTTGGCACTTTGTCATAAATAATTGGGTTTTAGGTTGCAGTTTGGGCACTCGTTCTCAGAAAGGTTCGCCATCACTGCTCTAGTTCCTGTGAAGCACCTGAAGGGGTGATAAACCTTGAGGGGTGCAGTTTTTAGAATGGTGTCACTTTGGGGTATTTTCTGTCATTTAGGCCCTTCAAAGTCATTTCTAATGTGATACGGTCCTTAAAAAATGATTTTGTAAATTTTGGAGGAAAAATGAGAATTGCTGGTCAACTTTTAACCTTTTTAACTTCCTAACAAAAAAACAATTATGTTTCAAAAATTGTGCTGATGTAAAGTAGACATGTGGGGAATGTTATTTATGTACTATTTTGTGTGACATAACTCTCTGGTTTGAGGGCATAAAAATTAAAAGTTTGAAAATTTCTGAATTTTCCGATGTTTTCACAAATAGACAGGAATAATATTGAACAAATTTTACCACTATCATGAATCCATTGAAGCGTTCCAGAGTTATTACCACACAAAGTGACAGTGGTCAGAATTGAAAGAATTGGCCTGGTCATGAAGGTGAAAACAGGATCTGGCACGAAAGGGTTAAGAAAGTATTTGGGTTTTTTTTACCATTCGCATTATGGACTCTCTGTTTGTTTTTTGCTCTTTTTGACATACGAATATGTAGATTTTTTGCACCTAGGTAGCTCGCTCTGTACTATCTATAAAGGTTCCTATTGTTGCACTGGTTTTTGTTACTATATTTCTTTCTAATATAATTTAATATATTTCCTATAGTGTCCTATATAACAGTTAACTATACCTATATTTTTTGGAGCTGGGAATGTGGCAGTAAAATAAGATAAATAAATCATTTTATGTATGTGGAATATGGTGGTTGGAAGATCCTGCATCCCCATGAGGAAAACTTTGTTGTTTTACAATGTAGGCTATTAATATGGGCATACAGGTTATAGACTGCTGAGGAGAAAAATCCCTGTATGCCTCATATCAGATGTGTTGCTGCTGAAAAATAATCTTTTATCACTTTATTTAAATGACCTCTCCCAGGTTCTGCGGAGGACGCTACCTGGAAGATAACTCTGCCCCAGAGCTTATTTTGCATGATGGGGAGTTACCAGTGTGATATGTGATGGCCGCTTTCTGCTCTCCTGATCTCACTGTAGAGCTGTGTGTGATTATACCTGACACATCTGCAGGTTCCTCTCAGCTTCCATCTCACAGGCAGACAGGGTTGTAATGTAGTTGCAATACAGCAGAGCTGAGAGAGAGAAGCAAAAAATAGTGTTTGCAAGAAGACAAATTTAATTTCTCCTGTTCTGTGTTAGTTACTTGTCTTACACTGGTAACTCTCCCTCATGTATAATAATCTCTGGAGGTAGAGTTATCGTCCTGTGTCCTCCCCAGAGTCTGGAAGAGGTCACTTATATAAAGTGATAAAAGATGATTTTTCAGCAATAACACATCTGATATGAGACATTCATCACTCTCCTCAGCAGTCTATAACCTGTATGCCCATATTAATAGTTTAGATAGGTCAAATGTGACCTTTGCTTAAACTGTGAACTGTCAGCAACGTTGATCACAAGTATTGGACTGTCAACAGTAAATGTCAAGAACATGCCTCTTTTGGGTGCAGAAGTGAACAACTAGTGTAATTCCTGTTATCCTTTGTATGCTGGTTGTTTGACTACTAAAATGGACTTTGTTTTTAACAAACTGTCAAGTTTCTTCATCTTGGAAATGGAGAAATCTGGAGCCACACAGACTGTGGCAGGGAAGGACCTGAAAGTATCTACAGTAACAACATTACACACACCCAAGGACCCTGTTTTTCTGTAACGTGCCAGGGTGTCAGATTAAAGACACTCGCCTATGGCTACCGCCCCAGGGCACGTTTACACTTCATGTAAAAAATGACTTGGCATCACACTCCAAATGAAAGATGTTCATCTTTATTTACTAAATACACAGCAAACAATCGCTCCAGCTTTATGTATTGTGTTATTAACAGTTTCTGCGCAGTTACAGGGCAATAGAAAATTCATATGTTTACTTTGTATGAATTTGAAATGTGACACAAGTTTGAGAGATGTGTTGGTGTTTTTAGCTAATTTCTTCTTATCATCCACATACATAGGTGGGATTTTTGATGATTCAGATTCATACTTTTCATTCTAAGCCGAGTCTTAGCTGCAAGATGATCCACATCCATGCTGTGACAAGAAAAAGAGGATGTTTAGTTTTACTATTACAATAAGTTATTACATGAGAATAGAAACAATGTGCCTACAGTCCATACTATGAGCCATAGGTGCTCATTCTATCTTTGTATGGTGCCTCTTATAATGAAACATGCCATGTTTTGTTGGATCAATATAAAATCTAAGAAAAAAAAAGTGATTTCTTCATTATGGTGTATAATGGCAAACCCCTCTATAATTTATTAAAAAAAAATACTACCGCTTCCAAAAATATCACCCCAAATTTACTGATTTACTATAAAGCACATAAGCAAATATAGTTGTTATGATTATGAACTTTTTTACACGTTTTATTCGTTGTATGGACTAAGGTGGAAACAACCAGTATTTTGTAATTATTACATTTGTTCATTAATTTGATACAACTATAGCGAACCATAACTTTTAAAACGTTTTTCCCAAATACACTATAAGGGACACAAAAACAGCTTGAAATTAGCAAATGTCTTTTCACTTTTCTGGTGAATTTCATTTAAATTGACTAGTGTCTTTTATATGATGATATGACATTCATATATAAGGAATGATGATCACTACCTGTCCGTGTCCAGGTCCGTGTCCATGTCCATGCTGCTTATCATGGCATCCATGTGTTTGGGGAGGGCAGCCTGGAGCACCATGTCCATGCTGCTCATCATGGCATCCATGTGTTTGGGGAGGGCAGCCTGGAGCACCATGTCCATGATGTTCATGCTGGCCATGGGGTCCATGTGGTCCTGGTAGAATGACACATCCACCTGGAAATCCACCTATAGGAGGGGGGTGAGTAGGTCCAGGATATCCTGGGTTGAGGTCAGCGCCTGTAGGATACTGGCCTGGATTGGGTCCTTGTTGAGGAGGACAACATGGTGCCGGTTGAGGATGACATCCTGGTGCCTGGTGCTGTCCACAGGGTGTGCCTAACATACAAAATGGAATTGTAAGAAAGTGAAATCATTGTGTATCAATGTCAAAGACAATGTCTATGAGAAAGAGTTGAAACGTGAAAGGAGATTTTTGGCATATATGGATGTAGATAGCATGTTAGCATCATAACATAAAAGTAGAGGTGAGGAAAAAACTTTGCAGGATCCTGGTCCAACGGCCACAGGACCAGAGCCCTGCAGACCTCCTCCTACCTGCTGAGCACCCCAGCACCCCTTTTGGTTAGTAGGCCTGGCACAACAAAATGCATGCTTTTCGCTGAGCCAACTAATCAGATGAGGCACCAGTGATGCCAAAAGAAAGGAGTACAATTTCAAGGCTTTGGTCCAACAGCCATGAAATACTGATGTGGCCACAAAACCAGGGTCATGCGAATTTTATTCCACAACTTTAGTTTAGAGTTATACAAATTTTAAACATTTTTTTAAAGCTGTATTTGCTGTAAAATAAACTATTCTCATGTATTCTTTCACCTAGTTGTCCAGTGCTGAAATTCATGAAGTGCTCCTGGTCTTTATGTGGCTACTGCAGCCAAACAGTGGCCTCAATGGTCGTGTACTAAACTAATAGCCTTAACACTCACATTCTGTACTATTGGCATCATGGCTCCACATGTTGAGTAGTGATGCTAATGATTGACTGCAGTGGTTTAATTCCAGTCACTTGTAAACAAAGACTGGGAGCCCCTCTTTTCCTGATTACGGATGTAGAAAAGAGGCAAGTATCGTTTGCTTTATTTTATTTTATCCAGGAGGTGAAAGAAGAAGATTTTTCTGATAAGAAACTTTGTAATACAAGGATACCTTATCTCCACTTGTACTATTTAATCACTCTTTAAAATAGTTTTTGTTTATTTACCTTGGTTTGGGTACGACATTGTATTTCTGTAAAGAAATAAAATGAAATAAAAATATATTAACCTGTTACAAAGGCAGTGGAAACTACTAATGAAAATGTTGCATATTCACATTGTAATATATTAGTATTATTATTTATTTTTAAAGAACCATTGCTTCCCTAGTGCTGTACATGTGCAGAGGTTTTATAAGCAAAATACATACCGCTATATAAATTACAATGAACAAACTAAAAGTGACAGATCCGTACAGAGGGGAGAGGACCATGCCCTCAGGGCTTATAATCTCTAGGGTAATGGGGAAGGACACTGTGAGGGACAAAGTAAATGTTTCTCCCCTCTTGAAATATGCCCCCACCCTTGGGACTCCAAAGGATCATTGTTTTCTTAAAATGCCAGGAACAGGCTCTTTGAAGATATTAACACAAGGGTGTGAAATCGTGTGAAGCTACAGCCAAACTGAACTCTTTTGTCTGACTCCAGCACATGGAGACCCCCATGGCACAACAAGTCACAGCAAGGCTCTGAGGTATTGAATCTGGAAAATGACCTATAATAACAGAATGCAATATCTCTGAGACTAGTCGTGCACATAATTGGAATCGGCATTCCTTCCCCCATACGCCCATGCCCGGCAGCCACCTGTAGCATTTTGCGTTATTTAGTTATAAAGCATAGCTAACAGGAATTACATACAGTAGGCATATTTAGTCTCTATGTGCCGATAAAATACACCAGAATCCAGTGGCACCGCTGCCATTCCATTCAGAGCTTCGGGCGGAAAGTTATGGGCCATCCACGGTTCTGGACAGAAAATCATATTCTCAGACATGAGAGGAGAGAGGCTGCACAAGCCCAGGGGTCGGAGCAGAGTGTGGGAGGGAACAGCCTAGGAGATATAAGGCAGCCCCTCATTTTGGACTTAGTTTTTCTACTGGCAGGAGTATCCATTACAAGAGGCAGCCAGGAAAAGCCTGTAACTAAGATTTGGACCTGTGATCCATCAGTACCTCCCTGTGGTCACATGCTACATAACACAGTAATTGCAACCTACCTATACCCTACCCTCCTACTACACTCCTGACTGCATACTTGTATATTGTTCTGTAAATATATGCCTGTATGTTTCTAGTGCACCTTTTCGGCAATTAAATATAAAATTAATCTTGGGTTGCTCTCTTATCTCGATACATGAATACCCACGTCTGCACACTCCGTTGTATATTATACGCTATCCGGGTTTGTTTCTGACCTGATATAAGCGTGTTGTCGGACGGGGATTATTTCAAATGAGGAACTGGTGGCAGCATACCGTACTGGTTAGTGAGGAACTCTGTTAGTGACTGCCAGAAAGTTTATATATACAGGGTGGTCCAAAAGTAGGTGGACAGTATGTGTAATAGGGTTATGAAGCGGGAGATTTATCAAACATGGTGTAAAGTGAAACTGACTCAGTTGCCCTTAGTAACCAATCATATTCCACTTTTCATTCTTCACAGACTCTTTGGAAAATGAAAGGTGGAATCTGATTGGTTGCTAAGGGCAACTGAACCACTTTCACAGATCCAGTTTTCACAGATAAATCTCCCCCAAAATGGCAAATAATTTAAATACAGATCAAAGAAAATGGATTTTAAAAGAGTATTGGAAATCTCAAAATGCTGAAACAGTTAGAGCAAATTGGGTTGAAACATTTGGTACTCAAGCCCCAAAGAGACAAACCATTTACCGCATTCATGATAAATTCGATGCCACTGGCTCAATCCTTAATGCTTCAAAAACTGGTCGACCCAAAACAGCCTGTACAGAAAATAATAAACAACTTGTTGCTGAAACATTTGTTCAGAGTCCAAAAAAGTCCACCAGAAGAGTCTCTTTAGAATTGGGAATTTCACGAGCTTCCATCATGCAAATCCTGAATTCTATTGGGTGGAAAGCTTATCGTCCACATCTAATTTATGGTCTATTGGAGGATGATCCAGACAGGCGGCTGCAATTTAGTGAGATTATGCTTAACGAAATTGAAGAAAACATGACATAGCCGTGGATGATATACTCGTCTCTTACACCCCAACACGTTACATGAAGATGGGGGTCCTGGCTATGTGTGTGGACTTGTGCTGTGGGTGCGCTACGCCCTTGCAGGCCGCTTGGTACAGACGACTTTGGTTGGCCAGGACCAGATGTTGAGGACTTCAATGAGGGAGACCACCATTTGAAACTAAACTCTTTAGTTAACAATAGCTTTGTGGGATTTATACACAGTAGATAGCGGGTACACATCTTCATGAATGTTTCCTTTGCAATATGGAGCATTTTGCTTATTGTCTCTATTCCCTTCTCTTTACTCACGTGTTCTCTATCTTCATGTTTTCACTCTACTTTACAGCAAACCAGCTCAGTACTACAGTCCAGTTAGCAAGAGCCTCACCATCCCCTCACCCGGTTTCCTAAGTCACACCTTCAGGGGCGATCTTTCTCCTTCCACTTTGCTTAACTTTTGCGGCCACTCTACACTGTAGGTTGGCACTTCCAATTACCACACTGCTTCTGATAGGCAAAACCTCTGGAGGGCTGGACATCTCTTTGGACCCTTTTGTACCTTCTACACACACGTTGTTCTGTGTCATCAACCGCCATTTTACAGTCCATGCTTGGTGCCATTTTAGACTGCGTAATGGTCCCCGTCCTCCCCATAACTTCTTCCCCATATCAATCTGCCCTTCCTGCTGTAAGACTCAATCCTGCCGACTATGCCAAGTGTACAGTCATGGTCAAAAGTTTTGAGAATGACACAAATATTATATTTTCACATGATCTGCTGCCCTCTGGTTTTTATGTGTGTTTGACAGATGTTTTTAGCACAGACAGAAATATAATAATTGCAAACATATGAGTAACAAAAGCTTATATTGACAGTTAGAATGAGTTAATGCAGCAAGTCAATATTTGCAGTGTTGACCCTTCTTCTTCAGGACCTCTGCAATTCTCCCTTGCATGCTCTCAATCAACTTCTGGACCAAATCCTGACTGATAGCAGTCCATTCTTGCACAATCAATGCTTTCATTTTGTCAGAATTTTTAGGTTTTTGTTTGTCCACCCGTCTCTTGATGATTGACCACAAGTTCTCAATGGGATTAAGATCTGGGGTGTTTTCAGGCCATGGACCCAAAATCTCTATGTTTTGTTCCCTGAGCCATTTAGTTATCACCTTTGCTTTATGGCAAGGTGCTCCATCATGCTGGAAAAGGCATTGTTGATCGCCAAACTGCTCTTGGAGGGTTGGGAGAAGTTGCTCTTGGAGGACACTCTGGTACCATTCTTTATTCATGGCTGTGTTTTTAGGCAAGACTGTGAGTGAGCTGATTCCCTTGGCTGAGAAGCAACCCCACACATGAATGGTTTCAGGATGCTTAACAGTTGGCATGAGACAAGACTGGTGGTAGCGCTCACCTTGTCTTCTCCAAATGAGGCGTTTTCCTGATGTCCCAAACAATCGAAAAGGGGATTCATCAGAGAAAATAACTTTACCCCAGTCCTCAGCCTGTACCTTTTGCAGAATATCAGTCTGTCCATGATGTTTTTTCTGGAGAGAAGTGGCTTCTTTGCTGCCCTCCTTGAGACCAGGCCTTGCTCCAAGAGTCTCCGCCTCACAGTGCGTGCAGATGCACTCACACCTGCCTGCTGCCATTCCTGAGCAAGCTCTGCACTGCTGGTAGCCCGATCCCGCAGCTGAAACACTTTTAAGAGACGGTCCTGGCGCTTGCTGTTCTTTCTTGGGCGCCCTGAAGCCTTTTTGTCAACAATGGAACCTCTCTCCTTGAAGTTCTTGATGATGCAATAGATTGTTGACTGAGGTGCAATCTTTCTAGCTGCGATACTCTTCCCTGTTAGGCCATTTTTGTGCATTGCAATGATGACTGCACGTGTTTCTTTAGAGATAACCATGGTTAACAGAAGAGAAACAATGATGCCAAGCACCAGCCTCCTTTTAAAGTGTCCAGTGGTGTTATTCTTACTTAATCATGACAGATTGATCTCCAGCCATGTCCTCATCAACACCCACACCTGTGTTAATGGAGCAATCACTGAAAAGAGGTTAGCTGGTCCTTTTAAGGCAGGGCTGCAATGATGTTGAAATGTGTTTTGGGGGATAAAGTTCATTTTCTAGCCAAATATTGACTTTGCAAGTAATTGCTGTTAAGCTGATCATTCTTTATAACATTCTGGAGTATATGCAAATTGCCATTAGAAAAAGTGAAGCAGTAGACTTTGTAAAAATTAATATTTGTGTCATTCTCAAAACTTTTGGCCATGACTGTATTGTGGTGTGTGGCAGTAGCCATGGTAGAGGTACTCGACTCTTATGCCCTGGCACGTTACATGAAGGTGGAGGTCCTGGCGTGGTGTGTGGACTTGCACTATGGGGGCGCTACGCCCTTGTTGGCCACATGGTACCGATGACTTTGGTTGGCCAAGACCAGATGCTGAGGACTGTCCATCTCCTTACACATCCACACATTTAGTGGCTGTGTGTGGCGCCTTAAATTATCAATTCTGACTGCTCTATAAACTAAGTATCAATATACTATAACCTTCTGAAGGGAATGTGTCGTCATTAGCGCACCCATCTATAAAATGATCAGGGTATAGTCCCACCGGGCTCATATGCTGCATATTTTCTACTAGAATTTGAGTACCGAATATCTGGTATATAACAGTAGCATGTTTCCTTTAAATCTCAAGCACTCACTGCGGATTTAAGCCTTTTTAATGCAGAGAGTTAAATGTTTGGCAAATTCATCACATTTACGTGATAAAAGCTGATACAGATTTTCTCAATGTGAGTTTTCCTACTGCTTTCAAATTTCAGCTACAGAAGATTTGTATGGAAACATGCCGTTATTATATATTGTTACGGGACTTTTCAGCTGCAAACTTCTCATAGCAGGAAATCTGCTGCAAAATCTGTAGTGGCAAAAATTGCTTTGTATTTCACTGCAAAAAAAGCTGTTGCTTTCCAGCAACATCTGCATAATAAATTGACATGTTGTTGGTTGTGAATCTGCAATGCTGTTTACTTGACTCTGGAAAGGTCACGTTTCCGTGACTTTCACTGTACATACCTACACCCCCCCCAGCATTCCCCTCTATTGTCACTAAACAAAGGACACCAAACGTTTGTCTTTGGATAAGGATGGCCACAGCAGCCAACTTTTATTAATAATTGAAGACACTTGGTGGGCCCCTCGAAGCTACCACTGTTCTGGTCTGGTGATTGTGCCGTTGGCATTGCCCCTTCCCTCCCAGCCTTACTTCCAGCTGCGTCTTTTCCTGCTCGGAAGCACCATGAATCGAGGGAAGAGGTTGCCTCCACCGTTAACCTGTACCCGACTTCCGCCGTCGGTTACCCAATCATCTTTACTGTTAAGAAAAAGCTGTAAGCATAAAATAGTCCAAAATGTTTTGTATCCTGAAGCATTAAAACTTCCCACCACTGGAAATAGGCCAACTCCAGAGCATTGTCCCTCCTCTACCAAACGTTACACTTGGCACAAGGCAGTAACACAACTAATGTCCTCCTGATATTCGCCAAACCCAGACTTGTCCATCAGATACAAAATAGAGGAGCGTGATTCATCAATCCTTGGAACATTTTCCCACTGCTATAACATGAAACTCCCGGCACACAGTTTTTATACTGATGTTAATGCCAGAGGAGGTTTGAACTCTCCAGTTATGGAGTCAGCAGAGTGTTGCCAACCTTTATGCACTCGATGACCCCGCTCGGCAACTTTACATGGTCTCCTCTTCGAAGGGAAGTTGCTGCAGTTCCTCATCTTTTCAATAATACCACTCACGGGTCATGCTAGAATATTTAGGAATGTGTATGTGCAGAGTCATCTCAGGTCTAATTGTGGCCAGAACTCCCGGCCCAGCCTAAGTATGCAGCGTGCAGTGGAGGTGAGAAGATGGGCCAAAAGCCTACTAGGGAGAACACACAACAGTGGTGGCCAGAGAGATGAGTGGTGCCTTGAGTGTTAGGTTTTATTTTTATTTTAACCCTTTGTCAATGTCAACCCTTTAAGATTCAGCACAATGGCAGCCAGCTGGTCACCATCTTTCCAAATTTGTGATAAGTGAATAAAAAAAAAATCATTTTGGAGAATATGGATTTTTGTCAAATTCAATTCCGATCGAATTAATTCACCAAGTCTACTGCTAAACCAACAGTCTACAGCTAAACACAACAGGTCTGAGATTAGCATTCTTAATACAGACCCCCAAAAAGTTTTCAGCTTCATAATGTTCCCCAAATCAGAGGTGAGTACGGTATATGTTTTTGTTTTTTTATATAGAGCACTGTAATATGTAAAAAAAAGTTGTCCAATAGTGGACAATCCCTTTAAATATAAATTATATGCCATATATTATTATATATCAGAGATTAAATAAATAATGAGAAATTACTTGTAGCATACATTTACCCTTACTCGCTGCTCTTCAAATAACAGATCCCCGCCTGAAGCAATGGGTGTGTAAGAGATTATTTTCGACTCCGTGACAGATTGTGACATACAATAGCTGCCCTCCGGCTCATGTACTCACTTAGAAATGCGATGCTGTAGCTTATAATTTACAGCTAAGGGACAGGTATTTATCATAGAAACGCTTGTTAACATTGGCTATATAAGACATTAGGAAAACATTAATAGGATGTATTAGTATTTGGCAGGGAAGTGGTAAATGATGAGATATTGCCAGCTGATGTTATCCCTCTATCTATTGTGTGCACTAGATGGCTGATCATAACTTGGATAGGCCAGTAGAAGACTTCCTTTCTTACTTTTGAGTAGTGTTGAGCGATACTGCTCGATATCTAAAAATATCGTATCGAACTTGTATCGCCGATAGCACTAAATATCGTCGATATCCGATTTCGATAGCGGAAGTCCCATGTAAGTCTATGGGAACAAAATATCGAAATTAAAAAAAACCTTTATTTCCTTGTAAACACTAAATATACACACATAGAATACATATATATATATATATATACATGTCATTGTGACATATATATATACATATATGTATAGTTTATACACTTCTACATAGTAAAATATCCTCTGATTCAATTGCCGGGTAAAGCCGGCTTCTGTGAAAAGACAGAAGCACCCGACATGAAATGACACTTGGTGTACATAGGGTTAACCATGTCTTTTCATGTCGTTTGCAATCTGATTTGCACAAACAATTACATCAGTCTATGTGTGCAAAATTTCACACCTGTAGGGTTAATTAAAGGTGTAAATTCGTTGTAAAAAAAACGGACTTTTTTGCTACGAATTTACACCTTTAATTAACCCCTACAGGTGTGAAATTTTGCACACTTACACTCATGTAATTGTTTGTGCAAATCAGATATCAAACTACATGAAAAGACATGGTTAACTCTATGTAAACCAAGTGTCATTTCATGTCGGGTTCTGCATTTTCACAAAAGCCGGCAATTGAATTAGCGGCTATTATACTATGTAGAACTGTATGAACTATAAATATATATATATATGTGTCACAAATTCAATGACATGTATATATATATATATATATATATATATATATATATATATATATATATATATATATATATGAGGTGTAAAATTGCTGAAAAAAATGCGTGGGCTCCCGCCCTATTTTCGCAACCAGACAGACAAAGCCAGTGAGTGGGGGCAGATAATAATAGCCCAGAGAGGGACCATTATTTTTGCCCCCCCCGGCTACTAAAATCTGCCCCCAGACACCCCAGAAAAGACAAATCTATAATTAGATTCGCCCTTTCTGGCACTTTGCCCGTCTATTCCCATTGCCCTGTAGCGGTGGCGAATGGGTTAATAAGGGGTTAAAATGACCTTGCAATTGAAAGGTCACTTTAAGCCAGGTTAATAATTGAGAGCTGTCAATCAGACAACTATCAATTATTAATCCTATTGTATGAAAGAAAAATCAAACACACACACTTTAATAAAAAAGAAGTTTAATGAAATAATCACACAGTTTTTGACCATATTTTATTTACCTGCTAAAACCATTTCCTGTAATAAAAATAAAACAATAAAGCAAAATTATTCTTACCAATCCAATGTACAGTCAGGTCCCACGGTGTAATCCATCAGAAAGGGTTAATGTTTACTGCAGGGACCGCAGCTAATGCTGCAGCCTCACAGTAAACCCCCAAATGAATGAGTTCCTCTCCTGGCTGACAGGAGAGGAAGTGGAAAGCTTAATTGATTGCTTTCCACTTTCACTTCAGGTCAGCCAGGGACACAATCAGTGACGTCAGAGGGAACTGGTTAACAAAAATAGGGGATCCCCTCGAAAAAAATGGCGTGGGGTCCCCCCTATTTTTGTTAACCAGCCAGATGAAGCAGACCGCTGAGGCCTGGATTTTCAGGCTGTTAAGGAGCCAAGATCCATGGACCTTGCCAGCCTGATAATACCAGGCCACAGTAGTCTGCATATCTTGGCTGATTAACAAAAATAGGGGATCCCCTCGAAAAAAATTGGCGTGGGGTCCCCCCTATTTTTGTTAACCAGCCAGATGAAGCAGACCGCTGAGGCCTGGATTTTCAGGCTGGTAAGGATCCAATATCCATGGACCTTGCAAGCCTGATAATACCAGGCCACAGCAGTCTGCTTAGCTTGGCTGGTTAACAAAAATAGGGGATCCCCTCGAAAAAAAAAAACGGCGTAGGGGTCCCCCTATTTTTGTTAACCAGCCAAGTAAAATGCAGACTGCTGCGGCCTGGTATTAAAAGACTGTCAAGGCCCATGGATTTTGGCCCTCAACAGCCTGATAATACCAGGCTACAGCAGCCCCACATTTGGCGCATCAAAAGATGTGCCAATTGTGGCACTTTACCCGGCTCTTCCCACTTGCCCTGTAGCGGTGGCAAGCGGGGTAATAAGGGGTTAATGTCACCGTTGATTGCACGGTGACAATAAGCCCGGTTAATAATGGAGAGGCGTCAATAAGACACCGATCCATTATTAATCCCAAAGTTATTAAATGCATAAAAAAAAGACAAAGCAAGAAAAAAGTATTTTAATGAAATAAAAGAGACAACACAGTTTTCATTTCTTTTATTGTACTCTCATTCCTGCGACGCCATCGATCTCCTGTAAAAAAAGAAAAAAAACAAACCAACAGTATACCACCTGTCCGACGCAGTCCATAGTAACGACAGTCCCACGACGATCCAGCTCTGCTACATCGCAATGACAGGCAGAGCCTGTCATCGCGACGCAGCACAGCTGATTACCTGCTTCCCCGGCGCTGACGTCATCGGACTGACTGCTTTACGGCTGGGATTACCCAGCAGTCACTGCAGTTATCGCGAGAAACTGCATGTGACCGCCGGGGAGAAGAGGATGGCGGCCATGAAGCAGTCCGGGATGTGACCGCCGGAGATCTTCTGCCAGGTAAGTGCCGCTGACTCCTGACAGACCCGACCGACGGACACTGACAGTGACAGACCCGACCGACGGACACAGACAGTGACAGTGACAAATCCGATTACGGTATTCGATATGACGAAAATATCGAAACGAATTATTGAAAGGCCGATAGAGCTAATATCGGCCGATAGCCGATATTTGCATTATCGTATCGCTCAACACTACTTTTGAGTCTTTATATTTGACGATCCCCGGCCAAACCAGTTTATTGTGTCGACCCACACCCTTGGAATGTAATATATTTGTATAGAAACCCTCCTCTAACATGGGGAGTTCATGATTCATAACTTTAGAATGAGGTGTAAGGAATCCCCCATCTCTATAATGTCAGTGGACAGGTGGAGAACAGAGATGGACTTCACATACCATGTTATCAGTAATGGTTTCACAGATCGAGAGCAAAGAAGGGGCATAGACATTTCTTACAAAAACCAGAACTTCTGTAAATGCTGGTCACAGACATCAGATTTGTCTGAGAACTGCTTTCAGTGGAAGAAAAGATGAAATCGGATGTATTTTCCTAAACAAAGATGTCTATTTGCCTGAAAAAGCAATTTATGGGCAGAGCACAAGACATTGTTGACGTTGCACAGTGGCACATCGGGTTCAATCAGGTGTATTACAGTCCATTAAACACTGTCTACCACTGTATTTCCCTTCTAACTGCATTGTGCATCCATAATGTAGCATAGATTTGAGCTTTTCCAAACATATAAAATATCTAAGGATGACCAAGTATAAAATAAGAAGTTCAGGTGTGGTCTTTCTTACATTGACACAGAAGAAAGGTATCACAATGGAGAAAATGGACTCTTAATACAAAATAGATCCTGTCACCAGGTCTAAAGTGTCCAATTTGTGCTCAAGTTTTAGTCCCTCTGCTCCCCTGAGTATTCTGCTTTTTTATTTTTTAAAAATCCGCCATACGGTTCCAGAGATAAGAGTCTTTCATTCAGTGCTAGTTTTTACAGTCTTTACAAGGAGGCGTGGCTGACCAGATCCTCTGGGGCGTGTCTTTATGCTGCTCTCCATAATTATCTCTTGAGCCACACCCCCATGCTAATGACCACAAAAATTATCACTGAATAAAAAGGCCCATATCTCTGGAATCGTATGGCGGATTTTAAAAAGACAAACATCGGGATACTCAGGGGAGCAGAGAGAATATAATATGAGCAATAACTGGACAACTTTGACCTGGTGACAGGTCCACTTTAAAACAAAAAAACTTGATAAATTCATATGGTTAGGTATTAAGCATCAATTTCAACATCAGAATATTTTTCTGCAATTGTCATGACAAGAAAGGCTTCATCAGTACACAGTGAGACCATAGTGGAATATGGGTGCTGTGTTAGGAATCTGTAAAACTGCCACATGCAAGAGGTCTTATTGGAGGATCACTGCAGTAAATAAGCCGACATTTAGTCTATGTCTACAACTACATAGACCTTACATTGTCAAAAATGATTGGAGAAATAATTTACCAAAGACATTCTCATAGGGAAATTAGATTGTGGCCGCAATGGGGACAGTGTTGATAATGTTTGTAAGGCACTGTGGAATTAATGGCGCTATGTAAGTAAGTAAAATAAATATATAAAACAAACAATTGCATATGTCCGGTCTATTTTATTCGGTTCTATTGGGCACATTTTCATTTTTAATGAAGATTATAAATTGCCAAGCGTAAAAATATTAATCATAAGCTTTTGTGATGTCTTTGAAAATTTAGACTTTTAGCATTCAGAAGCTTTAAAGGGAACCACACAGTTGATATATGCTGCCCAAACCATGGGCAGTATATGTATCAGACTCTGGCTGCATGATTATAGCCATGTACGCTGCGGTATGTCAGAGAAAAATATATGTTAAAAGCTGGACGGGGCTAGAGCGGCACTGGAGACTTGCTGGACAGGTGGATAACCGGCGGTTTCTCTCCACGCGCTCCCTCTGAGTCACAGGTCTCTCCCTGAATGCTTGTATAGGGAGAGACCTGGTCAGTCATTGGCAGCGGGCGGGGAGAGTCAATCATACATATAGGGTTATCACACAAAGAAATGCCCTCCAAAAACCAACTGTGAACAATGTTCAGAAAGTGAACTTCTGACATCTGTAAAGTTTGCTCAGTATTGTATCTACTGCATCCGAGTAAGAAAATCTAAAATTTGTGGTTTTACACAAATAAAAATTGTAATATAATTATATGAAAAACACGCAACATAATTGAGCTAAGTATTCTACAGACATTCAAATATTTTCCCATCTCAGAAAGTAAGAATTTGGTCTGCTTTTTGCATACCACGTAAAATGTAAGTTACTGATAAAGTCTGCATCAGTCGCTCACACGCAACAGCCGCCATACATGCAGTACATACCACTCACAGGAGTCCAGAGGGTCTGGCTCCTATAGAAGGAAACCTGCTGCTTTTATGGTACTGATGGAAGGTGGGTGGGGAAAAGACAGAACAGGTTTTTCTGAGTCATCTGGGAAGGAGTGACAAGACACTCCTTGTCACGGCATCTAATACATATAGAGGTATATACAGGGGGAGAAATAAGTATTTGCTCCCTTGCTGATTTTGTACGTTTGCCCACTGACAAAGACATGAACAGTCTATAATTTTAAGGGTAGGTTAATTTTAACATTGAGAGATAGAATATCAAAAATAAAATCCAGAAAATCACATTATATAAATTATATAAATTTATTTGCATTTTGCAGTGAGAAATAAGTATTTGATCCCTTACCAATCATTAAGAGTTCTGGCTCCTACAGACCAGTTAGATATAGGAAAGATGTGTATGTGAGGACTCTCAAGTCTAAATATTTTACAGACCAGTTAGACGCTCCTAATCAACTCGTTACCTGCATTAAAGACAGCTGTTGTACATAGTCACCTTTATAAAAGACTCCTGTCCACAGACTCAATTAATCAGTCAGACTCTAACCTCTACAACATGGGCAAGACCAAAGAGCGTCATAAGGATGTCAAGGACAAGATCATAGACCTGCACAAGCTGGAATGGGCTACAAAACCATAAGTAAGATGCTGGGTGAGAAGGAGACAACTGTTGGTGCAATAGTAAGAAAATGGAAGAAATACAAAATGACTGTCGATCAACATCGATCTGGGGCACCATGCAAAATCTCACCTCGTGGGGTATCCTTGATCATGAGGAAGGTGAGAGATCAGCCTAAAACTACACGGGGGGAACTTGTTAATGATCTCAAGGCAGCTGGGACCACAGTCACCAAGTAAACCATTGGTAACACATTACGCCGTAAAGATTTAAAATCCTGCAGTGCCTGCAAGGTCCTCCTGCTCAGGAAGGCACATGTGCAGCCTGTCTGAAGTTTCCCAATGAACACCTGGATGATTCTGTGAGTGATTGGGAGAAGGTGCTGTGGTCAGATGAGACAAAAATTGAGCTCTTTGGCATTAGCTCAACTCTCCGTGTTTGGAGGAAGAGAAATGCTGCCTATGACTAGAGATGGGCTGACCCCCTCCATCCCAGAAAACCTCTTTAACATTAGGGATTGTGAATATGCATATTGCATACAGAGTGACTGATTAGGGGTGACCCTGAGATCAAAGTTACCATATAATAATAATAATAATAATAATCTTTATTTTTATATATAGCGCTAACATATTCCGCAGCGCTTTACAGTTTGCACACATTATCGTCGCTGTCCCCAATGAGGCTAACAATCTAGATTCCCTATCAGAATGTTTTTGGCCACCTTCCCTTTTAATAACAGATCAGACAACAAAAACATGTTGTGTACAAATATGAACAACACTGCACATACTTCTGAAAATCACAGTGCACATGACACGCAAGTATAGGGCACACAAGTACAGGGGACAAGTCTCGCATGCACACAGCTCTCAGCACACAAGTCACTCTTCCAACCGTGCACATGTCATGCAGCAAACGTCACACAACACAAGTCTCACGCGTATGTGGAGCCCAGCTGCGACTGAATTCATATCTCCCAGAAGGGTGCACAGAAGGAATTTACCACTAGAGGTCTCAATTACATACACACACCTTCACCCATCCCTAGGACCACCAGAGGGAGCTATATAGTGATATAAAAGGAGGGTGAAGCCAGGAAAGTGGAGTCAGGTTGGAGAAGGCTGCAGGCTGCAGCAAGGAGGAGAGCTCTACTCAGACAGAGCCAGTGTGTGTATACTCGAGTGAGGGCCCGAGTAGGCCGAAGGCGAGTGGAAGGAGAAGTAGTAGAAGGGGTAGAGGAGCCTAATCAGCTCACCCCCGATGAGTACATACCGGACGCCGGGTCCGAGCTTACGGGGATCTTCACGACCCAGTAGGAGACACCGGAAACCTGAGGACTACAGGTCTCAGGAGCCCTATAGAGCTGATATGTAACTGGGTCAGGAGGACGGAGTCAGGCAGGATCCACCATCAAAGACCCTGTCCTTTCAAGAGAAGGCCCTACCACAAGGTCAGCTGGGCGTAGGACGGAGACAAACTCAGGCCTAGCTTCATGCAGGTCAGGGACTTATTATAGGAGACAGGAGGCCCTATACCTACCCAGTGGGAGAATTTGGATGTGCACCCTTCACCCTACAGTGCTCCGGGGAGTGCCTGCAACATCTTCAGTAAAGGTACCAAAGTGACTTATGTGTGTGTCTACCTTATTACCCCCACTGCCGGGATCCCCTCTGTCCTGCATCCCTACACATCTATCTGCCCTGAAGGACTCAGCCTCACCTGTGGGAGGCTTAACACCTATAGCTGCACAACACCAACCCTTCAGTGGATCTGCATAGCAGCGCTGGTCACCCTGACCAGGTACCACAGGTGGCGTCACGAACTTTCATATAAACATCTACTCCCCTGTAAATATCTCCTTTATCAGTGAGCGCCCAGGGCCACGGACCAAGCTGCAGCTACCGTGACATCCCCCATAGAAATCAACGGGCTCGGTGCCAAGTACCCCAAGGCCCTGGCGGGTGGCTCACGTACACATCTCAGTGCGTGCATTACACATCAGAAACGTCTCACAGTGCACATCACAAAATTATTACAGCACAAGACACGTTATAAATATGCCAGTAAAGCGTCAGTCACATTGTATGATTATTACCACATCCGATGCTCCTCTCCAACTAGACTAATCTTGGAAGTAGAAAGCATCATTCTGATTATTAAAGTCCACCCACTATCACTGATAAGCCCAGTCCCATTCAGGATGCTTGATGATTCTTCTTAAAATGTCTTTTTGTAGTGCTCCCTTGGCCCTCTGGGCCCCCATTTACTGCAAAGGCTGAGCAGTGGTAATAAACATGGCCAGGGGCTCAGACTGCAAATGAATCATAGAATCATAGAATGGTAGAGTTGGAAGGGACCTCCTGGGTCATCTGGTCCAACCCCTGCTCAAAGCAGGATTCACTAAATCATCCCAGACAGATGTCTGTCCAGCCTCTGTTTGAAGACTTCCATTGAAGGAGAACTCACCACCTCTCGTGGCAGCCTGTTCCATTCACTGATCACCCTAACTGTCAAAAAGTTTTTCTAATATCTAATCTGTGTCTCCTCCCATTCAGTTTCATCCCATTGCTTCTAGTCTTTCCTTGTGCAAATGAGAATAAAGATGATCCTTCTACACTGTGACAGCCCTTCAGATATTTGTATACAGCTATTAAGTCTCCTCTCAGTCTTCTCTTTTGCAAGCTAAACATTCCCAAATCTTGCAACCGTTCCTCATAGCACATGGTTTGCAGACCGGACACCATTCTAGTCGCTCTTCTCTGAACTTGCTCCAGTTTGTTGATGTCTTTTTTAAAATGTGGTGCCCAAAACTGGACACAGTATTCCAGATGAGGTCTGACCAAAGAGGAGTAGAGGGCAATAATGACCTCACGTGATCTAGACTGTATGCTTCTGTTAATACATCCTAGAATTGTATTTGCCTTTTTTGCTGCTGCATCACACTGTTGACTCATGTTCAGTCTGTGATCTATTAGTATACCCAATGGTGACACCAGAGGCCCCAGGCATAGTCAACTAGATCTGCCCCCACATACATCCTGCCAGCCAGAAGTCAGACTCCACAGCAGAGTTTTGGTGCACTCGTTGTGGCATGTTAAAGGCCAGGAAAGGTGAGAACAGGAGCAGGTGCATTCGAAATGTGCAGTCCACTGGGAATCTGCCCAAGCGGGCAGATGGCCAGTTCGGGAGTGGCATTATATATTTGTAAAATTTTGAATTAGTATAACTTTGTCCTTTGGTATTGAGTCCCAGGGATACTCCTACAGTAGGAGATACTATCTCAGAAATGAGGAATAGTTTCCTGGGCTGTCTAGCATGAACTGCGTGCTTGAGATCTCCCCAGAGTGGCTCAGTGATATTGAGGTCAGGAGACTGAGATAGCCACTTCAGAACCTTCACTTTGTTCTGCTGTAGCCACCTTGGCCTTGTGTTTTGGATCGTTGTCATGTTGAAATGTCCAAGAATGTCCCATGCGCAGCTTCCAGGCTGATGATTGCACATTTTCCTCCAGTATTTGCTGATAACGTGCTGCATTCATCTTTCCTTCAACTTTGACCAAGTTTCCTATGCCTCAGTAGTTCACACATCCTCAAAACATCAGCGATCCACCTCAAATGCTTTACAGTAGGAATGGTATTCCTTTCATCATAGGAGTTGTTGACCTCCAAATGTAATTGAGTTGCTCGCAGGGCTGTGGGGGGTGCTCGGACCCAAGCCCGTTGATTCCTATGGGGGATGTCACGGCGGCCACGGCTCTGCCCGTGGCCCTGGGCGCTCACCTTCCAAAAATGGGAATATTTACAGGGGAAAATGTCAATAGATCGTGACGCCACCTGTGGTGTCTGGTGAGGATCACCAGCGCTGCAGCAGTCCACTGAGGCCGGTGTTATGGCAGCTAGGGTGGTATCGCTCCCCACAGGTGGAGCGGGCCTTCAGGGCAGCGTATGTGTAAGGGTGCAGGATGGAGGAGATCCGGCAAGATAAGGACAAGAAGGGGAACACACACAAGTCACTTTGGTACCTTTACTGGAAATGGTGCAGGTACATCCCGGAGCACTGTAGGGTGAAGGGTGCACATCCAGATCCTCCCACTGAGTAGGTATATGGCCTCCTGTTCCTTGCCTTTCTGTAATGAGTTTCTGGCCTGCCTGAAGCTGGGCCAAACTTAGTCTCTGTCCCGCACCGGCTGACCTTGTGGTAGAACCTTCTCCTGGAGAACACCTTCCTTGCTTATCTTATCTCTGTGCCTCCTGGCCCTGTTACGTATCAGCTCTGTGAGACTCCTGGAACCTGTAGTCCTCAGAATTCCGGTTGTCTTCTACTGGGTCGTGGAGATCCCTGTAGGCTCGGACCCGGCGTCCGGTTTGTATTTGCTGGGGTGAGCTGGTAAGGCTCCTCTGCCCCTTTTGCTACTCTCTCTTGCCTTCGGCCTACTCAGGCCCTCACAAGGTTATACACACTGCCAGTTGGTGGGCTGCCTCTTCTGCCACTCTCCAGAGCGTCGGCACGCTCTTAGCTCTCTAGCCTGATGTGCTAGACTCCTCTGCAGACTCAGCTTCACTTCCCTCTGCCCTGCAGACTCACTCTGCTCTGCAGACTTCAGACTGACTGTCTTCCTGCCTTCACCCCCTTTTATATCCCAATCAGGGCTCCCTCTGGTGGGCTGAGGTAGGGTGAAGGTGTGTGAATGTAGTGAGACCTCTAGTGGACGAATCCTTCGTGCACCCTTCTAGGATATGTGAAACCGAGTGCAGCTAGGCTCCACATTATGTTTATGATTGTGGCCAAAAAGTTCAATTTTGGTCTCATAACTCCAAATTACCTTGTTCCAGAAGTTTTGAGGCTTGTCTCTGTGCTGTTTTGCATATTGTTGGCGAGATACTTTGTGACATTTGAGCAGTAATGGCTTTCTTCTGGCAACTCGACCATCCAGCCCATTTTTCTTCAAGTACCTCCTTATTGTGCATCTTGAAACAGCCACACCGCAAGTTTTCAGAGAGTCCAGTATTTCAGCAGATGTTATTTGTGGGTTTTTCTTTGCATCCCGAACAATTTTATTTTTACCTTTAGTAGCCATTCAAACCCGATTCTTTCAACTACTGTGCATGTTATCAGGTCAAATCACCAGGGTATGTGAACTTTTGATCAGGGTCATTTGGATTTAAAAAGAGAAAACACAATAGTTTGACAATAAATGGCTTCATCCAACCACTATGTGTGGAGAAAAAGTTTTGGTGCTATCATTCATATTCTCTGAAAAAAGGCCAATAAAGCAAAAATTATGCCAGAGTATGTAAACTGTTGAGCACAACTGTATATTAATCTAAAACCCACAGAACAGGACCTGCGTGTGGGATGTCATGTGAATAGTTTGTAGCTCAGTGTAGGAGTGTTGTGTTACAATGGTGGAATGAATGTAAAATTCCATTTCTTGCCGTGAGTCACTCATAGTAGCAATGATTTGTATCACAGTGTTTATACTGCATGGAGGTACTTAATATTGTACTGCTGGTAGAAGTAGAAGAAAAGTCATGAAGATTTCTTACAATCTAAGTTATAGCGTCACTTACATTATAGTGGATTTTCCAGATTTAAACGCAAGGTTTTAAGTGCATTGACAAATATAAAAAAACACGCCTATATTCATCCACCTTCACTCCAGCGCCGACTCTACATCTGCCACAGTTTTTGTTGACAGGCTCAATATTCACATAACAGTAACTACTGTGCATGTGAACTTCTGTATTACAGAGATCAGCGGTCTCGTGAGGTCTACAGGCTCCCATACAAAAGTTGGCCAAACCTGTCATTTTTTACAAGATTGGTCAAAAATTTAAAGTATATAGTGCCTCCCAAATCTCATATGAAAGATGAAATTTGATGGAGAGATGGATCCGGCTAGTTGAATTTCTAACGGCTGATCTTTTTTTCTCTGGGAGATAAGCTGTAACAGACGAGGAGGCCGTGAAGTGCATCAGTGCTCCGTCACGCTACAGCAAAATGGGATCCTGGCTGGGTGTGTGCACTATTACCTAAACCAGGGTTCCCCAACTCCAGTCCTCAAGGCCCACCAACAGGTCATGTTTTCAGGATTTCCTTTGGATTGCACAGGTGATGTAATTAACACCTGGGCAATACTAAGGAAATCCTGAAAACATGACTTGTTGGTGGGCCTTGAGGACTGGAGTTGGGGAACCCTGACCTAAACGATACGCCACTGCAGACCACATGCTTCTGCTTGACATGGCAAGCGAGGCTCTAATGAAGTATAGATGAATGAGGGAGACAAGAGCACATAAACTTTTCTATACTCAACAAATATTTGAAACGTATGTACATCAGATAGCAGGTATGACACTTTAATCCCTTTACCCCCCAAAGGTGGTTTGCACGTTAATGACCAGCCCAATTTTTACAATTCCGACCACTGTCACTTTATGAGGTAATAACTCTGCAACACTTTAACAGATCCTGCTGATGCTGACATTGCTTTTTCGTGACTTATTGTACTTCATGACAGTTGTAAAAATTTCTTTGATATGACTTGCGCTTATTTGTGAAAAAAAACCTGAAAATTGGCAAAAATTTGGCAAGTAACATTTACCACATCTACTTTACATCAGCACAATTTTGGAACCAATTTTAGTTGTTAGGAGGTTATAAGGGTTTAAAGGTGACCAGCACTTTTAAATTTTTCCAACTAAATTTACAATTTATTTTTTTTTATAGGGATTACCTTATATTTGAAGTCATTTTGAGGGGTCCATATGATAGAAAATACCCAAAAGTGACACCATTCTAAAACCTGCACACCTCAAGGTGCTCAAAACTACATTCAAGATGTTATTAACCCTTCAGGTGCTTCACAGGAATTTTTGTAATGTGGATAAAAAAATGAACATTTAACTTTTTTCACAAAAAATTTACTTCAGAAACAATTTTTTTTTTAATTTTGACAAGGGTAACAGGAAAAAAATGGACCCCAAAATTTGTGTAATTTCTCATGAGCATGCAAATACCCCATATGAGGGAGAAAACCACTGTTTGGGCGCATGGCCGAGCTTGAAAGTGAAGGAGCGCCATTTCACTTTTTGAATGCAAAATTTGCTGGAACAATTGGTGGACGCCAATATCCCACAAGTGACACCATTTTGGAAACTATACCCCTCAAGGAACTGATATAGAGGTGTAGTGAGCACATTGAACCCTCAGGTGCTTCACGGAAGTTTATAAGGTTAAGCACTGAAAAAAAGAAAAAAATGGAAGAAAAAAATCAAATTTTCCCCACAAATATATGTTTTTAGTCCCAAATGTTGCATTCTCATAAGCATAACAGGAGAAATTGCACCATACAATTTGTTGTGCAATTTCTCCCGAGTACCCAAAATGAGTGAGGCAACTACTGTTTGTGTACTGTTTGACACGCCCCCTGAACAAGCCGTGGTGTGAAACGTGCATTGGGGCTGGTGGACGAGAGCACATGCACCTTACCCCCTCTCTTACTGACACTTCATCTTTATGTAAGTACTCCATGAATTTCCTTTTCCTAAGGCCGGGGGTCACACTTGCGAGTGCAGCGCGAGTCTCTCGCCTCAATACCCGTCACTGTCGCCGGCAGTCGGGATCGGAGTGTGCGGCTGCATGTATTTCTATGCAGCTGAACGCTCCAGTCCCGAGTGCTGGCGGCAGTGCCAGGTATTGAGGCGAGAGACTCGCGCAAGTTTCTCGCATTGCACTCGCAAGTGTGATCCCGGCCTAAGAGGTAGTCTCAGCATTTTGCTTGTATGACTTAGGCCGGGTTCACATTGCGTCGCGGGCAATGCACTGACGGCATCCGTCACATAGCGGCACTAATGCTATGTAACGGATGCGTTAACGCCGCCATTGCTCGCAATAACAGTAGCACATCCTAACGCATGCCGAAATCGGCATGCGTTAGCGATGTGCCGTCATTCTGTGATGGACCCTCGGACGCGGTCTGCAGCGTTCGAGGGTCCGTCACTGCTAGCGCAGATGGAGAAGCTGCGCTAGCGTGATCGGTAAACGCGATCCCAATATGACAGTAGCGTTAACGCTATGAACGGACTGCATTAACGCTATGTGAACCTGGCCTTTGGGTATTTTTTGGTAAGGGTTCTTTTTAGTTTTACTTTTTGACTGAACGCATTTTGCACTTTGTCTTTAAAAAGTTTTATATATGATATATGTGCTTTGGTACCACTCCATGGGAGTATTCAGTTTTTCTCCAGTAGCCTTCCACGACAGCATGGGAGGATGTCTCCTTTCCCTATTGGGGGACAGGAACACAGAGAGGTTAAAAACCCCTCCCACCTCCCATTCGTCAGTGTATTCCTGTCCCCTTGGGGCACGGAGAGATCTTCGTACACTGCGTGGCCGGCTTTTTTGCAGTTGTACCTGGGTTTTAAATCTGCCGGGCAGCGGTGGTCGGGGCCTCGCGCCTCCCTCCTCCATTCCTGCTCCCGTCTCCTCGAGTCGGGACCACGCCGAGCCGACTTCCCTGCGCCCTCCTGGGGGGTAAAGCGGGCCGGCTCCCCCGCCGTAGGCCTCCCGCAGCCCTCCGGCGTCTCCCCCTCCTCGTGCGTCGCTAACCCGGAAGTGGAGGCAGATCACTTCCGGGTCACGCTTTCCAGAGCGCTGGGAAGGACGCAGGCACTCGCTCTAGCCTGTGCTGGGACCGGAGGGGGAGGGGGGAAATTGAAGCGCTGGGCAGCCGCGATACCTTGTATATAAAGCTGCCAGAAGACGTCAGCAGGTAAGCGCCCATGTGGCTGAAAACCTGCTATGGAGACGTCCAGCCAGTGGCGTAGCGTAGGGGGGGGGGGGGCGGTCCGCCCCAGGCGGCACGTGTGTGTGGGGGCGGCACCCTTTCCTTGCCCTCCGTCTCTACAGCATTAGCCTCACAGCAGCTAGCAATGACGCTGCTATTGCTGTAGTCTTCTGTGCCCACAGGACCTGTGATGAGGTCACAGGAGGGGAGGAGTCAGGGGTCAGATGATCAGTGTCCTCCAGTGCTATTGCTATAGTCTTCTGTGCCCACAGGACCTGTGATGAGGTCACAGGAGGGGAGGAGTCAGGGGTCAGATGATCAGTGTCCCCCTTGTGTGCAAGACTCTGCTGTGATGTTGTCATGGTGCTGGATTAGGGTAAGTTTGTGTGTGTGTGTGGGGGTCGGGACTTGGGTTTACAGTGTGGATGTAGCAGAGCCGTGTGTATGAGGTGTACGGAGCGGAGCCGTGTGTGTACGAGGTGTACGGAGCGGAGCCGTGTGTGTACGAGGTGTACGGAGCGGAGCCGTGTGTGTACGAGGTGTATGGAGCGAAGCCGTGTGTGTACGAGGTGTACGGAGCGGAGCCTTGTGCGTGTGAGGTGTGTGGAGCGGAGCCGTGTGTGTACAGGGCCACAAAGAGCGGAGCCGCGCATGTACAAGGGTCCTGTTACTTGCGGGATCTGTGTGCTTGGGGGCTGCAGGGGGGAAGGATGGGTGCCATTATGTGCATGGGTCTGCGTGCGGATGGAGCGAATGCTGTTATCTGTGTAGGGCTGGGTCCCTGTCCCGCTGTCCTGGCCGGGAGGTTTACTTTCCCGCATTAGAATCGTACATGCGGAAACCCGGGGACCTCCCACACGTTCTGGCAGCCACATGTCACGTTCCACCGGAGGTGACGTGCTGTAAGTCAGCTGAACGCTGGAAATGACCGCTGACCTCATTTCCGGCGGTCAGCTTACAGCAGCAGGTACTGTAACTCGTTCTCGGGAGAGTCTTCAGAACGGCGACGCATCGAGCCGCTGGATCTGTTGGAGTGAGAGCCGGGTATTGTACGGACCGCTGCATACAATACCCGACTCTCCCTGAGCGAGACAAGCAGGATGTGGGGATCTCAACATGGGATCTGTTCAACAGATGAAGAGATCCCCAGATCCTGCCTGTCTCGCTCAGTGAGAGCCGGGTATTGAATGGAGCGCCTCATAGCTGGTGAGATCCTCACATCCTGGGGAAATGAAGTCAGCGATGGAACGTGACTTGTGGCTGCCAGAATGTGTGGGAGGTCCCCGGGGTTTCCGTATGTACGATTCTAATGCGGAAAGTAAACCGCCTGGCCGGGACAGCGGACAGGGTCCCGAAATCGGGACTGTCCCGCTGAAACCGGGACGGTTGAGAGGTATGTGTTTATAATTATTGTTTATGAAATGAAACAGTGTGATCAGCAGTGCTAAGTGGGTGTGGTCAGGGCGTGGATATGGGTGTGACCAGTGAAATGGGTGTGGCTAGGGGTGTGGCCTAAAATTTGCCGCCCCGGGCGCCACAAACAGTTGCTACGCCACTGCGTCCAGCCCTGTAGCTGCAGAGCCCAGCGCTCCCCCAACTACCGTATGTATTGGGATGGGTCCCCCTTTTAGAGGCTCCTGGTACTTTAGTCCCTTATACCCCTCTCCCTCTAATTTTAGGGAGAAGGTTCCGTCCAGAGATCCTCAGTAAAAAGAAATAAGTGCATTATGTGTTCACTAAAATTACCACCGAATTGGGATAAAAAGCTCTGCCAAAAATGTACTGATAAGGTGGTCAGAGCAGAGCACCCCTCGCTATTAGAGGAAATGCGTGTCCTAATTAAACAGGAGGTACAAACCTCTATAGCCGCATTAACATCTCCACCACCTAATCCACCCTCACCTGGTCCGCCTCCCTCAAAAAAGAGGAAATTCCAGCCAGAGCTTTCAGATTCAGATTCTGACTTTTCACAAGGATCATCCTCATCTAAATGGGAGAATCCCTTACTACATAATGTGGCGGAAATCAGGAAATTTCTGTTTTCCTCCGAATATACTGAAGAGCTCGTAAATGCTGTGCGGAGTACCATGGGGTTAGAGGACCAACCAGTTTCTCATTCAATACAGGATGAATTCTTTGGCGGGTCTCATACGGAGAAGTCAGTAGGTTTTCCAGTGCATAAAAGCATATCGGACATGATAGAGCGGGAGTGGGACCTTCCGGAAAAACGTCTCACGACCCCTGCAGAATTGAAAAATCGTTTTCCACTTGATAAAAATTTAATCAAGTGGGACATTCCCAAGGTGGATTCCCAAGTGGCAAGAGTGGCAAAAAAGACGGTACTTCCTTTTGAGGATTCGTCTCAGTTAAAGGACCCTATGGATAGGAAGATTGAAAGTCTCCTTAAAAAAATCTTGGGACACCTCCACTTCATCCCTGAAATGTAATATAGCGTCCACCTACGTTGCCAGATCTCTCCATCGCTGGCTCCAGGAAATGGAAAACCACGTTTCCCAGGGTACTCCGCGAGCTGATATATTAGACTCCCTGCCTATTCTCCATAAGGCAGCAGGGTTCCTAGCTGATTCCTCAATGGAGTCCATTCGTATTGCGGCAAGAAATTTGATCCAATCAAACTCAGCTCGGAGAGCGCTCTGGCTCAAAATGTGGAGTGGAGATGTCACCTCCAAAATAAAACTGTGCTCCATCCCCTTCAAAGGGGACTACGTTTTTGGGCCAGTCCTGGACGAAATCTTGGAGAAAGCCACTGATAGAAAGAAAGCTCTTCCAGAGCAAAGACCTCCGAAAAAGCGTGTTTTTCGACCCTTCCAGTCTCAACCCCTCAGTATAGGGGTAAGGGGAAGACAGGAAGATGGAGTCATACCAAGGGGAAGCCTAAAAACATCCTTGTACCCAATCAGGGACAACAAGAAAAACAATGACTCCGAGCCGGTGGGGGGGGAGACTCTCGAGATTTTGGCGCAGTTGGCAAAAAATTACCAACAGCCGCTGGGTACTAAATGTATTAAAAGAAGGTCTTCTTATAGATTTCGAGACTTCCCCTCCTCCATTGTTCAGAGTAACCTCCCTTCCTTCACAGGAGAATCAAACCCTAGTCGTTACGGAGTTGCGACGATTGATAGCCTCAGGTGCAATTTCACCAGTTCCGTCGAACGAACGAGGAAAAGGCCATTACTCCCGTATCTTCATTGTGAAGAAACCATCAGGGAAGGCAAGGGTTATAATAAACCTGAAAACCCTCAACCAATCAGTAACCTATCAGAGGTTCAAGATGGAATCCGTAAAATCAGCAATTCCCCTGATAACTCCTCACTCGTTCATGGCAACCATAGATCTCAAAGACGCCTATTTCCACATCCCGATACATCCTCTTCATCAGAAGTATCTGAGATTTGCAGTCCAGCTAGGTCTCGAAACAGTACATTATCAATTCATTGTGCTTCCCTTCGGGATCTCTTCAGCTCCAAGAGTATTTTCAAGAATTATATCGGAAGCAGTGGCGCATATCCGGGAGCAGGATGTAGCTATAGTCCCTTATCTGGACGACCTGTTAATCATCGGTCCCTCAGCCGAGACCCTCGATTTACGGGTAGCCAAAACTTTACACATCCTGCAGAACTTAGGGTGGATCGTGAACTTAAAGAAGTCTCAGCTCCAACCCTCAAAAGTGATAAGATTCCTTGGAATTCTTTTAGACTCAGAGAATCAAAGATCTTGTCTGCCGGACGACCACTGCCAAATCCTGATAACCAAAGCCTTGTCCTTCAGGAAGCAGAGAACCCCTACACTACGAACAGCCATGTCCCTGTTGGGTTCCATGACATCCTGCATACAATCGGTAGCATGGGCCCAAGCCCACTCCAGAATTCTACAGGCGCACATTCTAAAGAATTGGAATGGAAACACAGCTTTGCTGAACAAAAAGATTCTGACACCAGGGAATGTCAATACCTCCCTAGTCTGGTGGACAAATCCATCAAACCTGCGCAAAGGGATAGACTGGATTCAGACTCCTTTGTTAACAGTAACTACAGACGCAAGCTCGAGAGGATGGGGTGCTGTAATTCTACAAATTCCCTTCCAGGGACTATGGAGTCAGCAAGACAGCCTCAGATCCTCCAACTACAGGGAACTAAAGGCAGTTTACAAAGCCTTCCAGGCAGCAGGTTCTCTAATTTCAGGACATCATGTCAAAGTCCTCTCGGACAACATGACTACGGTGGCTCACCTCAAACACCAAGGAAGCCCCAAATTCAACTGTCTGAGGACCGTTTCGAACCTTATCCTCAACTGGGCAGAATCCCATCTTCTTTCACTATCAGCGATACATCTAAAAGGTTCGGAAAATTCCCAGGCAGACCTTCTGAGCCGCCAAGACATACAGCCAGGGGAATGGAGTCTGAAGAGGAAAATCTTCACCTCACTCACAGAAATGTGGGGTCTTCCCGAGGTAGACCTGATGGCTTCGGGCCAAAATGCCCAGGTCAAAACATTTTTTTTCCCTAAATCCAGGGGATGGGTGTCAAGGAGTGGATGCCTTCAATCATCCCTGGAAATTTCGGCTGGCCTATGTGTTTCCTCCAATACCTCTACTAGCAAGAAATCTGCGGAAAATTCTGGACGATCAAGTTCCGGTCATTTTAGTGTCTCCGATGTGGCCAAAAAGAAGTTGGTTCCACCTCCTACTACAACTTCGGGTGGAAGGACCAATTTTTCTACAACCGGAAAACGATCTCCTCCAACAGGGTCATCTTCATCATCCAGATCCTCGAAGGCTCAATCTAGCAGCTTGGTTGTTGAAGCCCAGGTCCTCAAACAAAGGGTCTTTCGGATCAAGTAATAGTTACTTTACAAAAATCCAGGAAACCAGTAACTAATGCTATTTACAGTAAAATATGGAAAAAGTTTTCCTCCTGGTATCATCCTGATACGCCAGACCCACTTCGTCCCAACATTTCTAAGATTTTGGATTTTTTACAAAAAGGCTTAGACCTAGGTCTCAAACCAAACACGTTAAAAGTCCAGGTGTCCGCGCTAAGTTCGGTATTCGACCAGGACTTAGCATGCCATAAATGGATTAAAAGATTTATGATCTCGGCTCTCAGACTGCACCCTAAGAAACAGTCCATTGTTCCACCTTGGGACCTAAACATAGTGCTCAAAGGACTCACAGGACCTCCCTTTGAACCTCTAACCTCATGTTCCCCCTACCTACTTTCATGTAAAACTGCCTTTCTAATAGCCATTTCTACAGCCAGTAGGGTAGGGGAGTTACAGGCTCTCTCAATTAGAGAACCCTATCTGTCTATAAAAGAAGACTCTATTATATTTCACCTGATCCATCATTTCTACCCAAAGTGGTATCAGACTTTCATCGCTCGCAAGACATAATTTTGCCTTCGTTCTGTCAGAACCCAGCGAACCCTAGAGAACAAGAGTTCCACACGCTGGATGTCAGAAGAATCGTTCTTCATTACTTAGAATTCGCATCTTCGTTTAGAGTTGACCAGAACCTCTTTATACACCTATACGGTAAAAATAGAGGTAAAAAAGTGGCGAAGAACACGATTGCCGCCTGGATAAGGAAAGCCATAACAGAGGCATACCTAGTCCAGAATTTAGATCCGCCAGCGGCCCTAAAGGCCCACTCAACCCGGTCCATGGCAGCTTCCTGGGCTGAAAGAGCTGGAGCTTCGTCTGAGCAGATTTGCAGGGCTGCAACTTGGTCTTCCCTGCATACCTTCACGAAACACTACAGATTGGACTTCTGGTCTAATCGAGATTTAGTCTTTGGCCGGAAAGTCCTCCAGGCCATAACCCCCCTTAAAATTGAATTGGTTGGTATACCTCCTATGCTGTCGTGGAAGGCTACTGGAGAAAAAAGAATTATTTTTACCGTTAATTCGGTTTCTAGTAGCATTCCACGACAGCACCAATTCCCTCCCGAAATTCTTGGATTAAGTTCTAAGAGTACTAAAGGTAACCGTTCCTAAATGTGGTGGTAAAAACACTGACGAATGGGAGGTGGGAGAGGTTTTTAACCTCTCTGTGTTCCTGTCCCCCAATAGGGAAAGGAGACACCCTCCCATGCTGTCGTGGAATGCTACTAGAAACCGAATTAACGGTAAGAATTATTCTTTTTTTTGTACAATTCCTATTTTTTTACATAAATATTGAGTATTCTAACTATCATCAATAAAATATTATTTTTTATGAGACCTCAGTAGCACTCTTGTTGCTCTTTGTTGGTTTATTATGTTTGTGCGCAAGGCAGAACTCGGAAGGGAAGGAGCGTCATTTGACTTTTTGAATGTAAAATTTCCTGGAATCATTAGCGGACATCATGTCCCGTTTGCAGAGCCCCTGATGTGCCTAAACAGTGGAACCTCCCCACAAGTAACCCCATTTTTGGAAACTAGACCCATCAAGCAATGTATTTAGATGTGTGATGAGCACCTTGAACAGGAATTTATAATGTTGAGCCGTGAAAATAATAAAATTACATTTTCCCGAAAAAAAATGTTATTTTGGCCCCAAATTTTGCATTCTCATAAGGGTAACAGGAGAAATTGCACCATATAATTTGTTGTGCAATTTCTCCTGAGTACGCCGATACCCCATATGTGAGGGAATACTACTTTTGAAGCACAGTACAAAGCTCATATTGGAGTTCAGATTTTGCTGGAATGGTTTAAAGGTACCATGTCACATTGGCAAAGCCCCTGAGGTGCCAGAACAGAAAACTCCTATATGTGAGCTCATTTTACACTCCCCAATTATTTCATCTAGGGATGCAGTGATCATATTAACACCACATATGCCTCACAGATTTTTATACCATTGATCGGTGAAGAAAGAATAAGTTACATTTTTACCACCAAAATGTTGTTTTAGCCCCAGATTTTACATTTTCCACACAAGAAGTGGGTAAAAATGGCACCATTTGTCCCACAATTTCTTCTGATCATGGCAATACCCCATATGTGGCTTTACAGTACTACTTAGCCATACGGAGAGCGGAGTCCTTTTCAGAAGTGCACAAAACTATGGCCGACGGCACTTTTATGCAATCCTGAAAAGACGGACATGCCGGATGACAGGTCCTATGGCGTCCACAGTGCCTCCATCTGCCTCATTATAGGGAATCTTCCGTCGAGGGTTCTGTCTGAATCATGTATTTCAGAGATTTACACTGAAAAGCCCGGGGTCGCTCAGCACAGGGCAAATGTGCACCGAGCCTTTCTGCGATCTTTGGGAGACAGAATGAAGGGAGAAAATAAATAAAAAGAAATCGACAGCAAGTGAAGAATTGGTTTTATTTTTTTACACCGTTCCTCGTGCGGTATAAGTGATTAGGCGACTATTCTGTGGGTCGGTGCAATTACAGCGATACCAGATTTAGATCGGGTTTTTATGTTTGGCTGTTGTCACACACTAAAAGACGCTTTTATTACAAAATCTAGTTTTTTGCATCACCATATTTTGAAAGATACAGTTTTTCCATATTTTGGCCCACAGAGTCATGTGAGGAGTTGTTTTTTTGCGGGACAAGTTGATGTTTCTTATTGGTACCATTTTCAGACACAAGACATTTTTTGATCGCTTTCTATTCCAATTTTTTGGGAGGCAGAATTATTTATTTTTTCTAGGGGGTGGGGGTGGGAGTTGTTATTCCGCATGTGGTATAATCGAGAAGGCAGTTTTATTCATCGGGTCAGTACGATTACAGCAATAGCTCATTTATATCTATGTTTTGGCGTTTTTACACAATAAACTTTCAGAAAAAAATAATTATTTTGCATCGCTTTATTCTGAGAGTTTTAACTATGTTTCCGCTGATGGAGCTGTATGGCAGCTCGTTTTTGGCGGGACAAGATGACGTTTTCAGCGGTACCATGTTTATTTATATCCATCTTTTTGATCGCGTTTTATTCCAGTTTTTGTTGGGTGGTAGGCTGATGAAACTAGTGGGACAGTTTTATAGGTCAGGTAGTTCTGGATGTGACAATATTAAATGTGTACCTTTGCTTATTTTTTTTTCATACAAATATTTATTTTTGGGTACAATCTCGTTTTATTTTTTTCAATTATTTAAAAAAAAAATGTTTTACTTTTTTTCCTTTGTCCAACTATGTGGCTATGGCCGGGGTCACACACAACGTCTAAAAAATCTGACCGTTTTAGTGGGACGATTATCACACAAAAGTTTCCTGAACATTGATCCGTCTGTCATCCGATTATCCGGGGATAATGCGATTTAGTCGCATCTGAGTGTACGTTTCACATCCGACTCACATCCGACTTGAGAGATTTTGTTGGTGGCTAGCAAAACCGACATATAATGGATCCAAATGAATAGTTTTTAAATCACAAAAGAAAGAATAGATATATACACATAGAATACATATATATATATATATACACACATACATACGCATACACACACACGTCATTGAGACATATATACTGTATATACATATATTTATAGTTCATGCACTTCTACATAGTATAATAGCCGCTAATTCAATTGCCGGCTTTTGTGAAATTACAGAACCCGACATGAAGGGACACATTGTTTACATACAGTTAACCATGTCATTTCATGTAGTTTGATATATGTCTTTCACTAACAATGACATGAGTGTATGTGTGCAAAATTTCATACATGTAGGGGTTAATTAAAGGTGTAAATTCGTTGAAAAAAAAAAATGCATGGGCTCCCGCGCTATTTTCTCAACCAGACAGACAAAGCCAGAGAGTGGGGGCAGATAATAATAGCCTAGGGAGGGTGCATTTATTTTGTGCCCCCCTGGCTACTAACATCTGCCCCCAGCCACCCCAGAAAAGGCAAATCTATAATTAGATGAGCCCTTTCTGGCACTTAGCCCTTCTATTCCCATTGCCCTGTAGCGGTGGCTAATGGGTTAATAATGGGTTAAAGCCACCTTGCTATTGGAAGGTGACTTTAAGCCAGGTTAATAATTGAGAGTTGTCAATTAGACAACTCTCAATTATTAATCCTATTGTATGAAATGAACAAAAAACATGCACACATTAATTAAAAATCATTTTAATGAAATAAACACCGTTTTTGACCATCTTTTATTTTACTGGTAATCCGTGCGATGCCCTTGTTCTCCTGTAATAAAAAAAATATTAAAACAAAATTATACTTACCTATCCGGCGCTCTGTCAGGTCCCACGCTGTAATCCTTCACAAAGGGTTAACTGGTTTACAGCAAGCAGCGCGGCTAATGCTGCCAGCTCAGCTGTAAGCCCCCGAAGGAATGAGCTTATCTCCCAGCTGAGAGGAGAGGAAGTGATTAGCTGGGTAGCTTAATTGATTGCTTCCCAGGCTAATCAGTTCAGGTCAGCCGGGGACACCGCACAGCATCAGTGACGTCAGAGGGAGTCCCCAGCTGACCTGAAGTGAACTGATTGCCGTGGGAAGCAATCAATTAAGCTTCCCACACTAATCACTTACTCCCCTGCCAGCCAGGAGATTAGCTTATTCCTTCGGGGGCTTACAGCTGAGCTGCCAGCATTAGCTGCGCTGCTAGCTGTAAACCTGTTAACCCTTTCCAATGGATTACACCTTGGGACCTGACTGAGCAGCGGATAGGTAAGAATAAGCTTGCTTTATTATTTTATTTTTATTACAGGAGAACAAGGGAATCGAGGATTACCTGTACAATAAAAGATGGTCAAAAACTGTAATTAATTTCATTAAAATGATTTTGTAGTAATGTGTGTGTGTGTATTTTTTTAACCATTTCATACAATAGGATTAATAATTGATAGTTGTCTAATCGGACAAAAAAAAAAAAAAGAAATCGGATGGTGGGACCTGCTCCATAGATTAACATTGGTCCGACTGCAATGCGATATTTCATCGCTTTGCAGTCGTACGATTTTGTGACCCCGGCCTATCATTTTTTTTCAGAAAGAAAACCGTGAGCACAACCTGAATGAAACTGGTGCTTTAAAGTCTAGGTTCCCACACCGGGTACTAATAATGAAAAAAGGCTTAAGCACTCAACTTAAAAGGTTTATTAGTAGTATCTCCAAACGTTTCGGTCAGAAAAGACCTTCATCAGTGACTACTGTAATCATAATATAAACGCATAAGAATATGTACAAACAAAATAAGAAACATTGCGATAAATAAAGTATATACAAAAAAGTGAGACACGGGTCACAGGACGGACAATAGAAAAAACGGTGGGTCAGCTCTGAGTATACCAAGACAGTCAAAATAGTATCCAAGAAGAATGAATGGGTAATAGTGCCATACCTTATTTTTATATAGAAGATTGTCTCCTAAAAAGGGGAGAGGTGCGTGCCCCAAGGAAAGTGTGCTGCCTGGATAAGAGTATAACATGGTGAGCATATTATGCCACAGCTGTGAGTCTAATGTGACTAATCAAGTAGTACTTACTTAAAGACAAACGTAGCTTATAAGAATGCTGAGGAGATTGAAGAAAATGAGCAAATTTGAGTAAATAAGGAATATCTTGTGCTCCTAAACAAATGGTATCCGGTCAATATATATATTATATATATATTATATATATATATATATATATATATATATATATTACCTCAGTAGAAATATCCAGTGACTAAGCTTGCGGTATCCACCGCTATGTAGACTGGAGCTGTCATTAGCAAAAAACAAAATCAGGGGCATAAAAAATCAGGGGCATAAAAACCATTGTAGGTAAGAGTTATCAAAAGAAATCCCTTGTAGTGTCAAAACCACTATATTACCTCTGCCAGGACGCTGTCTGAGCCTGCTGATTTGATTTCCATGAGTATGTGGGGCGGAAGTGAGGTAATGGCTCAGAGGGTTCCTTTATATGGAGCAGAGGTGGGACTAAGAGCACTGCTGTCAGTCAAGAAGCACAACCAGGAAGTGACTGAGCAGAGATGGGCAACATTAAAAAAAAAAAAAAAAAAAAAAAGGCTTTGGATCGCTTATATGTATAGCGCTACTATATACAGCGCTGTGTTGCCATGGTAACTCTGAGGCACTAAATAGTGAAGGCAGGGAGGGAGAAGGGGAAGAAAACAGGAGAAAATGATTAGAGAAGTGCTCAGAAGCCATTTATTTTATAGACAAAGGCAAAGAAACATACATAGTGAAGTGAATCATTATTTTGCCGTGAAGTATAATGGTCACAGTGAGACTCCCAGAAATGAGTGACGTGGTGACTTGTGATAAGTGGTCCAACCATTCTAATATAGACGGCTCTAAGGGAAAAGGAGAAAGTGTTAATATGCTTGAGAAGTGAACATATATTAACATCACTGCACTAGGTACATATGTTACATCTCAATGACAATGTAAATTTCTCTCTAAGCACTTGAACATGCTATAAAAAAGCAGATAATTCATATTCCCTATTGAGGCCTCTCGGATGCATAGTATCTAATGTGTGTATCCAATAGGCTTCACGTTTTTTTAGAAGCTGGATCCTATTGCCTCCTCTCCGAGAGGGTGGAATTTGCTCAATGATTTGGTACCTTAACTGGGACACA
>JARQOD010000007.1:54488636-54572764 GCA_033576555.1 Oophaga sylvatica | reverse complement strand
TTGCACCACAGACTATCCAGGAGTTGGCGGATGTTTTAGTCCAGGTCTGGGAGGAGATCCCTCAGGAGACCATCCACCACCTTATCAGGAGCATGCCCAGGCGTTGTAGGGAGGTCATACAGGCACATGGACGCCACACACACTACTGAGCATCATTTTGACTTGTTTTAAGGACATTACATTCCACTTTAATTTTGTGGGTGACTCAAAATCCAGGCCTCCATTGGTTAATAAATTTGATTTCCATTGATGATTTTTGTGTGATTTTGTTGTCAGCACATTCAATTGTGTACAGAACAAAGTATTCAATGAGAATATTTCATTCATTCAGATCTAGGATGTGTTATTTGAGTGTTCCCTTTATTTTTTTGAGCAGTGTATATCCAATCAGTGCAGAGGCTTGTTATTTACCAAGTTGGCCTCATGAATTAGGTTTTACTAAACTTCGTTTGATTCTTTGACTAGGAATCAAATTTCACCAGAATAAAGGCTATAAACGCACATTTCTTACCTGGGACATGCAGCTCATTCGCTAGTCTTTCAGCGAAGTTGTTTGCGCAGGAAACACATTCAGCCATGGTCACATTTCGGACAGGAATAAATGGACACACATCCAGAGCGCCCATACGAGGATGCTCCCCTGAAGGGCAAATGACATAGTGTGGAATATGTAGTTATGTATACATTAATTAGCAGATTTGCAGGACGATAATTAGTGATGAGTGAATGTGCTGAGATAAGGTGTTATCTGAGCATGGCCATTTGCCAACAAAGCAATTTCGGCACTCTCTAAAAATATGTTCTTGTCCCCTCGGCTGCATTTCTCACGGCTGTTTGACAGCAGCAACACATGCGGGGATTACCCCAGGGTTGACTGAATGACTCAGGGATGGAAAATGTATCTAAACATCCTCCAAGAGCAACTTGGTGATGAACAGTGTTTTTTTCCAGCATGATGAAGCACCAAGTTACAAGGCAAAAGGTGACAAAGTACATTAGTGACCAAGTTTTTTTTTTTTTTTACTATATAAAGTCCATGGGCAGGAAATCCAGTTGAGAGTCAGTGGTCAAGCCTCAAAAAGTAGGAACAACATATATACATACATATATATATATAAAATATTCGGCCAGCCTTAGGGCTCATTCAAACATCAGTTTTTGTATTGCGTACAAGTGATCTCCGCATTTTTCACTCATACCTAATAAAAATTGGCAACGCTAGTTTGGATCTGTGAAAAGTACATATTCAACTTTTCCTGATATATTACAAAGTGTGCAGCATTTCCAAGATAAATACACACTTGATAGAAGCTAGATCTATTGCTGCCAGCAATACAAAAAGATTACAGCAAAGTTTAACAAAAACATGGTATATTATTGTATACATACAAGTTAAAAGCAAAAGAGATCTTATATGTTAAAGTTGTCACACTCCTATATGCTGGAAGAGGAGCTTGGCAATATGCTCGAGCACAGGCAGTGCAGGTACATGACCAAGAGAATGGCAGTCTTGACTATTCAGCACTGCGCCCCTCTCTTGATGTTATACCACCGAACATTGTGTCCATTCCACTTGTACTTTAACCCCTTCATGATGGAGCCCTTTTTCATTTTTGAGGTTCTGTTTTTCGCTCCCCTTCTTTCCGCGGCCATAACTTAGTTATTTTTCCGTCAATATGGCCATGTGAAGGCTTGTTTTTTGCGGGACAAGTTGTATGTTTGAATGACACCATTGGTTTATCAAACTCAAAAGCGGGAAAAAAATTCCAAGCGTGGTGAAATTGCAAAAGTGCAATTCCATAACTTTTATTTTGTTTTTTTTTACTAGGTTCACCAAATGCTAAAACTGAACTGCCACTATAAAAAAAAAAAAAAAAAATTGCGTCATGTTCCGAGACCAATAGCGTCTCCATTTATTGAGATTTCGGGTTGGGTGAGAGCTTATTTTTTGCATGCCGAGCTGACGTTTTTAATGATACCATTTTGGTGCCAATTATTAAAAATTTTAATGCAATGTCGTGGTGATTAAAACAAACATAATTCTGGCGCTTTGATTTTTTTTCTCGTTACGCCGTTTAGCGATCGGGTTAATTTTTTTTTATATTGATAGATCGGGCGATTCTTAAAGCGGCTATACTAAATATGTGTATGTTTGTTTGATTTTTTTTATTGTTTTACTTTGAATGGGGCAAAAGGCAGTGATTTGAACTTTACATTTTTAAAAAACACTTCTATTTTTTTTATTTAAACTTTTGGCATGCTTCAATAGTCTCCATGGGAGACTAGCAGCTGCCATAATCCGATCGGCTCTGCTACATACAGGCGATGATCAGATCACCTGTATGTAGCAGAATTGCTGACTTGCTATGAGCGCCGACCACCAGGCGGCGCTCATAGCAATCTAGCATTGACAACCATAGAGGTCTGAAGGAGACCTCTGGTTGTCATGCCGACCCATGATCACGTGACAGGGTCACCGATGGGTAGGATATCCGTCACGATTGCCGGAAGCGCACGTTAAATGCCGCTGTCAGAGTTTGACAGCGACATTTAACGGGTTAACAGCCGCGGGTGGGTCGGGATTCCATCCGTGACTGTTCCAGGCACATGTCAGCTGTTCAAAACAGCTGACATGTGCCGGGAAAGATGTGGGCTCTGTTGGTGAGGGGGGAAACACGACATGTGCAGTACATGTCGTGAAGGGCTTAACAGTGCGTATTCTGATGAAGGTCCCTGTCGACCGAAGCGTCAAAATTGTACTGTTACACTAATTAAAACTACTTCTTTTCAACAACTACCTCTGTGCCAAGTCTTCCTATTATACTATATGGTTTGGGGGTCCTACTTGAGCAACTTACCTTGGAGTGCCACTATTTTTCGAAATATGATAGATGCAGACACTTACCTTTGTGTCTGCTCATATCGATCATCTTAAAAGCAATGTGTGCTGCATTCAGCGCCCCTTCAACGACTGCCTCTGGGGAACCCACGAAGGTGTACACCGTTCTGTTGGTGGACGCTCCGGGGTCCACATCCAACAATCGACATCCTTCAGTCTCAGAAATAGCTGCGGCCAGCGCATCAATAGTCTGGATAACAGGAATATTGTTAGATAACTTATATTGGTTACAGTTGCAAACAAATTCCAACAAATTCTGATTTGATTGATTCAAAATTAGTCAGATTTTCGTATGTATAACAGCAGGAACATGCTTAAAACCTGGATATTCTTTCTCCACGGAATCAAACTAAGGGCTCATTCACATGTCCAGGTTAACAAGAAAACTGGTCTCAGATGGGTATGCCTTTCTTGGAAAGAGAAGAGAAAAAAAAAACCCTCACCACACAAGGTATCTAGCAGTCCATGAAAAAATGGCCTGCACTTAGATGGCAAGTGCTGTCCAATTTTTCCATTGACCCATGGATCAAGCTCATCAATGCAAATCTAACACTCAAATCTCCACAATTTCACATGCATCACAAAAAAAAAAAAAAACCCACACACCAGTCAGGAGTTCAAATTGGTCAAAACCATGGATAGATCTCATGTGCGAAAAGCAGATGTCTAACTGAGCCTTATATATTTTTAGAGCCATTTCTTAAGTGTATGACATTTGCTACAGCCTCTTACAAAAGAAACAGCAATAAATAAATAGCATCAGAATTACATCAATTCCAGCATCTTTTGTTTGTCCGCTCTATAAAAAGGCACGCTGACTGCTATGATAAAAAGTGAGTTTTACAGATGACCCAAGTAGTAATAGCATATAGAAAAACCCATTAGATTTGCAGGATACGTGCAGAGCGTCATAAACATCGCTGTAATAGGAACATGTTTACCTCTTTGTTTCTCCCTTCTGAGAAATTCGGGACACATTCCACAAGTTTGGACATAGTTCCGCTCACTTTCACCTGTCCTTCCACTGAAAGCTGTCTGCCCGTCTGCGGAGCGATTCAGGGAGCTGATTGTTGTCCTACAGGCAGCGGTTACAAATTAACTAATCAACTGGAGTCACGTGATGAGAAACTTCAGACGCCTATGCTATCGTTTAATGAATATTTTGTAATCAATAAAATGTAATAGTAATGGTTTGCCAATAAAACTATTTTTGCAACATTTATGTCATTGCCAAAATTCAACCTTAATTTATTAAAATTTATTTAAATGATTTGATCACAACAACACTGGCAAAAGACTAGAAGCTGTTCTGCAGGACATGGCAGCAGCCGCTACTTACTATACTACGCTTCCACGTACGTTCATCTCACGTACATGAAAAAAAATGGTACCGGTGTCATCAGTGTACGATCTGTGCGTACACTTTTACCGTCGGTATTTTTCACAGAGGGATAACTAAATAAATTACAGTTTCTCCTATGCTTTGTAATGTTAGACACGACTGACCCCCAGACTGGTCACTGATGCCATCCGTGTGCTGCACGTATTCGTCACAGACCCATAAACTTGTAACAGCCCTTTTCATTCGTGATACCGGAAAAAAAAACGGAAATGTGTCTCACTGTATTTTATACGGAAACACAATCCTTTACAAAACATGGACTTGTGAATAGCAGCGCCAATCATAATGGGTACATGTTGTATCCGTGAAAAAAACGATACAACACAGACGTCTGAATGAGGCCTTATACAGAGCTGGTTTTTGCATCTCAGGTCCATGTATAAATCTCCGACCACCACTGGAGCAATTAGCAATTGATCAGGGGGGTGCCAGGTTTTGGATCCCTCCGGATCTGATGTTGATGACCTATGCTGTGGATAGCGCATCAGTATTTTGTGCCTGGACGACCCTTTTAATATTACAACTCTCAATATGGCCTGACAAGATGTAGTTCAGCGTAATCCAGATCACTGCAGAGGTCTAATTCGTTTGTCAGAGAACACTTTCTACATTACAGTAGTATTTGGGAGTAACAGTCCTGTACAGACAGACAAAGGTAACTGGTCCCATTTAATATTTAACCAGTTGTTGTGCAAGTACTCTAAGCAAATAAGGCTAAAGGGTGATACCTATATTCAGGCTTATATAGCGTGAAAGGACAAGAACCTCTATCAGAGAAGAATTCCCTCTAAGAATGACCAAATATAAGGGCTAGTTCACAAGATCATTTAGCGGCCGTATTCTTGTTCATAATCAATGGGCCTCCTGCCCTGAACTAACAGCATCATTCAAGCTTAAAGGGGTTTTCTAGGTTGGGACAAATTTTCAGCAAGTACTGTAGCATGCCTAATCCTAATGGCAGGGGCAGACAAGCATATTTTTTGTCATCAGTGAAAATTGTATCAATTATGCTAATCACACTCTGATCAGACTCTAATCATAGTTTGATCAAAGTGTGATCCGATTCTCTTGAAGAGAATATGGAGAAAAAAAGATGTCTCCATCTTCTCCATTCTGTCAGTGAATGGAAATTGGACTGCACTCAGATGTCAATCAAGTGTAGTCCGATGTTTTCCATGCACTCATTGACTTGCTTGGTCAAGTGCGATCCGAATATCGGATTAAACTCCACCATAGGCCGGGGTCACACATGTGAGAAACCCACACAATTCTCGTGCGAGTCTCTCACATGAATGCCCAGCACTGCCGCTGGCACTCGGACCGCAGCGTGCGGCTGCATAGAATTACATGTGTTCATGCGAGAGACTTGTATGAGAATTTTTCCGGGCGGATTTTACTAAATCCGCAGGTAAAAAGTTCTGCGTTTTACCTGCGGATTTTCCCTGCGGTTTTACACCTGCGGATTTCTTTAATGGAGCAGGTGTAAAACCGCTGTGGATTCCGCACAAAGAATTGACATGCTGCAGATTCAAATCCGCACGGAAAAATCTGCAGCATGTGCACAGCGTTTTTTTTTTTACATTGATAATAATGGTACTGTACAACGCAGCAGAATCCGCAACTTGTGTACGCATTTTCTCTACATTGACTCTTATCTCCTTGCCTCTAGCCAATTAGTTTATTAACTTCCCTTGTCTCATCTGCTAGTTTACTGATCGGAATAAATTAAGGTTTTGGCTACACCATAAATTACATACATGGGGTCCGATGGCGTTGTACACTCCAGGCTTAAGGAAGGGTCGTTTTGGAGTCCGATGCGCCAAATTCATTGAGAGGTGCATGCCACTTTAATTTGCATCTTCTCAATGGCGTGTGCCTCCTTGCGCCTCAAAGAAATGCTACTCTACAGGCGTAACATTTCTGGGGTTAAAACATGTTATTTTCTTAATTAATTTGACGGGGGGGGTGGGGGGTGGCGTTCCCATGCACCATCACAGCTCTTTCCATTTTAATCAAAATTCACAAAACATTGTGCACAACTCTGCATTGTGCAAAAAAAAAAAATTGCAACTTTTTAAAGTGTTTTATACCAGTTTTCTGGCGTAAATACTTTGATGAATTGGGACCATACTGTTTAATACAGCATGAAGTCGCTGTCTGGTTCCCTTTATGGGAGGGTTTGTATTTCTTTATATTTTGTATCCGTTCCAGTGTTTGGTTTGAAATTCTGTAACAATTATTGTAGCATTTGCATGAGGACATATCTGGACCATCTGTTTATAATTTGTATTTGCATAAGTTTTGTGATAAGTCTTATACAATGCTTATCTACCTTTCTGCGGGGACTTTTTTATTCACCTTCCCAACTACATCTGCAACTATGGGCGGCTTTTATGTGACTTGAGAAGAATTTTGAACTTGTCAGAATGGGTAGGGAGTATCTCTGGAAAGAAAACGTCTGACCCTAAATGTGTGAAATATTCCAGATGCTCAGGTTTCTATTATTTACTTTTCTTTTTAATCAGACAAGTTTCTACAGAAATTCTTTTTAAAAGTAAATAGGAGAAAAAGCAGCTTATAACCTCATGTAAAACCTCATGTTCACGAAGAAATGGGGGATGGTTATTTGTACAGGCCGCTCATTCAGTCGACGGGTTTTAGCGTTTGTATTCTGTCCTCATGCACGTTAGCAGGGTGTGCGATAGACATGTAGCTAAACCCCCTGTCTTCTTTAAGAAAAAGAGGCTGTAAAATTGTAACCTTCTTTTATTGATTGCAGATGTGACAGGAAAGGGTAAAACTATAGAATGCAATAATAAGAGCATTTCAGAATATATAACTGTACAGAGCATGAAACACAAATAGTTTACAATATACAGAATACACAAACTGATTATTACCTACTTAGTACAACAAACGTACTGATAAACACAGGATTATAAACACAGATAGTGCTTACCGACTATGCTTAGAGCAGGCTGTTTAAGAAACATGAAGAACACCAGTGATGTAGTTTCTTTAAGGCACATGGAGGAATAATGGCTGCTGTCCTCCTTCAGTGTGATACACAAGACCATAATGCAACAGGAACAATCCCACAATGCTCTTGGAATTTCCCACAAGTAGTGTTGAGCGATACTGCTCGATATCTAAAAATATCGGATCGGAATGGTATCGCCGATATCACTAAATATCGTCGATATCCGATTCCGATACCGGAAGTCCAATGTAAGTCTATGGGAACCAAATATCGACATTAAAAAAAACCATTCTTGCCTTGTTGGTTAATTGTACATGAAGGAAAACAACAAAGACTAATGTAGAATGTATTGGGGGAGGTTGAGGAGACAATAAAGGCATACATGTTTAACCCAATGCATTGGAATAGCATTAATATATTTTTTTTTGGAAATACGTTTGGATTGACTAACAAATTGACAATGTTGTTAACCTTTTTTCTATTTTGGCAAATATGTATGTTTCACAACTTCCATGCTCTTCACCTTTTTAACTTTTGCCAGTGCCACACTTTCTCCTTCATAATCTTCAGCAGCATCATCTTTCTCATCAAATTATTCTTCATCTTCACCTTCTTAATCTTCTTCTTAAACTTCTTGCTATTCATGTTTTTGTTTACATTACTCATATTGTTATTATTAAACTAATTAATCTTCTTCATATTCAAATTCTTCATCTTCTTCCTCTTCATCATATTCTTATTTGTGACAGAGATTCCTGTACTTGTAATCTGTAAAAGTATGAATTGTTCATCCTTCCATTCTTGCTGTCACAAAAGATTTAAATTACAACAGTATTTGTCCGTGTTCAGTTTAGCCTGCAGCAGCAGGCATTTTCCAGGGGCACCACGAGGAGGAACGGACTCACCCCCATACACTGCTTAGTCTTCTTCTGCTTAGAATTTAGAGCATATATTTTGCTCTTCATTTTGGTCTTCTACTTCATGTTCTTCTGCTTTTTGATCTTTTGCTTATTGTTCTGCTGTCTCTTGTTCTGTATCTTGTAGTTTGTCTTAACCTTCTTTGTCCTGTTTGTGATCTTCTTCTGGGTAATCTTTTATTTTTTCTTTGTGATGGTGTTCAGGCTGGTTGGCTTCATGCTCGTGTCCTTGTTGTCGTCATCTTCTTCTGGGTGGTCTTTAAGGTCGTCTAATTTCCGAGAACCAGCTGACGTTACTGGAACCTGACGGGTATCAGATGGAGCAAGAGACAATGGAAGTAACGAGGACCAGCTGACTGTGCTGGAACCCGGAGGGGCAGCAGAAGGAAAAGAGGCAATGTCACAACCGAGTACCAGCTGACGTTACTGTGACACGGTTACTAAGCAGGAGGTACCTGTGCTCCAAAGCACTACCAAGGACCAGCAGACGTTGGTGGAACTCGGATACGGAGATGGAGGCACCTAGGCCAAAGGCACTGGGGAGAACCAGTTGACGGTACTGGACCCCGGACGGGTAGCAGAAGGAAAAGAGGCAATGACACAACCGAGTACCAGCTGACGTTACTGTGACACGGTTACTAAGCAGGAGGTACCTGTGCTCCAAAGCACTACCAAGGACCAGCAGACGTTGGTGGAACTCGGATACGGAGATGGAGGCACCTAGGCCAAAGGCACTGGGAAGAACCAGTTGACGGTACTGGACCCCGGACGGGTAGAAGAACGCACCCATGAAAATGTAAGTTGACAGGACGCAAGCCGTCCGCAGTTACCGAATCACACAGTCCTACAGTGGGTGCTTGTCCTATTGTCACAATGGAAACCGCCTTTATTTACATATCCCACAGCACACATAGGAATCACCTAAACTGCAGGCACCATAGAGTCGGCTAACCCGAATGCAACACGACAGCACAACTTATTGGAGGATAATTGACGTTCACACTGCCAGGAAACAGCTGTCGTGCTGTAACCAGGCTGGCCAGGAGTCAGTACCCCTGCCAATTACTTACGAGCAACAAATGGCGGTGTTGTAGCCCAGGGAGTAGAGTTCAGGTGGTAGAAAGATGAACATAACAGGAGACATGGAAAACGTTGCCAAACAGTTATTTAATCTGAAAACGGACAGGCAATTCAGGTGAGATCCATGCCTTGTTCATTTTCAGAAAAGTAAGCCGGTCTACATTCTCTGAGGATAGTCGCATGCGACGGTCTGTTACTACACCACCTGCAGCACTAAAGACACGCTCAATAATACACTGGCAGCAGGGCAAGCCAGCACCTCCAATGCATACTGGCTAAGCTCTGGCCATGTATCCAACTTAGAGACCCAAAATTTGAAAGGGGAAGAGGCATCTGGGAGTACACTTAGAGGGAAAGCCAAGTAGTCTGTCACCATCTTACGAAAACGTTTCTTCCTGGTGACTGGAGCCGTCTCGGATGGTGTAGACCTTGCTGGCGCTGTCACAAAACTTTGCCACATTTGTAACATACAGCTCTTGCCCTGTGCAGAGGCGCTGCTTCTGCTCCCTCTTGTTGTAGAGGTGTCTACACTGCCTCGACGCACAGAGCTGCTTTGTAAAGCAGTAGCAGCAGCAGCTCTCTCGGCTGGAATGTACAACAGTATGGATTGCACCAGTGTGTCTTGGTACTCCTGCATTTTACGGTCCCGGTTCACGGTGTGATGAGGGTTTGTAAGTTGTCCCGGTAGCGAGGGTCTAGGAGGGTGTACACCCAATAATCTGACGTGGTGAGAATGTGGGCGATGCGGCGGTCGTTTCTCAGGCACTGAAGCATGAAATCAACCATGTGCTGCAGACTCCCAACTGGCCAACAAAGGCTGTCCTCTGGAAGAGGAGTCATCTCTGCCTCCTCTGCATCACCCCACCCTCGCTCTACATACTGACTAGAGCGTTGTGTACCTCCCTCTGTAGGGATTTATTCCTCCTCCATTGACTCCTCCTCCTCCTCATCCTCCTCACAAAGTGAGCCCTGCCCAGCCCTTTGTGAGGAACCACGTTGCGATGACTGTCCTGAAGGTAATTGAATTTGTGACTCCTCATCCTCCACCTCTTCCAAAACCTCTTCCTTTAGTGCTTTCAGTGATTTCTGAAGCAGGCAGATAAGGGGGACAGTCATGCTAACTAGTGCATCATCTGCACTCGCCATCCGCGTTGAGACATCAAACGCACGCAAAACGTCGCAGATGTCCTTCATAGAGGCCCACTCAGTAGTGGTGAAGTGTGAACGGCGCAAATTGCGAGTTGATTGCGCCTGTTGCAGCTGATACTCCATTATGCTGGCTGCTGCTCACACAACCGCTCCAACATATGTAACGTGGAATTCCACCTGGTGGGTACGTCACATATGATGCGATGTTCAGGAAGGCGAAATCTGACTTGCAGAGCTGCAATGCGCGATCTGGCCATGCTGGAACGTCGCAAGTGAGCGCACTCTAGGCGGACCTTGTGCAGCAGTGCATCAAGATCCGGATAGTCCCTCAAAAACTCTGCACGACCAAGTTGAGCACATGTGCCAGACATGGTATGTGAGTGAGGTTGCCAAGGCCCAGAGCTGCCACCAGATTTCGGCCATTGTCACACACTACCAAGCCTGGCTGGAGATTAGCTGACAAAAACCACACGTCGCTCTCCTGCTTGATGGCATCCCAGAGCTCCTGCGCTGTGTGGCTTCGATTCCCCATGGAAATTAATTTCAGGACGGCCTGTTGACGTTTGGCCACGGCTGTGCTCATATCGGTCGCAACAGGTAAGCGTTCACGGGTCCATGTGGAGGTATACCGTGACGGCTCGTGCAGCGATGATTCTGAGGAACTGGAGTAGGAGGAGGAATCAATGTGTACAGACTGGATTCCTGCAATCCTTGGAGTTGGCAGAACACGTACAGCGCCACTGGCAAGATCTGTACCCGGCTCCACAACATTGACCCAATGGGCAGTGAGGGAAAGGTATCGTCCCTGGCCATGGGTACTGGTCCACGCATCGGTGGTCAGGTGGACCCTGCTACTGACGGCGTTTAGTAGCGCATGTTTAATGTTTCCCTCGACATGTTTTTGCAGAGCAGGGACAGCTTGCCTGCTGAAATAAAATCGGCTTGGCACATTATATTGTGGGACTGCCAATGCCATAAAGTTCCTGAAACTGTCAGTCTCCACCAGCCTGAATGACAGCATTTCAAGGGACAGGAGTTTTGCAATGCCAGCATTCAGAGCCTGTGCTCGTGGATGGTTTGCCGAGTATGGCCGTCTTTTATCCCATGCCTGTGTTACCGATGGCTGTTTTGTGGTCTGGGAGTGTGACGATGACTGTGAACTTGCTGCTGTGGGTGGAATAACAGTTTGTCTATGGACAACAGTGACCGAGGTTCTTCCATGGAGATCCTGTGAGAAAGCCGAACCAGGTGTGTGTGAGCTGGAGGTAGAGGCTCCAACACGACCTGAAGATGTAGGTGCTGCTGTAAATTGGCCTACATCTCCAGTGTGTCTTTGTAACTCAGCTACATGCTTTGTCCGTACATGTTTCCACATATTTGTGGTATTCAGGTTACTGATATTTTTACCTCTTTTAACTTTTTGCTTACACAGCTTGCATTGAACATAGCAAATATCATCTACAAGTCTGTCAAAAAAGGACCACGCAGTGCAAGTCATGGGAGCGCCAATTTTGACATTTCTAAGAGAACTGCTCCCAACAGGTGCCAAACTGGAGGCTACAGGCAAGCGAGTCTGCAGCCTACCTCTCCCTCCTCTTTGTACCGTTGGGACAATCTCTTCCTTAGAGCTGATCCCACCACCTTCCTGTTGCTCACGCCATGTTGGGTCTCGGACTTCATCATCTCCACTACCCTCTTCCAACACCTGCTGCTGTTGGATGGTCTGGGCAGCACCATGCTCCACAAAACTGGCACCTGAGTCTCATCATCATCATAAGATGCGTTCTGCGGTGTGCTGTCCATCGGCACTGGCTCACCCGCCTCTTCAGATTAAGAGAGACACAGCTGTTGCGCATCACTGCATACTCCCTCTTCTTCAAATTGCAGAATGCTGCTTGCCTGTGCCCGTGTTTGCGAGCCAACAGATTCTGAGAACAGAAGCAGAGACTCAGCTGGCTCCTGTACAGAACTCTCTGACTGCCTGGGCAATTTGACAGGCGGTGAACAGACAGATGGTTGCTCAACAGTGTTGTGTTCCTGAGAGGAGGTGGAAGGAATTGAAGTCGATGCATTGGCTGCCATCCAACCAACAACGGCTTCAATTTGTTCTTCCCGCAGCAGGGGGGGCACGCCGAGCTCCTACCAAACTGCGCATAAAGGAACGCTCATGGGTAAAACTGGTGGATGCTGTGTCACTGAGGGCGGCAGCAGCCACAGAATCACCACGTCCTCTCCCTGCTGAAACTCCACGGCCACGACCACGTGCCTTCTTCATCTTGGTAGATTGATAAAGAAAGTCAGAAAAGTTATAAGGCCTAAGTGTGGTTATTACGCAGAGACTGAAGTGAACACTGAAACACAACTGTTCACAATCTGTGAAAGGCTACTCCTTTGTCTACTTCTATAGTGTTTGCAACCAATGTATTGGATACGGATGGAAACGCGTCACACTAATAGATTATATTTAAATGGAATGGAGCAGAACCAATTGGAGATAAATGAAAAGGATGAGGCACTGAGACACGCTCAGCAGAGTACAAGCAGCAGTGCTTGAACAAGTAACTGGAGCGTGATGTGCACTCAAAAAATAAAAAACACAGACTGAAGTGAACACTGAAACACAACTGTTCACAATCTGTGAAAGGCTACTCCTTTGTCTACTTCTATAGTGTTTGCAACCAATGTATTGGATACGGATGGAAGCGCGTCACACTAATAGATTATATTTTAAATGGAATGGAGCAGAACCAATTGGAGATAAATGAAAAGGATGAGGCACTGAGACACGCTCAGCAGAGTACAAGCAGCAGTGCTTGAACAAGTAACTGGAGCGTGATGTGCACTCAAAAAATAAAAAACACAGACTGAAGTGAACACTGAAACACAACTGTTCACAATCTGTCAAAGGCTACTCCTTTGTCTACTTCTATAGTGTTTGCAACCAATGTATTGGATACGGATGGAAGCGCGTCACACTAATAGATTATATTTTAAATGGAATGGAGCAGAACCAATTGGAGATAAATGAAAAGGATGAGGCACTGAGACACGCTCAGCAGAGTACAAGCAGCAGTGCTTGAACAAGTAACTGGAGCGTGATGTGCACTCAAAAAATAAAAAACACAGACTGAAGTGAACACTGAAACACAACTGTTCACAATCTGTGAAAGGCTACTCCTTTGTCTACTTCTATAGTGTTTGCAACCAATGTATTGGATACGGATGGAATCGCGTCACACTAATAGATTATATTTTAAATGGAATGGAGCAGAACCAATTGGAGATAAATGAAAAGGATGAGGCACTGAGACACGCTCAGCAGAGTACAAGCAGCAGTGCTTGAACAAGTAACTGGAGCGTGATGTGCACTCAAAAAATAAAAAACACAGACTGAAGTGAACACTGAAACACAACTGTTCACAATCTGTGAAAGGCTACTCCTTTGTCTACTTCTATAGTGTTTGCAACCAATGTATTGGATACGGATGGAAGCGCGTCACACTAATAGATTATATTTTAAATGGAATGGAGCAGAACCAATTGGAGATAAATTAAAAGGATGAGGCACTGAGACACGCTCAGCAGAGTACAAGCAGCAGTGCTTGAACAAGTAACTGGAGCGTGATGTGCACTCAAAAAATAAAAAACACAGACTGAAGTGAACACTGAAACACAACTGTTCACAATCTGTGAAAGGCTACTCCTTTGTCTACTTCTATAGTGTTTGCAACCAATGTATTGGATAAGGGGTAGAAGCGCGTCACACTAATAGTTAAATTGCATGGAGCTGCAAGAATTACACTGAAGAAAAAAAAAAGAGTGTGAGTGACACGTGCAGATGCCTACAGACAGCGTTGCATGCAGAGCAAACTGCAGCGTCACTTACACTCACACACACACCTTGCAGAGCTGTTAAAACAACACTGCAGGCAAAAGGAAGCTTTACACAGCGGTTGGTGCTAGCCTGCCTACAGCACAGTACACTAAATCGCAATCTCTAACTGTCCCTCAGAGTCAGCACAACAGCGTTGTCCCTTACTGAATTCACAGCACAGTGACGCTAAAATGGCGGCGGCGCCTTTTATAGTGCATTCTGACATCATTTCAGCATCCAATCACAGCCATGCCATTAGTTAACATGACCGCAGCAGTACAGAATGTGCCCACACTTCTTAGGATTCCTCATTGGCTGACTAAAATCACATTGCCTCTCAAAGAATTATGGGAACTTCCGATTCCGGTATACGATATATGGAAAATATCGGAACGAAGTATCGAAAGGCCGAAACAGCTAATATCGGCCGATAGCCGATACTTGCGGTATCGTATCGCTCAACACTACCCACAAGACATCACAAATTAAACTAGAATCTATGCATCAAACAGCCAGCAGGTGGCGCTGTTACCTTACAACATAAAATGTATGAAAGACCAATACATTCAAAGATTGCAATGTCTATAACAATTGGAGACATAAAAACGATGACTATACTTTCTAGACAGCAATTATATGGCTGGACAGAACAGTTTGAGTTCTTGTGTTTTTAATGGATAGAACTTGTACATTGTATATATTCTATGGGTGGATGTTCGTCTATCCAATTTTTTTTTTACGGACCGGGTGATCCACTCAAAATAGAAGACTTGTCCGATATTCATCCAAGTGTCACAGGCAAATCGACAATGTAATTTATGGGTCCGTGAAAAAAAAAAAAAAAAACAGACAACACTCAGAAGCCAGGCGTTTTTCATGGGCTGTTAGATACAAGGTAGAATAACTTTTTTTTTGTCCGTAATCCAAGAAAAACTTTTGAAACTCAGATCAAACTCAGATTAAATGGGTTCTCCACTACTAGGACAACCCCTTGTTGAACTAAATGTTTGGCCCCGTTACAGTAAAAAAAACCTACTCACCTCCCGTTCCAGCGGTATCATCACTCACGGTCCCAGGACTCTCATGCGGTGTTGTGACACATGGTGCCCAGCACAGCACCCAATCAGCGCTGACGTTACTGTCTCCGCCTTCATACTGATTGATCATGAAGAGGATTTTCGGGCTGCAGCTGATCCCTGACTTTCTCTTCCTGTTCAATCCGTACGAAGGTGGGGCAGTGATTCCAGCGGTGATTGGGTGCCGGGCACCACGTTGTCACAACAAAAGGAAGATGAGAGACACCAGACCAAACAATGCAGATGAGCTGAATGCTGCTATCAAAGCAACCTGGGCTTCCATAACTCCTCAGCAGTGCCACAGGCTGATCGCCTCCATGCCACGCCACATTGATGCAGTAATTGATGCAAAAGGAGCCCTGACCAAGTATTGAGTGCATTTACTGAGCATACATTTCAGTAGGCCAACATTTCAGATTTTAAAATAATTTATCAAGCTGGTGTTATGAAGTATTCTAATTTACTAAGATAATGACTTTTGGGTTTTCATTGGCTGTAAGCCATAATCATCAACATTAACAGAAATAAACACTTGAAACAGATCACTCTGTGTGTAATGACTATATAATATGAGTGTCACTTCTTCTATTGAAGAACTGGAATAAATTAACTTTTTGAAGATATTCTAATTTAGTGAGAAGCACCTGTATATCTGTCACTTATTGTCAATAAGAAGATCCCTATACACCTAGAGTTATTGCACATTGAGAAGAGGTATGATAGGGAGAACTGTCTGTAAGGCCTCTTTCACACATCCGTCTTTTTGTATCAGGCATGATCCGTCGAACACCTGAAGGGACGGATCCGGCGCTGAAACAAAAAAACTGATGCAACGGATCCGGTTTTTTGCTGGATCCGACCTGAACTTTTGAACCCAGAAAAAGAGGGTTTTGGATGCCCGGAGACACTTGGAAAATGTAGTAGTAGTAGTAGTAGTAGACCTTGATTTCCAGAATCCGGATCAGACTTTTGCCGGATTGCACAAAAGTCTGATCCGGTTCCATTGACTTCTATTGTTTCCGGCCGCCTGATGCGCCGCTTCAGGCACATCAAGCGGCTCCGGCAAAAAAAAAAAAAGTTACATGCTCCGTTTTGTCCGGCCGCCGGAATGTACATTTCCGCCGGATCCGGACAAAAACGGATACAACGCAATGACATCAGGCACGATCCAGCGCTAATGAAAGTCAATGGGAAAAAAACGCATCCGGCATTACATTTCGCCGGATGCGGTTGGACAAAAAAATGCCGGAGGGCGCCGTCAGGCGCACAACGGATGTGTGAAAGAGGCCTTAAGGTCTTGCTCACTGGCATATAACATGGCCGAGTGCTATCCGATGCATCAGGCGGCCGGAAACAATAGAATTCAATGGAACCGGATCAGACTTTTGTGCAATCCAGCAAAAGTCTGATCCGGATTCTGGAAATCAATGACTACTACTACTACTACTACTACATTTTCCAGTGTCTCCGGGCATCACAAACCCTCTTTTTCAGGTCGGATCCAGCAAAAAAACGGATCCGTTGCATCAGTTTTTTTGTTTCAGCGCCGGATCCGTCCCTTCAGGTGTTCGACGGATCATGCCTGATACAAAAAGACGGATGTGTGAAAGAGGCCTAAAAGATGGCTATTCTCCAGACTTTCAGGCAAATCAACACACGATTAACATACGGATTTCTGTTGTGAATATGCTGGAGGCGGCTTCTGAGCTGGGGCTCCCTCCGGTGGTTGCTGAGGGTAATGAACTGATTACTGAATGGCCTTCAGCTGGCGCTGAATGGTAGGATATAAGTGGCCTGAGTTCCCAGCAGCCTTGTCGGTTATCAATTGTTCCTTCTGGTCTTGCTTGAAGCACTGCTAGTTTCCTGCTCTCATTCAGATAAGTGTTTGCTGTTTTTTTTTCCTCTGTTTGATTTTCTCTGCTGGTTTGCTGCTTGCAGAGGACTGCAGTCTGTCCCCTTTTGGGGGTCTGGCGCTGCAATTGTGCTCCGTTTGTGTCTGCACTTTTGCTTTGCTCCTTTGTTACTTTTTATTTGCTGAATAGCGTTTTGTTACACCAGAGATCTGATTTAGGTGGATGAGATCGTGTGATCTCAAGTTTTTTGGCAATCAGAAGTGTTGGTATTTTTGTTAGGGTTTTTGTTGGAGTGCAGTCAGAATTCTTTCCTGTACTTTTCTGTCTAGACAGATTGGGCCCCAGCGTTTGCTCATTCTATTTTCTGTCTGTGTCCGTGTTTTCTTCTTGTCTAACCGCCATTACATGTTTGGGGGTTTCCTATTTCTTTGGGGGATCTGCTCCGGGGCAGATAGCTTTCATCTTTCTGCCTTTACGCATAGTTATCTCTCAGGCTGTGACGAGACGTCTAGGATCACCGTAGGAACGCTCCACGGCTACTTCTAGTTGTGTGGTTAGTTCAGGTTACTGCAATAAAATAGGTTCCAGCCTCTCTGGTGTATTACCGCTTTTGCTATTTTTTGCTATTTCTCCTCAGTTACCGAAACATAACAGATTTCATCATGGCTTTCCAGCCAGTTCTACCCTATGCATTACAACCTGCAGAAATAACTAACACATTGTGGATTTAAAGAGAATCTGTCACCAGCTTTTGCTACCCCATCTGAGAGCAGCATGATATAGGGGCAGAGTACAGGAATCCAGCGATGTATCACTTTACTGGTTGCTGTTAAAACCTTTCTCTGCTTCAGATCTAGCAGTGCTTTGAATGCTGAGCTCTGTATAACCCTGCCCACACTACTGATTGGCAGCTTTCTGTGTAAACTGTGCATAGGCAGAAAGCTGCCATACAGTGGTGGGGCACCAGGTTGAACTACATGGCAGCAGGTTAAAGGGGTTGTCCACTACTAGAACAACTTCTGGATCTAAACATTTGACCCACGATAAAATAAAAGAGCTGATACTCACCTCCTTGTGGGCATCGTTCCAGCACTCACATTCCCAGGGCTTTCATTTGGTCGTATGACATGGGGTGCCTGATACCCAATCAGTGCTGACTTCAATGGCACCGACCTTCATACAAATTGAACATGAAGAGGAAGTCAGAGACCAGCTACAGCCCGGATTTCCTCTTCATGTTCAATTCGACAGAAGGCGGAGACAGTGATGCCAGCAAGATTGGGTGCCAGGCTGATGTGTCACAACAATCGCACAAGTGCAGAAACCGCGGGAATGGCACCAGCACAGCAGACGAGTATAGACTTTTTATTTTAAAGGGGCCCAACATTTAGCTCAAGAAGGAGTTGTCCTAGTAGTGGATAACCCCTTTAAGTAGTCCTCTAGTGATAATCTCCTATTGATAAGTGATTTTCTTAAAAAAAAAAAAAATAAATCACACCAGTAAGCAACTCAGTAAGTGATACTTGGAATTAGGGTCTCTGCCCCTACATTATACTGCTCTGATATTAGGTAGCAAAAACCTGGTAACAGAATCCCTTTAAGAACTACATTGCATGTCAATTTCTAAAAAGCCATTTTTTCTGCGTGGATAAGATTTATTAAAACTAATTCACTTTGTTTTCCTTCACAGTGTTCAACACTAGAGATGTTCGGGTTCCCTCTTAGGCCGGGTTCACATTGCGTTGCGGGCAATGCGCTGACGGCATCCGTCACATAGCAGCACTAATGCTATGTAACGGATGCGTTAATGCCGCCATTGCCCGCAATAGTAGTAGCGCATCCTAAAGCATGCCGTCATTCTTTGACGGACCTCGGACGCGGTCTGCAGCGTTCGGGGTTCGTCACTGCTAGCTCAGAATAGAGACGCTGCGCTAGCGTGATCGCATAACGCGATCACAAAATGACACTAGCGTTAATGCAGTCCGTCAACGCTATGTGTTGAACGGACTGCATTAACGCTATGTGAACCTAGCCTTATTCTGCAAGCTATAGCGCTTGCTGAATAAGCTGCAGAGGGAACCTGGCTTCCTGGATCGTGCCGTCTGATCGGCGCCGAAACTGCATGTGTCGCACACATGCAGCTGCGGCGCTGGACAGCTGATCAGACGGCGCGATCCAGGAGCCGGGTTCCCCTCTGCAGTTTAATTGGCAAGCGCTATAGCTTGCGGAATAAGAGGAAACCCGAACATATTCGCTCATCGATTTGTATGGGTGTACATGATCAGATTATGTCAGCTCCATAGAACACACTTCCGGCTACGATTAGTTCTAATTCTTGATTAAAAAAAAAAAAACACAAGTAGAAAATATGTATCCAGCTTTCAGATATTGTAACCTCAATAAACATTGTACAGACTTAAAATTTAATGTGATTCAGAATTTCATTAAATAAAATACACAGAGAAAATAGTCATAATATGCTGAAAACTATACATTTTGTATTCCATTTTGTGTGTACAAATTGGTAGTTAAATAGATTAGCAAATATTTTCCATTTCATTACTCAAATCAAACATTTTTCACTTATGTTCTAATAGAAAAAAAAATACCGGAAGAAGTGAACACCTTAATAACAATGTAATAGTGTAATAATCCAAGATAGACTATAGCAGATGTGGATTATTTCCTCAGACTTCTAGATATTAATCTGCTGGATACAAATAGGGTCTTATTTATTTGGAGAACTGCTCCCTTCATCAATTTCGGCCATATTAAGCAGCGTGCTAAGGTGTAAGCTGAACGCGATATCCTCTTGTTGATTCCCTCTCAAATTCACACATAACTCATTTATTCTGTCTTTCACGGATGGTCTTAGAGAGGAGGAGCGCACAATATGGCCTGGCTTGGTTGGAGAATACTTAGCGCCTCGTGTTGATGACTTCTGTAAGGCTGGAACTATAATCGAATTTTCTAGAGAATCTGACAGTGAAGGGATGGGTAGGTATAAAGGCAGGCAAAGAGATGCATCCAGAGGTTCTTCCGCAGTAGCTGCTGCAGTTTTTCACTGAATCTGTAATTATAAATCCACATTATAATTTAATTAAAATGATTATTATACAAAGTATTTAAGCAGTAAATTATAACAAATTTGCAGATTGTTGTGACCTATCCAAAAGCTGGAATGAACACACATATGTATCAAAAATGAAATATTAGCCCTTTCCAACCAAATGTTGTTTCTGCTCTTTTGTTTTCAACTCCCCTTTTTCAAGCAGCAATACATTTTTTTGTTGTTGTTGTTTTTCTCCCCGTCGACATAATGGTATGAGAAGCTTGTTTTTTTGCTGGACAAATTGTCCAAAAAAATGTAGTTGCTCCAGTGTTTTTTTTTTTTTTTATGTTTACGGTGTCCATTGTGAGGACACAAGTGGCTAAAAAAAAGAAGGAACAATAAATTCAGATTGATTGAGGCTACCTGAGAGCTGTACATTGTGGGAGCTCAGATGGATTGCACAAAACATACTACTGTCCCAAAAATACAGGCCAAGTACAAGCAAAACTGCATTGCGATTATGGGAATTACTTTTCTTGTTCTGCTTGGGACTAAATGGTGAAAAGTACATATGTTTACAAATATTTACTTGTGTTTATTATGTTATACCCGTGAAAATGATGGTGTATAATCTAAGTGTAATACATTACCTTTCATCCTCCTCTTTCTCGGCAATGAGAGACCTGTTCAGCTGTGACGGAAGAGACTTGAGACCAGACAGCTCAGGATTTCTCATGATTTTCTCCGTATCATTTTCACTGGATACAAAGACCGTGTGTAGATTCCGAGATGTCTGTACGGAAGGCTTCCTGTTACTTTGGGGGCTGCAATGTTAGGAAACACAATGGTTCACTTGTAGCACTGGAATAATGAAACAGAATATAACATTTCTCTGGGTTCAGTCTATTCTAGATTTTGAAAATACAAATAAACGATTACATGTTAGACGTTTCCAGTCCGTTCTGATGAGTAGAGAGACGAGCGTTTTCCCATGTGTCTGGATATGTGAAGTCTCTCAAATCTTCCTCAAAGAAATACACATAAAAATCTTCTTCGGAAACTGTAAAGAAATAGTTATGATCTATTTAATACCAATACGATAACCACATTTGGAGTTAAGGGGAGCCAGTCAGCAGGTTCCTAACCCCTTAACGACCGCCGATACGCCTTTTAACGGCTGTCATTAAGGGTACTTAAACCACAGCGCCGTTAATTAACGGCGCTGTGGAAAAAGTCTATAGTGCCCCCCACAGTCGGATTTTCTCCGGGGTCTCAGTATCAGTATAACGGCGACCGCAAAAAAAAAAAAAAAAAATTTCTCTCCCCTCTGATGTGATCGCACATCAGAGGGGTGAGAAATAGTGTCCCCGGGACCCCCGATCCCCCCCTGTACCTCCCGGTGTCCCCTCTGTGCTCCTGCAGCTCCTGACCTCCCGGCGTCTTCATGCTGTAAAAAAAAAATGGCCTGGCAGCAGATTCAAAAAAATGAATGATTAATTCATTCTTTAAAAGTACATTTTGATCACTGTGATAAACTATCACAGTGATCAAAATAAAAAAAACCAGTACATAAACCCCCCTTTATCAACCCCTTAGTTAGGGACATATAATAAAATAAAGAAATTTTATTTATTTTCATTTTTCCATTAGCGTTAGGGTTATAATTAGGTTAGGGTTGGAATTAGGGTCAGGCTGGGTTCATATTGCATTATGGCAGTCCATTAGACGGACTGCGTTACACCGCGGTATAACGCGGTGTAACGCAGTCCGTTATCGATGCCATTCACCCCCATTTGAGGGCGCATCGCGATGCATGCCGTAAAGCGGCATGCGTTCGCGACGTGTCGTCATTCAGTGACTGAGCCTCAGACGCGGCCTGCAGCGTCTGGGATCCATCACTGCTAGCGCAGATGAATCATCTGCTGATTCCTCTGCGCTAGCAGGTATAGCATAACGCGATCGCGTTATGCTATACCGTTACCAGCCCGTCAACACTATTTGTTAAACGGGCGGGTAAAACACAATATGAACCTAGCCTTAGGGTTATAATTAGGGTTACGGTTATAATTAGAGTTAGGGTTACAATTAGGGTTAGGGTTACAATTAGGGTTGGAATTAGGGTTAGGGTTGGGATTAGGGTTGGAGCTAGAATTGAGGGGTTTCCACTATTTAGGCACATCAGGGGTCTCCAAACACGACGTGGCGTTCAAAAAGTCAAATGGCGCTCCCTCCCTTCCGAGCCCTGCCGTGCGGCCAAACAGTGGTTTACCCCAACATATGGGGTATCAGCGTACTCAGGACAAATTGAACACCAATTTTGGGGTTCTAATTTCTCCTGTTACCCTTGGAAAAATAAAAAATAGCTGGCTAAAAAAAAATCATTTTTGAGGGAAAAAAATGATTTTTTATTTTCATGGCTCTGCGTTATATAAATTTCTGTGAAGCACTTGGGGGTTCAAAGTGCTCACCACACATCTAGATAAGCTCCTTGGGGGGGTCTAGTTTCCAAAATGGTGTAACTTGCAGGGGAGATTCTACTGTTTAGGCACATTAAGGGCTCTGCAAACACAACATGACGCCCGCAGAACATTCCATCAAAGTCTGCATTACAAAATGGCGCTCCTTCCCTTCCAAGCTCTCCCATGCGCCCAAACAGTGGTTCCACCCCACATATGGGATATCAGCGTACTCAGGAAAAATTGCACAACTTTTGGGGTCCAATTTCTACTGTTACCCTTGGGAAAATAGCGGGCTAAAGAATCATTTTTGAGGAAAAATACAGATTTTTGTGTTACTCACCGTAAAATCCTTTTCTCCGAGACGCTCATTGGGGGACACAAGACTGTGGGTGTATGCTACTGCCGCTAGGAGGCTGACACTAAGTAAACATAAAAAAAGGTTAGCTCCTCCTCCACCGTATACACCTCAGCACTGGCCGCAGGCAAACCCAGTTTAGTGCAAAAAGCAGTAGGAGGCTAAAAAATAAATCAGAGTTAACACAGGTACAGTATATCCAGAAGAAAATCTACTGACACAGACCCAAAAAAATAGAGTTAACTCAAAACGAAGCCATCCGGCTCTTAGGGAGGGTGCTGTGTCCCCAATGAGCGTCTCGGAGAAAAGGATTTTACGGTGAGTAACACAAAAATCCGTATTTCTCCTTCGTCTCATTGGGGGACACAAGACTGTGGGACGTCCCAAAGCAGTCCCTTGGGTGGGGAACCGACTCCACAGTGTAATTTATAACCAGGCATTGCTTATAGGTGCGCTACCGCGCCCTGAAGAATCCTTCTACCCAGACTAGCATCCGCTGAGGCCTGAGTATGGACATTATAATGCTTGGAAAAGGTATGCAGACTGGACCAGGTTGCCGCCTTACAAACCTGTTCCGCCGAAGCCTGATGCCGAAGAGCCCAGGAGGCACCCACTGCTCTGGTGGAGTGAGCCCTGATTCCTGCGGGAACCACCGCGCCTCTGATGCGGTAGGCCTCCTGAATGGTTAACCGTATCCATCTAGCCAAAGTTGACCTAGAGGCAGCGAGGCACTTCCTGCGACCTTCGGGAAGGATAAACAGCGTGTCCGTCTGCCGAAAGGATGCCGTCTGAGATACATATCTCCTGAGTGCTCTCACCAGATCCAGTGTATGTAGAGCCTTCTCCACCCGGTGCGTCGGAGCTGGGCAAAATGAGGGCAAAACAATGTCCTCATTGATATGAAATGAGGACACGACTTTAGGCAAAAAAGGTGGTGTTGGCCTGGCACTACCTTATCATGATGGAAAAGTAAGTACGGAGCTCGGCAAGATAGTGCTGCCAGCTCCGAAACCCGCCTTATGGATGTTATGGCTACCAAAAACACCACCTTCCAGGAAAGGTATGTCAAGGAAACCTCCTGAAGAGGCTCAAATGGAGATTCCTGCAGAACTCCCAGAACCAGATTGAGATCCCAAACGTCCAAGGGAGCCCTGTAAGGGGGTACTATATGGACAACCCCTTGAATAAAGGTCTTAACCTGTAAATTAGACGCGATTTTTCGCTGAAAAAGAACCGACAAAGCTGATATCTGACGTCTAAGAGTACTTGGCGCTAGGCCTGAATCTAGGCCCGCTTGGAGAAATGACAGAATGTTGGGAATGGAAAACTGAAGTGGGGAATAACCATGTTCCCTGCACCAAGTAAAAAAGACCTTCCAAGTACAGTGGTAGATACGAGCCGAGGCGGGTTTCCGGGCGCTAGCCATTGTAGCCGCGACCTTTTTGGAGAATCCAGCCCTGGTCAGGATCCAAGATTCAACGGCCAAGCCGTCAAACACAGGACAGCTGAGTTCTGGTGGTAAACTGGGCCCTGGGAGAGAAGGTCCGTGCGTTCTGGCAGACGCCAGGGTGCGTCGGCGAGCAACTGTACCAGCTCTGCGTACCATGAACGACGCGGCCAATCCGGAGCGATTAATATCGCTGGGACCCCCTCTAACCTGATCTTTCTGATCACCCTTTGGAGCAGAGATATCGGTGGAAACAAGTATGGAAGATGAAACCGATTCCACGGTAGAACCAGGGCGTCCACTGCAATTGCCTGCGGATCCCGGTACCGGGAGACGAAGTTGGGCACTTTGGCGTTTATCCTGGAGGCCATCAGGTCCACATCTGGGGTTCCCCAGCGTAGGCATATCTGCTGAAAGACCTCGGGATGTAGCGACCATTCTCCTGACGCTATCCCCTGACGGCTGAGGAAATCCGCTGCCCAATTCTCCTCGCCTGGAATGTGGACCTCTGATATCACAGAGTGATTTCTTTCTGCCCAGGTCAGAATATGTTTTACCTCGTGCATGGCCGCCCTGCTGCGGGTACCTCCCTGATGATTTATGTATGCCACCGCCGTGGCATTGTCCGATTGTATTCGGACCGGGCGGATGGTGAAAATGCCTCAGAGCCAGCCGAACAGCTCGAATCTCTAGAATATTGATCGGGAGGGTCGATTCCTGCCGAGACCAAGCCCCCTGGGTTGTGTAGTGACGAAACACTGCTTCCCATCCGAGAAGGCTGGCGTCCGTTGTGACTATTAGCCAATGGACTGGAGGAAAATATCGCCCTTGGTGAAGAGTGGTGATCCTTGTCCACCACGTAAGTGTCTGTCTGACCTGCAGGGACAGACGGCACCGAAGATTGAGCGAGTAAGGGCTCCCATCCCATACTGCCAAGAGTGCATGCTGAAGGGAGCGGAGATGAAACTGGGCAAATGGAATGGCCTCGATTGCTGCCACCATCCTTCCTAGGACCCTCATGCAAAACCGGATGGTGTGAGGAATCGGATGGCGCAGGATCCGTACCTCCTGACGGAGAAGTAGGGCCTTGTCCCGAGGAAGGATTATCAACCCCTGAGCGGTGTCGAAAATCATCCCTAAAAAGGTGATCTTCCGAGATGGCACGGGAGATGATTTCTTCAGATTCACCAGCCACCCCAGGCGAGCAAGGGTGTCTAGCGTAATGCTGACACTTTCCTCGCAGGCTTGAAAGGACGGACCCTTGATGAGGAGATCGTCTAAGTATGGCAAGATGACTATCCCCCGGGAGTGCAGAACGGACACAACAGCAGCCATAACCTTTGTGAACACCCTGGGGGCTGTGGCTAGCCCGAAGGGCAAGGCTGAGAACTGAAAGTGAAGGTTGCCGATGGCAAACCGAAGAAACCTTTGATGAGGGGGGAATATGAGGATGTGAAGATAGGCATCCTGAATGTCTATTGACGCTAAAAACTCCCCCTTTTCCATGGCTGCAATGACCGAGCGGAGAGACTCCATTCGGAAATGTCGAATTCTGACATATCGGTTCAGACGTTTTAGGTCCAAAATGGGCCTTACAGTGCAGTCCTTCTTGGGTACTATGAACAGGTTGGAATAGAACCCTTGACCTTTTTCGACCTCTGGTACAGGGACAATGACCCCGCTGCATTGAAGAGATTCGACCGCCTTGAATAAAGCGTGAACCCGGGATTCTTTTTTGGGAAGACGCGAGGGAAAAAAACGATTTGAGGGGAGGCTGATAAATTCTATCTTGTACCCCGAGGAGACTAACTCCCTGACCCACTCGTCGTGAGTAATCGATAGCCAAGTGGGGCGAAACCAGAGTAAGCGGCCGCCTACTCTGGATAAATTGACCGGATTCTGCCTCCAGTCATTTGTCCGAATATCTTTGGGGCCTGGACCCCTTAGATCTTGGCTGTTGAGATCGCATTCTTCCCAAAGGGTTGGTCTTGTAGGAGACGCGGCCCAACCTGGGTTGCGAAAGCTCTAAACCGAGGCTGAAGCTGTCGGCGAAAGGGCTGTCTAATTTTCTGCTGAGGAAGGAAACTGCTTTTCCCTCCTGTCGCATCAGATATAAGCTGATCCAGCTTCTCGCCAAATAACCGGCCGCTCTGATATGGTAAGGATGTAAGTGATTTTTTAGAGGTTGAATCCGCTCGCCAAGTCCTCAACCACAAGGATCTCCTGATAGCAATCGCATTAGCTGCAGCTAGTGCTGCGCAATTAGCCGCATCCATGGAAGCATTAATTAAAAAGTCTCCTGCAAGAGCTATCTGATTAGAGATCTCAGTTACCTCAGACGGTACCTCTATACCGTGGAGAGCTCTATTTAGAGACTCCGACCAGGACATCATGGCCTTAGCAACCCAAGTCGCTGCAAAAGAAGGAGAGAGAGCAGAGCCTGATGCCTCAAACACCGAGCGGGCCAAGCTTTCAATCAGACGATCCGTTGGATCCTTGATGGAGGAACCGTTGGGTAGGGAGAGGAGCGTCTTAGACGCCAAACGTGACACAGGAGGGTCGACCGCAGGAGATTCCGCCCACTTCTTAAGAAGTTCAGGAGCAAAAGGATATCTGGTATTGAGGGCCCTTTGCCCTGCAAAGCGCTTGTCCGGCTTTTCCCGGTGGCGCTGCACTAGTTCCTCAAACTCAGGATGAGCACCAAAAACCTTATGAGCTTGCCTGGCTCGTTTGAAGGACACTTTATGACCGGAGGCCAAGGTGGACTCATCGTCTACCCCAGCGTTTGATTTACAGCTTCAATCAGACTGTCAATTGACTCCTGACAATTCGGTGCCTCTAAATTGAGGGACCCTTCAGAATCGGAATCCGAATATTGATCACTTGCCTCCACAGGTGATGAGAGCGAGAGACGGAACTGAAAGATGCCGAGGCCCTGGACAGCATAGGCGACGCAGTGTGGGTTCGCTTCCCCTGCGTCTGCCTGGTGAGAGCGCGGCCCCTGCAGGCCGGAGGTTCCTGAGACGTAGCCAAGACAGGTGAACCACTGTCCATGCTCCTATCGGGAGCTTGAAGGGACTCGATTGCTCTTGTTAATGACGCCACAGATTGAGACAGAGACAGGGCCCATTCCGGGGGACCTGACGCACTGGGCTCGGCTATAGGTGAGGGCTCCTGAGCCCGTTCGGAGTCACAGGCTTCGCAGAGCCGACTAATCTGGGCGTGCGGAAAAGGGGACCTACAGGCAATGCATGCGGTATACAGTACCGTGTGAGCTTTAGTTCTTCTGGACATACTGAGTCTGTCACAGAGTGTCCTGCCGCAATGATTTGGATGTGGTGGTGCGGGTCGGTGGAGCGGAGCGCAGAAGTGCGCAGTGAAGCGGAACAACCAGGCTGGAGGTAGTAGCACTTACCCCAGTCCTGTATCCCCGGACGTCCTTAAACAGCGTAGTAGTGGCGCAAACAAAAAAGCCCGAGCTCCAGACTTTCAAAAAAAGCGCTCCCCTATCAGGGAGGCGTGCTTCATATAGCCGAGCCTCAGGGGGAGGGGTCGAGAGGCGCGGCCTAGCGCCGGCCGAAGCCAGGAACACAACTTCCGGCCGCGGCCTAGTCTCCGGCCTAAGCCGGGGACTAAATTTGCGGCCGCGGCCTAGCGCCGGCCGAAGCCGCGGCCTAAATTTTTGGCGGTGGCCGCCCGAGAGTGGGGGGGCGGGCCCGCCGGAAGTTGACGCTGCCGGAGGCGGGACTTGAGACAGCGGCCTACCCTCCGGCCTAAGCCGGGCGCTAAATTACGGCCGCAGCCTAGTCTCCGGCTGAAGCCGGGGACTAAATTTCCACCTGAGGCCTAGCGCCCGGCCGAAGCCGGGAACTAAATTTTAGGTGGCGGCTGCCCAGGAATCAGGGGGCGGGCCGCCGGAAGATGATGCACCCTAGGGGGGCGGGCTCAATTCGGGGACTCGCCTGTTTCTGGCTGAAGCCAGTCTGCCTCTCAGACGCCGGCTCCCAGCTTCCAGCAATCTCTCCGGCCCCCCTCCACGACCTGGCTTTAAAGGTGCGTTTTCTTCGCAGGGGATTCTTCAGATTAGAGGGGGGCTTGCGGAAAAAAAGAGGGACGGTGCAGGCACCCTAACTCCATCACCCCTTCAGGGGATGAGGAGAGGGACCGTCCGCCTCCTTGCAGCACCGCAGTCTAGCATTGGTGGTGCAGTGGGGGCCGCACGGACTATCTCCTGCCACTGTACAGCCTAGGGTTTCAATACTCTAGGGTGGTCAGGGCTGAGTCCGGCATTCATGTCCCACGTTGCGGGAAAGGATACGTGGAGGTGACACTCCACGTGCTCGCCCGTTGATGGTTTGGGGAGATCGGACCCCTTCAAAAGGGTCCGTCGCCCCTATCTCGTCTTTGTGGGAAAGCCAAAAAAAAAAAATGGTCTGGAAAAAACCAGACGTGTGCCTCCATCAGACACTAAGCATGAACTGGGTTTGCCTGCGGCCAGTGCTGAGGTGTATACGGCGGAGGAGGAGCTAACCTTTTTTTATGTTTATTGTCAGCCTCCTAGCGGCAGTAGCATACACCCACAGTCTTGTGTCCCCAAAGAGACGAAGGAGAAAAATTATTTTTTATTTTCATGGCTCTACGTTATAAACTTCTGTGAAGCACTTTGGGGTTCAAAGTGCTCACCACACATCTAGATAAGTTCCTTAAGGGGTCTAGTTTCCAAAATGGTGTCATTTGTGGGGGGGTTTCCACTGTTTAGGCGCATCAGGGGCTCTCCAAACGCGACATGGCGTCCAATCTCAATTCCACCCAATTTTGATTTAAAAAAGTCAAACGGCGCTCCTTCCCTTCCAAGCCCTGCCGTGCGCCCAAACAGTGGTCACCTCCCCAAATATGGGGTATCAGCGTACTCAGGACAAATTGGACAATAACTTATGTGGTCTAATTTCTCCTGTTTCCCTTGGGAAAATAAAAAAATTGGGGACTAAACGATCAGGTTTGTGGAAAAAAAATATGACTTTTTATTTTCACGCCTGGGCGTTATAAACTTCTGTGAAGCACTTGGGGGTTCAAAGTGCTCACCACACATCTACTTAAGTTCCTTAAGGGGTCTAGTTTCCAAAATGTGGTCACTTGTTGGGGGTTTCCACTGTTTAGGCACATCAGGGGCTCTCTAAATGCGACATGGCGTCCAGTCAATTCTGCGCTGAGAAAGTCAAATGGCGCTCCTTCCCTTGCGACCGTTGCCATGCGCTCAAAAAGTGGTTTACCCCCACATATGGGGTATCGGCGTATTCAGGAGAAATTGCACAATAAATTTTGTGGTTCATTTTTTCTTTTAACACTTGGGAAAATTAAAAAAATTGGTTCCGAAGTAAAGTTTTTGCAAAAAAAGTTAAATGTTAATTTTTTCCTTCCACATTGCTTCAGTTCCTGTGAAGCACGTAAAGGGTTAATAAACCTCTTGAATGTGGTTTTGAGCACCTTGAGGGGTGCAGTTTTTAGAATGGTGTCACTTTTGGGTATTTTCTATCATATAGACCCCTCAAAGTGACTTCAAATGTGATGTGGTCCCTAAAAAAAAAAATAATGGTGTTGTAAAAATGAGAAATCGCTGGTCAACTTTTAACCCTTATAACTTCGTAACAAAAAAAAATGTTGTTCCCAAAATTGTGCTGATGTAAAGTAGACATGTGGGAAATGTTATTTATTAAGAAATTTGTGTGACATATCTCTATGATTTAAGGGTATAAAAATTAAAATTTTGAAAATTGCTAAATTTTCGCCATATTTCCGTTTTTTTTCCATAAGTAAAAGCAAGTCATATAAAAATTTTTTTAACACTAACGTGAAGTACAATATGTCACGAAAAAACAATCTCAGAATCAGCTGGACTCGTTAAAGCGTTCCAGAGTTATAACCTCATAAAGTGACAGTGGTCAGAATTGTAAAAATTGGCCCGGTCATTAAGCTGCAAATTGGCTCTATCACTAAGGGGTTAAACCTCAAATTGCCAACATGTCAGTAAAGTCCCTGTCATGTTACTGATGTCCATACCTTTGTTTTATAGGCCCCTGCACTTACAGTTCTCAGGCATCTCTTCTTATTTCTCTGCCCACCTGTGTCCTCCTGTCAGTGACTGACACGTCACTTTTCTATATGACCCGGACCCCCATCTGAGATCTTGCAAAGACACAATCATTCTCAGAAGGTGGCGCATGAGTCGTAAGGTCCTGCTGACATTGCTAGAGCCAGACTATTGATATTTTACAGATGCTAGCCCAGGACTGCTACCCCCCAGGAATGACGGCGCCAGTGCAAGATCTTGGACAGGACAGTATGTCACAGAGAAAAGTGCCCATACTTGTGGCTCATCTGCATACAAATCAGCCAAAAGATTTCTAGAACACAGAGGCACAGACTTCTAAAACAAAGGTACGGACATCATCAACATTACAGGTACTTTACATACAGGACACAAGTTTGAGGTTAAAAAAAAAAAACTGCTGACAGCATCCCTCTAAATGCAGCCTGTCATGTCTAATATCCTAGTTAAAGGGGTTCTCTGCAAGATTGTAATATGCAGCCCCCATCGCGTAATTCAAATGGCACCCATCATGGTCAAGTATCGGGACACTCTGCAATCTGAAGAAGCAGTGCTCTGTGATGGAGATGCGTGTCTCAACTGACAGAAGACCAGCATTATAAGCACACATATCTACGTGGTCCAATGAGTAAGGCCCCCTTCACATGTCCTTATATTTCCGGTACTTGAAAAAGCAGTAAAGGAGCTATCTGTGTGTTACATATATGTGGTATCCGTGTGACGCATATCAGTGTGACAAGAACCAGGGCCTGGGAAAAGCAGTACAGTTCGCACTGTTCCCAGGTGCTGGGTGCATGAAGCAGCTATCATCATTGCCGCCTGATTTCCTGAGATCAGCGTAACTAGGCGAAAATGATGAGAGCTGGTTTCAGCACCCAGGGCCTGGGAACAGTGCGAACTATACCGCTTTTTCCCAGGCACCGGTATATGACACACTGATAAGCATCACACGGATTGCAGCCCAGCATACAAATGACATGTTATTGGCCACATCCTGCATGATTCTTCTTTGTCGTCAAACATCTGCAGACCTGGGACAGCAAGCTGGTTTTCATATACATTATTAATAAAAGGAAAGGGGGCTTGTGTCTCTGTCGTTCCATCTCTTCCTACCATATTAACCCTATATTGGCAAAAATCCATATAAAAAGTCTAATTTAAGAGATTTAAGATTATTGAATGTTTCACATAATGCAAAAAAAATATCTTTTTATGTAGAACATAACAAGTTTACCTTTGGATTCAGGAATTAAAGGTGGGTCCCAGGCTCTCAGTTTGTGGTTGATGCAAAGAGCAATAATCTCATCCCATGGAACATCTTGCACCGAAGGTGTGATGCCGGCAATGCATTCCTGTGCAGACCAGTGTTTCTTTACGCGACCCAGGAGGAGCTGAACTTCAGAGAACAACAAGGGAAGACCTGCTGGTGACCGCGTGATCTGCGACACGTAGTCCATAATCATGGAGCAAACTGGGACCCAAGGAGCTGCCAGGAAGAGATGACCGTAATATTCCAGATAAAATCAATTGTACAAATGAATACAGAAGTAAAGCCAAGCTGCAAAGGTTACGTTAAATTAGAGCAACGATGCATTAAGTTAGAGCAACGCCGCAATCCTTGTTTGCTTCAACACCAGCCACCCCATTTCTATGGCTATAATATTTATATATCTACTTGCTCACCTCCTTGTGGAGGCTTGTCCATATGTGGAAGCTGGAAAGAAAGTACAGTCTTCTTTAGCCAGGAAAGATGGCTGCGACTGTTCCAGTCTGTAGGCGGCATTAGAGAGCTGCCGCCAGGAGTTGCGAACTCAGTTACTGGCCAGGACAGTTCGGTGAGTTGCTCTGAAGAAACTGCCTCTGCTAGAAACGCAATGGCATAATTGTACAAGTCAATGATGGCAGCAGGATCTTGTGAGGGAAGCCCAGATTTCTTCCTTTCCATCTGATCGAGATAGAAGGTATTGCTGAACGCGCTGCAAACGCCGTCCTCTATGTATTGTCGGAAAGGGAGGCTGCGAAGTTCCAAGGAGTGCGGCCAGTGGGTCAGCAAAAACTCTACAGCAGAGAATACCTGAGAGAAGGAAATACAGAGCCAAGAAAATAGTCGATAGTTTAAAGGGAACTTGTCACCCCGTTCCCCCCGGCCGTTTTGAAGTAAAAGAGTCACCTTCAGCAGCACTAAGGCTGCATTCTGTGAAGGTGGCTCTTTTACTTCTGTACCCTGGAACGCTGAAATATTCAGTTTTAAAAATCGTTCCCCATACCTTAATTGAGTCACGGAGGTGTGGCTTCTGCCCTGGACTCATCACCCCCCCAGCCGTCCATCATGCCCCTTCATCGTCACCGCGGCTCCTCCTGCCTTTATTTGTTTTCCTTTCGTTTGTGTCCGGCGCTGGCGCACTTGTATCAGTTCACTGCGCATGCCCGGGAACTGTCAGAATGCTATAGCGCCTGCGTCGTTGCCTCCCCGCAGTGTGTTATTATGTATTCACACTGCGGGGAGGGATCAGGGGAAAGGCAACGACGCAGGCGCTATAGCATTCTGACAGTTCCCGGGCAGCGCTCACTGCGCATGCCCGGAACTGATACAAGAGCGCCAGCGCCAGACAAAAACGAAAGGAGGCAGGAGGAGCCGCGGTGACAATGAAGGGGCATGATGGACGGCTGGGGGGGGTGATGAGTCCAGGGCAGAAGCCACACCTCCGTGACTCAAATAAGGTATGGGGAACGATTTTTAAAACTGAGTATTTTAGCGTTCCAGGGGCACAGAAGTAAAAGTGCCACCTTCACAGAATGCAGCCTTAGTGCCTGTAGGTGGCTCTTTTACTTCAAAATGACCGGGAGGGTGACAAGTTCCCTTTAATACAGAATGGCTTTCACGTTTGTAATTATTTTCTAAAGCTTTACATAAAAATATTTTCACTTAAATGGGTTGCCCAGGCCATGTATGACCTAGACAATGAGTGTAATGCTATTTTTCATACTCCAGGCAATCATCACATTATTGTAAATATAAAAATATTGTTTTGTGCAGCTTTTGTTTTTTTTGAGGCGATATGTAGTTTTCATTAGTATCATTTTGGGGCACATTATTTTATTTTTTAATGGAATAAAAACAAAAGTCTCTGGTGGATTTGAACCTGCAATCACAGGTACATTTTAGCAACTGCTTAAAGAGGTTAACAAAATTGGGGCAAAGGCAACTAATATTTGAAAATAACAAAAATGAACATTTCTCATGCTTTAAAGAGACGGTCACTCCAGCGCTGCCTCAACGTTACCCCTGGAGTTTATTCATTAACATAGCTGCAGCAATGACATTTCGTCAACAATAGGTGACCACTGCAGCCAATCTTTAGCCTCAGCAGTTATGTCATCTACCAAGGCATGACCACTGAAGGTAACAATTTAGAGAAGGTCTGTGAAAGATGTAGAGAACTGCAGTAGAAATTGGACCAATCCTGACCCTCCATTGATAGCGGAATTGGCCGGAAGAATAAAACATATTATACACTTGGAAAAAAATATTTATGAAAAAAGAGGTAAATTGAATATATGAGAAGGTGTGGGCGCCCTGGATGCAATATAAGGGAGACTGAGGGATGGGTCCTCTAACATGTAATATTCTTTATTCAACAATTTATGTTTGGAAGTACAATTGTATTAGTTTGCTACTCATGGTTACTGTAATTAGTCATGTGATCTTTATAGTCATCTTTTGCCATAATAAAGATTAAGAAGTTGTAGGGCTGTTGGGGGGAGGGGAGTGGGAGGGAAGGGTTGGAGGGGTTAAAAAGGGCTTATATAATGTTTGTATTATATAGTTGTCTTGTACATTGTTTCTTCTAATGAACATATGGCTCAATAAAAATTTATTTGATTTAAAAAAAGAGAACTGCAGTAGGCCCTGGAAACGAAGATAACCCAGTGGCACCTTACGATTGTATCACTACTAGTGATGAGCGAGTATACTCGTTGCTCGGGTTTTCCCGAGCACGCTCGGGTGGTCTCCGAGTATTTGGAAGTGCTCGGAGATTTAGTTTCTGTGTACAGGGGCCGGACAAAATGAAGGGAGAACAATGTCCTCGTTAAGATGGAAGGAGATGACCTTTGGCAAAAAGGACGGGGACAGCCTGAGGACAACCATGTTCTGATGAAAATTAAGGAAAGACGCCCGACAGGAGAAAGCGGCTAGTTCCGAAACTCGTCTGATAGACGCGATCGCAACAAGAAGGGTGACCTTCCAGGACAGAAAAAACAACAAAATTTCCTGAAGCGGTTCAAAGGGGGGTTCCTGTAGGGCACTCAGAACCAAGTTGAGGTCCCAAGGCTCTAAAGGCATGCAAAAGGAAGGTGCCACATGTGAAACCCCTTGTATGAAAGTCTTCACCTGAAGTCTTGTTGTGATCCTTCTTTGAAATAAGACCGATAGGGCGGAGATTTGGCCCTTGAGAGAGCTGAGTGCCAGGCCTGAGTCCAGACCAGCCTGTAGGAACTCTAAAATGGTGGGGATGGAGAAGACGAGAGGAGGAAACCCACGATCCTTGCACCAAAGCAAAAAATGGTCTTCCAGGTACGGTGATAAACGCGTACAGACAAGGGTTTACGCGCACTAACCATTGTGGAAGCGACCTGTTGAGAAAACCCAGCCTGGGTCAAAATCCAGGATTCAACGGCCACGCAGTTAAACACAGGGCCCGAGTTCTGGTGGTAAATCGGACCCTGGGAAAGCAGATCTGGACAATCCGGCAGCCTCCAGGGTACGTCAGGCGCACCAACTCTGCGAACCACGTGCGACGAGGCCAGTCCGGAGCTACCAGGATCACTGGGACTCTTCCGCCTTGCCCTTCCTGATGACCCTCGGAAGTAAGGGTAGCAGGGGAAAAATGTACGGAAGACGAAAGTGGCGCCAAGGAAGAATGAGAGCAACCGCTCCGATTGCTCTTGGATCTCGAGGCCGCGCTATAAACTGGGGAACTTTGGCATTCCATTTGGATGCCATCAGATCTACAGCAAAGACAGATCTGGTTGAAAACTTCCGGATGAAGCTCCCACTCCCCCGAGGCTAGCCCCTGACGGCTGAGGAAATCTGCCGTCCAGTTTTCTACGCCTGGAATGTGCACTGCTGAGATTAACGAGTGGTTCTTCTTTGCCCAACTGAGAATGTGAGTTACCTCTGGCATGGCCGCCCTGCTGCGGGTACACCCTTGATGACTGATGTATGCCACAACTGTGGCGTTGTCCAATTGAATTCGGATGGGGTGACCTGCTAGAAGATGATGGTACTGCTGCAGGGCCAGCCGTATCGCATGGATTTCCAGAACATTGATTGGGAGCCTCAATTCCCAGATTAACCAGTGCCCCTGAGCAGTGTGGTAACGAAAGACTGCTCCTCAGCCCAAAAGACTGGCATTGGTAGTCACCACTAACCATTGAACCGGGAGAAAAGACTTCCCCTGACTGAGGGAAGAGCTCAATGTCCACCATCTGAGAGCCTGCCTGACCCTCAGGGGCAAATGGCATCTGCGGTCAAGGGAGACGGGTTCCTGTCCCAAGCCGCCAGAAGAGCATGCTGCAGGGGGGCGAGGGTGCAGCTGCGCAAAAGGGACCGCTTCCATTGCGGCCACCATTTTCCCAGTACTCTCATCGCAAACCGGATGGAATGAGCGGATGAATTACAAAGTGTGCCAGGCCTGAAGAAATAGAAGTAGGCGGCCGCCTACTCTGCTGGTGTCGACCGGATAAAGCCAGGAGTCATTGGGCGTAAAATCTTTGAGACCTAGGTCCCCTAGATCTAGACTGTTTGAGTCGAGAATTCCACTGCTGGATGGGCCTATAGGAGACCTGGGATCCTCTATCCCTGCGTGGAGAGCGCCGTGCCCCAGAAGGAAACGGAATGGTTGTTGTCTGCGAAAAGGACGCCTAAGTCTCTGTTGGGGAAGAAATTTGCTCTTCCCTCCAGTAGCATTGGAAATAAGCTGATCCAGCTTTTCTCCAAATAAGCGGCCACTCTGATAAGGCAAAGATGTGAGACTTTTTTGACGCAGAGTCCACTTTCCACTCTCTGAGCCATAATGCTCTTCTGATCATGATGGCATTAGCTGCTGACAGAGCAGCACAACCGTCCGCATCCAAAGATGCGTGTACCAGGAAATTTCCTGCCCGAGAAATTTGGCTGGCAAGGTGCGCTGCCTTCCGGGGGAAGGTTACGGCGGTGAATGGACTTAGCTAAGGTCTCCGACAAGAAGACTATTGCCTTAGCTACCCAGGCTGCAGCGAAGGATGGACAGAGAGTCGCACCTGAGGCCTCAAATACCGAGCGAGTCAAATTTTCTATCTGGTGGTCCGTGGAGTTTTTAATGGATGACCCATCCGGCACAGAAAAAAGAGTTTTGGATGCCAGGCGAGATACTGGGGGGTCCACAACCGGAGATTGAGCTCAATCTTTCCTTAGCTCAGCTGAAAAAGGATACTTAGCCTCAAGCGGTTTTTGTCCTGGAAAGCGTTTATCTGGTCGCTCCCTGTGCCGATTAACTATGGCCCGAAACTCAGGGTGAATAGCAAATACTTTATGAGGGCGTTTAGACATCTTAAGGACACGGCATGACCCGTAACGGAGCCGGAATCTTCCTCAACCTTTTGAGTCTGGTTGACCGCTTCAATCAGCGAATCCACCGTTTTCTGAAAATCTGGCGAATTCAGATCCAAGGAACTGTCCGAATCATGCTCAGAATGGAGCTCTTGTACGATAAGGCACGTATTTGCTCGTGAGACGTGCAACGGACCTGTTTCCTAGACGCCGGTAGGCTTCTAGAGTGCTTCCGGCACCTGCTAGCCAACTGTTCCCATCTGGGGGGGGGGGGGAATCTGTCTACATCAGTCCTGCTAATGCTCTGGTCCCCAGAAGGATCACGGAGGGATTCAATTGTTTTGGCCAGAGAAGCCATGGATTGTGACAGTGACGAAGCCCACTCAGGGGGACTAAGTACACTGGGCTCGGTGGCGGCGGAGAGCTCCTGAGCGCATTTAGGGTCACAGGCTTAACAGAGCGGTGAACTCTGAGCCTTAGGAAACGCAGACTGGCAGGAGGAGAATGAAGTGAAGAAGACTGCAATAGCCTTGTTAGCCTTTTTAGATGCTTTAGGCTGGGACATTGTACCTATCTATGTGTCCCCTTTAAAAATTTGAAAGGGTTACAGCAGGGAGGAGGAGGTTGGTCTAGAGCAGCGCTCCCTTACTCAGATCCTGTGTCCCCAGGTCCTTCTGCGTGGCACTTTTGCTGCTGAGCCTCCCCAGAGAGTGCTGATGTCTGCACTGAGCTGTTCCAGACAAATTGCCTCAGGGGCCGCTGCCGGTTGCCAGTGTGTGTCCGGAGGGTCCATGGGAGGAGGGGAGATGGCCGCCGAGATTAGGAGAGGCGCTTTTCGTACAGGATGAAAAGTGGGCGGGCCACCAAGACACATCATAGCGTTGGCGGGGCTTCAGGCTGCAGCCTACAGAAGGCCGAAGCCGGAGACTAAATTTATCGGCGCCGATGCAGAAGGCACAGGGGAGCGCCGCCGCTGCTAGAATGAGCCCCACTTATGCCACGCCGCCCTAGACCGCATGCCCAGAGCCCTCCAGCCCCGACACTTACCCGGAGAAGCTGCCGGGCTGCAAGTAAGCCAGCGATATGCGGCGGGTACCTGTCCTCCTGCTGCCGCTGCTGGTCATGGACGGTGCAGGGATAAAGAGGTAAGCCTCAATCCACCATCCCTTTAATAGGGAGGTGGAGAGGGACCGTCCGCCTCCTTGCACCATCCGTTTTAACAGTGGTGGTGCAGTGGGGGCTGCACGGACACCAAAAGGGGGCCTCTGTACATCCAAGGGGTTAAATCCCCTAGGATGGAACATGGCTAAATGTCCGACATTAGGCCTGGCTGTGGAAGAGGATACATGGAGGCGACACTCCATGTGCTCGTCGGTTAAGGGTGTGGGGAGATCGGTGCCCTTTAAGGGACCCGTTGCCCCTAAAAAGCAGCCCAGCCATGGCATCCCACGTTGCAGAGAGGATACGGAGAGGCGACACTCCCCGTGCTCGCCTTTTGATGGATCAGGGAGATCGGAGACTTGAAAGGATCCGTCGCCCCTTCGTCCAATGGAAAAAAGTAAAAATCAAAAGTAAAGGGTTAAAAATGAAAAATAAAATAAAAAAGAGCTTTTGGTCTGAAGACCAGACCCGTGTGCCTCCTACGGACACTAAGCAAGAACTGGTTCTCTGGGAGCCAGCATGACGGTGCGGTGTATACTGCAGAGGAGCTAACTTTTTTTGTATTAACTTAGTGTCAGCCTCCTTGTGGCAGCAGCATAACACCCATGGTCATGTGTCCCCAACGAGGCGTAGGAGAAATTAAATGTATTGAAACAGTTCTGTAATACTACAAATCTTACCATGTTTGTTCCATTCATGTCATTCACATCATCAGGTATGGAGAAAACTTTATAATCTGAAATTAGTCCACATGACACCAAATCTGAAATATTAAGTTCTGAAATAAAACAAAAGACATGAAGATATGACTGTGATTAAAAAAAAAGTCCTTCAAGTCTCTACTTATGAACAATGAAGTAGCAAACCAGTTCCAGATTACTCATAAGAATAAGCTGTCATGTGGGTGCATTACAGTTTTTTAGCTTTATGTTCGGGCTCTCTCTAATTTTCAGCTGCCTCTTAGCTAGTAAAGAGAGACTAGCAGCTATGTCTCCCATATAAACAGCACATAGACATGAGCCGTTCCTGCTTTCCTTTTCTCTCTGATGCAAGCAGACAAAGTAGCAGCAGTATGGAGGACCGTATAATGCAGTATCGAGCAGCGTGTAATTCTAGGTTTGGTGCAATAATCACTTATCAGAAAGCAGCAACACTGTCTGTCTGTGCCTCTCTCTGCCTGTTCTCCATTATGCCCTCCTCTCCGTAGACTTCCATGGTGTATTACATAGATGTAGTATACTTCAGTGAGCAGTCTTGTCAGTATTATTTTGACCAGGACAGACTTCAACCATTTTTCTAGTCCAGAGGGAGGAGGAAGAAAAGTGGCTCATAAGTGGAAAAAAAAGCGTAATTTTTTTGCGAAAGTATTTAAAAAAAAATAAAAAATAGAGTTGCCCAAAAATATTCGCACAATCCTGGTCCAGTGATCATGTCAATAGTCGGTTGCTGGCAGACTAAAGAATCGTGAACTTTCTATTACCTGTGAGATCTCCGATGCCTGTTCTGATTAATAAAATGCCGTGACGTCGCGTGTGGCATTGTAATGATGTTGCAAAAGCCTGAAAATGAAAAAAGGCCCCAGGAACGTCGCAGGAAGTAGATATGCAGTGCTCTGGTCTAGCGGCTACAAACTACACATGTGGCCACTGTAGCAAGCTTTTGCAAATTTATTTGTTCAACTCGAATTACAAAGGTTTCTTAAATTTGTCTATACTTTTGATATATGCAAAGTTAGCTGAAACTGACTATTCAAACTCATCAATAGGATTCCTACTAGTCTAGACCCACCTTTTTCTATAACTGTGTCTGGATCTGTGTAAGTTGAAGGTACCAGAACTGCAAGAGCGGGGAAGGCTTAAAAGGTTTAGCTTGAAGTAGCTGCTTCAGCTGCAGTAGAGCTGCAATCCGATATACATCTGCATCTGACTGCACTGGTAACAGGAGAACAATACCACTTGTTCCCAGAAACTGATTTTGAATTTCAACTTGCTCCAACTCATTCTCAGTCAGAGGGCCATGTACCGCCTTCAGAAGAAAAACATATCAAGATATGCACGTATTAAAAAGTAAAGCCATGAAAAATTACTTAGGAAACTATGGTGAAGAGTTTACATTTCTTAACAAGGTTTTCTGGAAAAGGAAGCTAGTAATAAAGAATGAGATTATTGATAAATTCCTAAATGCTGTACACATAATTCGCAAATCAAACTTGGATTGTCAATATAGTACATTATATTGACTTGTCTATTTACACTGACAGAAACCTGTCCTACAATATAAATAGGACAGGTGACTGACCACATGCTACACCGCCTCACTTCATGTGTAGAGATATGTGCTCTCAGAGGATATTTGGATGCAATACTGAAGATACAACGGGTGCTGAGATAAGAGGCTGCTCACATTACTGTCCACCCTATCTCCTCTAATACTGGGGATACCAGGATGCTGAGGTAAGACGAGACTGCTCACACTGGTGTCCACCCTGTCTACCTAATCTAATACTAGAGATACCATGGGTGCTGAGGGAAGAAGAGGCTGCTCACACTTCTGTCCTCCCTGCCTATCTGATCTAATACTGGAGATACCAGGAGTGCTAAAGTAAGAAGAGTCTGCTTATACTGCTGTCCAACCTTGCCTATCTGAGCTAATACTGGAGATATCAGGGGTGCTAAAGTAAGAAGAGGCTGCTTGAATTGCTGTCTACCATCCTTCCATCCTATAACCAGCATTAGGTCAGAATATCCAAGGAGATCACATCCTTCTACATATAAAGGGAGGGGTAGAGCGTCTTACTGCATATGCTCACATGCACCAGTGCTGTTAACCGGTCTCCACCATTGTAACACAATGGCAGACATTTTAATATAATATAGTTATTACCTCATGTCCTAGACAACAGAAGCGGGACTTACCAATTTAGGTTGGTGTTTAGGAATTCATTCATTTTTTTTTATTAGGACTCACAGAGAAACCCTTTAAGTAACAATTTCATTCATTGACCTAATTAATAATACTTTTTTTCCAATTTCCTTGGCAAATGAGTAACTTTCCAATATATATCTGATGGCCTCACCTTTACACAAACATTCACTCGAACTGGGCATCCTCCTTGAGACTCTAAGGAGCTGTACAGTGCAAGCGTATGAACTTGCTGCTTGTGTTCAACCTCAGGCCTGACACCTGCCCAACTGAACTTGGACTTTAACCACTCTGACAGAGCACTGAAATACAGAGAAAAAAAAACTGTATTAATATGAGTGTTCCGTCAATTGTGTTATGCAGCTAATAATAGCTATTTACTTACTTTGTAGGATAATCATGATCATTAATTTCAGGGAGGGCAAGAACAACTTTCCAAAAGATGCATTGCTTCCATGTGGGAAGGTGCTCAACAATCAGAGATGGAAGTTCCAGGGGTGTCCACGCAGCATCACTGTATGGCAAGAACAGATCCATTTGTAAATTTAAAATTTTTTATACAATTTAATAAAGAAGCTGTTTCTGCTGACTACAAAATAAGCAATCACATGTGAGGAATATGAAGATTTTGGGTACTCACCGTAAAAACTCTCGGAGCCTTCATTGGAGGACACAGAAAACCATGGGTGTATGCTGCTGTCACTAAGCAATAAAAAAAGTTAGCGTCTCCTCAGCAGCATACACCCACCAACCGGAGTCAAACCTATAAATTAGTGTGAAAATAGTAGGAGAAGCAACCTGAAATAAAATACAGACTAGCCCGAAAGACATATAGAAGAGCTTGTGCTGTGTCTTCCAATAAAGGCTCAGAGAAAGATTTTATGGTGAGCACCCAAAATCTTCAATTCTCTATCACTTCATTGGGGCACACAGGAAATCATCGGGATGGAGTGACCATTCCCCTGACGCTATACCCTGACGGCTGAGGAAATCCGCTGCCCAGTTCTCCTTGCCCGGAATGTGGACCGCCGATATCACAGAGTGATTTCTTTCTGCCAGGTCAGAATATGTTTCACCTCGAGCATGGCCGCCCTGCTGCGGGTACCTCCCTGATGATTTATGTATGCCACAGCCGTGGCATTGTCCGATTGTATTCGGACAGGGCGGCCAGCCAGATGATGGTGAAAATGCCTCAGAGCCAGCCGAACAGCCCGAATCTCTAGAATATTGATCGGGAGGGTCGATTCCTACAGGGACCAAGATCCCTGGGTTGTGTAGTGGCGAAACACTGCTCCCCATCCGAGAAGGCTGGCGTCCGTTGTGACTATCAGCCAATGGACTGGGGGAAAATATCGCCCCTGTTGAAGAGTGGTGCTCCTTGTCCACCACGTGTCTGACCTGCAGAGACAGACGGCACCGAAGATTGAGAGGGTAAGGGCTCCAGTCCCACGCTGCCAAGAGGGCATGCTGAAGGGAGCGGAGATGAAATTGTGCAAACGGAATGGCCTCGATGGCTGCCACCATCCTTCCTAAGACCCTCATGCAAAACCGGATGGTGTGAGGAATCGGCTGGCGAAGGATCCGTACCTCCTGACGGAGAACTAGGGCCTTGTCCCGAGGGAGGATTATCAAACCTCGAGCGGTGTCGAAAATCATCCCTAAAAAGGTGATCTTCCGAGATGGAACGGGAGATGATTTTTTCAAATTCACCAGCCATCCCAGGCGAACCAGGGTTTTGTCACGGGTGTGTCGCGGCGGAGATCGTCGCGATTGCACACCCTGACTTCGCACAGCTGAGTTTCTGGTGCTGGGTGTTTTTCAGCACTGAGGGAGTTAATTCTTTCTCTCTCGATGCTGGACAGACCAGCCTCGCCCAGCTGCGATTGATGTTTTGTTAATTAGCTTCCTTCATATACCTGCTGGTCTGCTGGGGAAGTTGCCGGTGAAAGCATTCATTCAGACCAGCAGAGCGGATCGTTTCTGAGAAGACTTAAGCTAAGAGTGCCTGTTGTGGTTTTTCCTCTCCTCGCTTATTGTTTATCTTCTTAACCTTTGTGTTCCACTACAGAGGAACACAAAGGTTAAGAAGATAAACAATAAGCGAGGAGAGGAAAAACCACAACAGGCACTCTTAGCTTAAGTCTTCTCAGAAACGATCCGCTCTGCTGGTCTGAATGAATGCTTTCACCGGCAACTTCCCCAGCAGACCAGCAGGTATATGAAGGAAGCTAATTAACAAAACATCAATCGCAGCTGGGCGAGGCTGGTCTGTCCAGCATCGAGAGAGAAAGAATTAACTCCCTCAGTGCTGAAAAACACCCAGCACCAGAAACTCAGCTGTGCGAAGTCAGGGTGTGCAATCGCGACGATCTCCGCCGCGACACACCCGTGACAGTAGATTACGGACCTCCCTCCGTCTTCAGGTAAAACTGTCATACTAGTTGTAGTTGACAGGTTCAGCAAAATGGCACATTTTATTGCTCTTCCTAATGCTAAAACTCTGGCGCAGGTGCTCATTGGGGAGATTGTGAGACTTCACGGGTTGCCTTCCGATGTGGTGTCGGATCGGGGGTCTCAGTTTGTGTCCAAATTCTGGAGGGCATTTTGTTCTCGTCGGGGGATGCAGTTGTCATTTTCTTCGGCTTTTCATCCTCAGACCAATGGTCAGACAGAGCGTCTGAATCAGAGCTTAGAGACATATCTCCGGTGTTTTGTCTCAGAGAGCCAAGAGGACTGGTCTTCTTTCTTGCCTCTGGCAGAGTTCGCTCTTAACAATAGGCGGAGCGAGTCCACTGGTAAGTCCCCGTTTTTTGGGGCATATGGTTTTCACCCCCAGTTTTGTACTTTCAATGGGGGGGGCTCTTCTGGGGTTCCTGAGGAGGAACGATTTTCGTCGTCACTTGCTTCAGTGTGGAGAGGAGTGCTTAATAATCTGAGCACTATGGGGAACCGATACAAACGTATGGCTGATAGGAGGAGAGTGTCTGGTCCGGACCTAAGTGTGAACGATCTGGTATGGTTGTCTACCAAGAATATAAAACTTAAGGTTCCCTCCTGGAAACTGGGTCCCAGGTTCATCGGGCCATACAGGATCAGTTCAATAATTAATCCGGTGGCTTTCCGTCTTGACCTCCCTCCTACGTTTAAAATCCACAATGTGTTCCACAAATCGTTGCTTAAGAGGTACGTGGCACCAGTTATACCGTCACCTCTACCTCCTCCTCCAGTGGTGGTCAATGGTAATTTGGAGTTTCAGGTATCGAAGATCATTGACTCACGTCTGAATCGCCGGTCCCTTCAGTACCTTGTTCATTGGAGGGGGTATGGTCCTGAGGAGAGGATGTGGGTTTCTGCGTCGGATATTAACGCAGACCGATTGGTTCGGGCCTTCCACACTACTCACCCAGATAGACCAGGCCCTGAGGGTCCAGAGGCCCCTCGTAGAAGGGGGGGTACTGTCACGGGTGTGTCGCGGCGGAGATCGTCGCGATTGCACACCCTGACTTCGCACAGCTGAGTTTCTGGTGCTGGGTGTTTTTCAGCACTGAGGGAGTTAATTCTTTCTCTCTCGATGCTGGACAGACCAGCCTCGCCCAGCTGCGATTGATGTTTTGTTAATTAGCTTCCTTCATATACCTGCTGGTCTGCTGGGGAAGTTGCCGGTGAAAGCATTCATTCAGACCAGCAGAGCGGATCGTTTCTGAGAAGACTTAAGCTAAGAGTGCCTGTTGTGGTTTTTCCTCTCCTCGCTTAATGTTTATCTTCTTAACCTTTGTGTTCCTCTGTAGTGGAAGTTTTGTATGCAAGGCAGTGTTTTCTTTACCCCCTGTCTGTCTCGTTTGTATTTGACTGTGTGTAAGCTGTTGCCTGCCCATTCCCTGTGGTGGTAATCAGGGTCCTTCTCAGGACTAATTACAGTGGTCAGGGATCTACAGGAGACAGGGTTACGCTGGCTGCCTGGACCTCTGTACCATTAACAGTACCTCCAGGTAGAGGGACTAGTCAGGACCCCAGTTAAGGGTCAGCATAGACCCCGGTCCACCCTATCCTGAGACAGCGTTTCACGTGCACAGTATAGACCCACAATACATTGGTTATTATGTCAGGTAAGACATTGCTGGCATATTCTACGTATACATGTTGATATTTTCTATAATATGAAATATAGAGTGTTGTCTCATTAGATATTTGTTACTATCATAGAATATATCTGTTATACGTCGTGACAGGTTTCTAGCGTAATGCTGACACTTTCCTCGCAGGCTTGAAAAGACGGACCCTTGACGAGGAGATCGTCTAAGTATGGCAAGATGACAATCCCCCGGGAGTGCAGAATGGACACAACGGCAGCCATAACCTTTGTGAACACCCTGGGGGCTGTGGCTAGCCCGAAGGGCAAGGCTGCGAATTGAAAGTGAAGGTGGCTGATGGCAAACCGTAGAAATCTCTGATGAGGGGGGAATATGGGGATGTGAAGATAGGCATCCTGGATGTCTATTGACGCTAGAAATTCCCCCTTTTCCATGGCTGCAATGACCGAGCGGAGAGACTCCATTCGGAAATGTCGAATTCTGACAAACCTGTTCAGACATTTTAGGTCCAGAATGGGCCTTACAGTGCCGTCTTTCTTGGGTACTATGAACAGGTTGGAATAGAACCCCTGACCTCTCTCGACCTCCGTCACAGGAATAATAACCCCGCTGCGCCGAAGAGATTTGACCGCCTTGAACAAGGCGCGAACCCGGGATTCTTCTTTGGGAAGGCGCGAGGGAAAAAAACGATCTGAGGGAAGGCTGATAAACTCTATCTTGTACCCCGAGGAGACTAACTCCCTGACCCACTTATCGTGAGTGACCGATAGCCAGGCGGGGCGAAACCAGAGTAGGCGGCCGCCCACTCTGGATGAATTGACCGGATCCTGCCTCCAGTCATTTGGCCGAAAATCTTTGGGACCTATACCCTCTAGATCTTGGCTGTTGAGATTGCATCCTTCCCAAAGGGTTGGTCTTGTAGGAGACCTGACTATCTCTGGCCTGATTAGGTCGACCTGAGCCGCCGGAGCTGGCTGCCGCGGCCCAACCTGGGTTACGAAAGGCCCTAAACCGAGGCTGAAGCTGTCGGCGAAAGGACTGTCTACTTTTCTGCTGAGGAAGGATACTGCTTTTCCCTCCTGTAGCATCAGATATGAGCTGATCCAGTCTCTCTCCAAATAATCGACCACTCTGATAAGGTAAGGACGTAAGTGACTTTTTTGAGGTTGAGTCCGCCCGCCAAGTCCTCAACCACAAGGCTCTCCTAATAGCAATTGCGTTGGCCGCAGCTAGTGCTGCGCAATTTGCCGCATCCATGGAAGCATTAATCACGAAGTCTCCTGCAAGAGCAATCTGATTAGAGATCTCAATTACCTCTGACGGCACCTCCATACCGTGGAGGGCTCTATTTAGAGACTCCGACCAGGATATCATGGCCTTAGCAACACAAGTCGCTGCAAAAGAGGGAGAGAGGGCAGAGCCTGATGCCTCAAACACCGAGCGAGACAAGTTTTCAATTAGACGGTCCGTTGGATCTTTGATCGAGGAACCGTTGGGAAGGGAGAGAAGCGTCTTAGACGCTAACGCAACACCGGAGGGTTGACCACGGGAGATTCCGCCCATTTCTTAAGAAGCTCACGGGCAAAAGGATATCTGGTATTGAGAGCCTTTTGTCCTGAAAAGCGCTTGTCCGGCTTTTCCCGGTGGCGCTGCACTAGGTCCTCAAACTCAGGGTGAGCGCCAAAAACCTTATGAGTTTGCCTGGCTCGTTTGAAGGACACCTTATGACCAGAGGCCGAAGTGGATTCATCATCTACCCCCAGGGTTTGATTGATTGCTTCAATGAGACTGTCAATTGTCTCTTGACAATTCGGTGCCTCTAGATTGAGGGACCCTTCGGAATCAGAGTCCGAACTTTGGTCACTCGCCTCCACAGGTGAGGGAGAGCGAGAAACGGAACTGATAGATGCCGAGGCTCCGGACGGCACAGGCGACGCAGTGTGGGTTTGCTTCCCCCGCGTCTGCCTGGTGAGAGCGCGGCCCCTGCAGGCCGGAGGTTCCTGAGACATGGCCAAGACTAGTGAACCACTGTCCTTGCTCCTATCGGGAGCTTGAAAAGACTCATTGCTCTCGTTAATGACGCCATAGATTGAGACAGAGACAGGGCCCATTCCGGTGGCCCTTATGCACTGGGCTCAGTTACAGGGGAGGGCTCCTGGGCACGTTCGGAGACACAGGCTTCGCAGACCCGATTTACCTGGGCATGCGGAAAAGGGGACCTACAGGCAATGCATGCGGCATACAGCACCGTGTGAGTTTTAGCCCTTCTGGACATGCTGAATCTGTGCCGCAATGATTTGGATGCGGCGGTGAGGGGTGCGGCGGAGCGAAGTGCAGAGCGGAGCTACCAGGCTGGAGGTAGTAGCACTTACCCCAGTCCTGTGTCCCCGGACATCTTTCAATGGCGTGCAGTGGGTGCAGAAAAGGCCACGGAGGCTGCCCTGTCAGGTACAAACTCCTGACTTCAAAAAAGCGCACCCAGTTCAGGGAGGCGTGCCTAAAAATAGCTGAGCCTTTGGGGGGAGGGATCCCGAGTCACGGCCTAGCGCCGGCTGAAGCAGGGGACTAAATTTCCAGCTGCGGCCTAGTCTCCGGCCGAAGCCGGGGACTAAATTTCCAGTCGCGGCCTAGCGCCGGCCGAAGCCGGGGACTAAATTTTCGGCGGTGGCCGCCCGAGAGTCGGGGGCGGGCCTGCCGGAAGGTCTCGCTGCTGGGGGCAGAGCCTGAGACCGCGGCCTAGCTTCCGGCCGAAGCCGGGGGCTAAATTTTCTGGCCGTGGCCTAGTCTCCGGCCGAAGCCGGGGACTAAATTTTCGGTCGCGGCCTAGCCTCCGGCCGAAGCTGGGGACTAAATTTTCGGCGGTGGCCGCCCAAGAGTCGGAGGGGGCGGGCCCGCCGGAAGACGATGCACCTCAGGGGGCGGGACTCATGCCAGGGATTCGCCTGTGGCCTGGCTGAAGCCAGGACTGAAACTGTCTCTCCCGACTCCTCTCAAACGCTGGGCCGGCTCCCTTCGCTGCACTCCAGAGGATTTCTCCTCGATCCGAAGCTGCAGGAGCTTGCCGCACTCCCGGCCCCCCATCCACGACCGTCTTCTGTCCTCAGGTTAGAGGGGGGCTTTGTAGAAAAAAAGTGACGGTGCAGGCACCCTAACTCCATCATCCCTTAAGGGGATGAGGAGAGAGACCGTCCGCCTCCTTGCAGCACCGCAGTCTAGCATTGGTGGTGCAGTGGGGGCCGCACGGACTACCTTTTGCCTCTTTACAGCCTAGGGTTTCAATACTCTAGGGTGGTCAGGGCAGAGTCCGGCATTCGTGTCCCACGTTGTGGGAGAGGATACGTGGAGGCGACACTCCACGTGCTCGCCCGTTGATGGTGTGGGGAGATCGGACCCCTTCAAAAGGGTCCGTCGCCCCTATCTCGTCTCCGTGGGAAAGGGAAAAAAAAAAAAAAAGGTCTGGAAGAAACCAGACGTGTGCCTCCATCAGAGACTAAGCATGAACTGGGTTTGCCTGCGGGCCAGTGTCGAGGTGTATACGGCGGAGGAGGAGCTAACCTTTTTTTATATCTACTTAGTGTCAGCCTCCAAGCGGCAGTAGCATACACCCACAGTCCTGTGTCCCCCAATGAGACGAAGGAGAAAACAAGTTAGATTATAGTCACCCAGGGGGGCGATCCGTTCCGATGGGTGTCGCAGGTCCGGTGCCTCCCATCTTCATGCGATGATGTCCTCTTCCTTGCTTCTGTCGCGGCTCCGGCGCACTGTTCTGCCCTGTTGAGGGCAGAGTACAGCACTGCAGTGAGCAGGCGCCAGGCCTCTCTGACCTTTCCCGGCGCCTGCGCACTGCAGTACTTTGCTCTGCCCTCAACAGGGCAGAGAATTAAGCCTGCGCAGGAGCTGCGACAGAAGGAAGATGACGTCATCGCATGAAGATGGGAGGCACCGGACCCGCGACTCCCATCGGACCGGACCGCCCCCCGGTTGAGTATAATATAACTTGTTTTTCTTATCTTTCAGGTTACATTGGGGGCTTATCTACAGCATTACAGAATGCTGTAGATAAGCTCCTAATGGCGGTGGTCGCACCTTATATACGAAAAATGAGGTGACAGGTTCCCTTTAAATGCCACTGTCAATCACTGAAAGCGGCTATTAAGTTCCCGGCCAAGGAGTTTGTATGGTCGCCCATCAGTTCCCTTGTAGTCTAAGAGTCTGTTTACATGGAGAACTGATGGCATTAAACGACCACCATTTGGTAAAAATGTACCAATCAGTGTTCGTTTCATAGCCTGTTCACTCAGGCAGACAGCGGCGAAAGACGAGCATTGAACAATGTGTAATAGATCAATTTGCTGCTTCTAATTTTTTTGTTTTCTATGGAAAATTTTATTTTTTTCTGCAGTAAGATACATTATTAAAAACTTTCTCATCACATTGACGGTTACTCTTAGTTTGTTGAAGTTATATACCAACCATTGTAGCTCTCGGAAATAGTGCTGGACCTTCATCTGGTGAAATATCTGTTCCCTAACTTGTTGACACCTGGAGTGAGGAAGTAAATTCAATAGTTTTATAAAATGGAAAATAAAAGACGGATTTTGGTAAGAACTTACCTGTAAAATCCTTTTCAGCGAAGAAGGAAGGGAGACACACTAGTCATTACTAGTGGGTAGGCGGAGCCCACATAGGATAGAACACCTCAGATTAAAAAGAGTGTTGACCGGCCCCTCCAGCTTGGGCTCCTCCTACTCCAGCTCTCCAGTCCGTACACAAGCTAAGGAAGAGCAAATATCACCAGCGTAGCAACATAACCCCTACTGAAGGACTTCAGAGAAAAAAACAAACAGGTTATGCATATAGCCGAAAAAAACACACAGTCCCAGGTACTACTCACTGAACCTGACCACTGCGATGAGCTGGCAATGCTGGAAAAGAGCCTTAGCGCGCCGACCTCAGCCCAGATAATCGCTATCAGAGAAGGGTCACGCCGCATCTGAAAACACAACAACACACTTCTGCCATGGGAGGGATGTGTGTCTCCCTTCCTTCTTCGCTGAAAAGGATTTTACAGGTAAGTTCTTACCAAAATCCGTCTTTCAGCAGCAGATGAAGGAAGGGAGACACACTAGTCATTACTAGTGGGACGTCCCAAAGCAGTCCAAAAAATAAGGGTGGGCAAGAAAAAACCAACAGAGGCAGATACCCAACAACCTAAATAAATGCGCAACTAGCGCTAAATACAAGTTCACAAGAACTTTAAACTACAGCCGCCTGCAGGACCCTACGTCCTAAGGCCGCATCAGCGGAAGCACTGACGTCCACCTTATAAAACTTCGTAAATGTGTGGACGGAGCGCCAGGTCGCCGCCCGGCAGAGCTGAGCTGCCGAGGCTCCTTGATGAAAAGCCCACGATGAACCCACAGCCCTCGTGGAGTGAGCTCGAATCTTAATCGGGCAAGGTTCGCCCTTAAGTCGGTAAGCCTCTAAAATGGCCGACCGAATCCAACGAGCTATAGAATCCTTGTGTAAGGTTCTTTGTCTCTGTTGACATGTTCCTTGAAACTCAGTTTTCCGTCGGCCATTTTGCTTTCTGTCTTTCTGCAGCTCTTGCCCTCAGTTAATATGGAGTTTCCAGTTTTCATGTTCCCGCCCTGATTCTTCCCTCTTGCTTCTTAAGCAGCCTCAGCTGAACAATCAGTGCTCCTGAATCAAGCCTCAGTCAGTCTGTGACCTGACTCCTGGAAGCCTTGGACTTGTACTCCAGCTATTCCCTACTGAGGAACCTTGGAACACTTTTGGACTCTGGAAACCTGCTGTTTGGTGAATCCATGTTTGCAGAGGAATTACGGTACAGAGAAGAGATCCTGAACCTGCTTTGGAGATTTATTGTAGTGCTTGAAGTTACTCTGGCCTGCTGTGTCTCCTGTCGCTGTTCCTGCAAACTGTGTGAACTTTTCAGCATGCTTGTATGAAGTAATACAAGTCATTTCATTTCAACCTATGTCTCCTGTGTTTTCCTCGCACCCAAGCACAAGACGCTATAGGAACTGTACACTATACATGACAAGATTCAGGAGACAATGTTTAGTGTCTGCTGGGTCTGGGAAAGCCGTGTCTGCTGTGACTGTGGATATCAGATGTCCGTTTAATACCTTATGTGATGACAGTGGTTGTGACTTCTCACAACCATTCCAGGTGAGCGCATTCCCTTAAAATTTTACTCTGGAGTGTTACCACAGGTAAACACTATTGTTTTTTTTTTTTTTTTTTTTCCTTTCCTCTTCTCCTTCCAGCACTTCTGCCTTAAAAGATCTGGAAGATGGAGGCCCGCATAAAGGAACTTTGCGGAGTGACTGATACAATCCTTTCAGATGTACAGACTTTAAAAACCCGTTTTGCAAGCCTACAGGACCTCACTAATCATAATTTGCAAGTGTTTGGACAGACTACCCAGGAATTGCGAGCCAGGATTGAGGCTCTAGAGGAACGAGCCCAGGCTCCTGCCATAACCCCAAGTTCTGGGATCCCCAAATTACCTCCTTTTCGTTTTGGCGGTGAACGTGAGAAATTCAGGGGATTTATTAATCAATGCAATTTATTTTTCTCTGCACATGCTTCACAATTTCCCACTGAACGATCCAAAGTGCTTACTATAATCATGTTGCTTACCAATAAGGCTTTGATGTGGGCAAACCCTCTGATTGAGACTGAGGATGATTGTTTGAATCACCTTGATGCTTTTATTTCAGCCATGGGGCAGGTGTTTGATGACCCCAATCGAGGTGCAACAGCTGAAGCAGCCATGTTAACTTTGCGCCAAGGTAAGCGTTCAGTAGCCGAATATGCCCTGGATTTCAGGAGATGGGCTCTTGATACCACTTGGGACACTTCCGCTAAAAAATCTATTTTTCGGAAAGGGTTGTCTCCACTGATTAAGGATGAACTTGCTCGTGCCGACCCTCCCACTGCGTTAGGTGACTTTATTAACTATTGTATCCGTATTGATGCTCGTCTGACTGAACGCAGACAAGAGAGATGGTTCGAAAATAATCGCACTAACCTTTTACTACCTCCCTCCTCAGCTAAGGAACCTTTGAGTAGGATCACAAGGGAACCAGAACCTGAACCCATGCAGGTCGACTCTTTACAAAGACGGGTTAGTGATGCACGCAAAGAACATCGTATAAAGGAAAATCTATGTTTCTACTGTGGTAAGTCAGGGCACTTCATTATAAACTGCCCCAGCCGTTCTCGTAAGACTACTGCAGCAGTCATTCACTGTGAGTGTTGCGAGAGGAGCTCTGTCATGTCCGAGCCTCAGGCTCCAGAGAGATCTGCTGCAAGAGATCTTGATTTCTCGGACTTAAACTCTGTTAGTTCTGGGGACGATGACGGTATAAACGCTGCAATTTTTCAAGTTTCCTCAGCAGTGTCCCAGCTGAGTTGTAAAAGAAACAATTCTCATTGCTTCCTTTCCATCAAACTCTGGGTTGACTCAGTCTGGGTATCTAGCTCTGCTATGATCGACTCAGGAGCAAGTGGAAATTTTATGGATATCTCCTTTGCTCTGAAACAGAGGATACGTTCAGTGAAGAAGGCTACTCCAGTACAGATAGAGACTGTGGATGGCTCTCTACTGACTTCTGGACCAGTGGATCAAGAAACAGAGCCTTTGAGGGTCCTTATGAGTAAAGATCATCAGGAGAAAATGTCTTTTATGCTTATCTCTTCTCCCCACTTTCCCATTATTCTAGGGCTACCATGGCTGCAGGCGCAGAATCCTACGATTAACTGGGAGACCAAGGAATTACACTTTCCGGAGAAACAGATGAGTCAAGGAGTTTCAGCTTGCTCTGTTCCTAAAGGAACCATGTCAGTCCCTGAACTACCAGCTGTATACCAGGACTATGTGGATTTATGTGACAAGAAGAACGCTGATCAGCTTCCTCCTCACCGTCCATATGATTGTCCAATTGAATTATTGCCTGGAGCCGAGATACCTTTTGGTAAGATCTACCCCCTAGCGGGGCCCGAGCTAAAAGCTTTGAAGGATTATATAGACGAAAATTTAGCCAAGGGCTTCATACGCCCCTCTTCATCTCCCGCAGGTGCACCCATCTTCTTTGTGAAGAAGAAAGATGGATCTCTGAGACCCTGCATAGACTATAGGGAACTCAATAAGGTTACTATTAGAAACCGTTATCCATTGCCTTTAATCCCTGAATTGTTGGAGAGAGTGCGGCATGCCAAAATTTTCTCTAAACTGGATCTCCGTGGGGCCTATAACTTGGTCCGCATTAGACCTGGGGATGAATGGAAGACTGCTTTCAGGTCACGCTATGGACACTTTGAATATCTAGTTATGCCTTTTGGTCTGAGTACCGCCCCAGCCACTTTCCAACACTTCGTGAATGATATCTTCAGGGATCTCCTAGATACATTTGTGGTGATTTATCTGGATGATATTCTAATTTTTTCTAACTCCACAGAGGAACATCATGGACATGTGAGAATGGTCTTAGAACGCCTAAGACAAAACCATCTCTACATCAAACTTGAAAAATGTGAATTCCATAGGACCGAAATTCAATTTCTGGGGTATGTACTATCTACGCAAGGGATTAGTATGGATGGAAGCAAGACCCAAGCCATCAAGGATTGGCCAATTCCTAGAAATGTGAAGGAGGTGCAGCGTTTCATCGGGTTTGCCAACTTCTATAGACGTTTCATTAAGAATTTTTCTGAGGTAGTGTCACCTATCACCCAACTTACCCGGAAACAGTCTAGGTTCTCCTGGACCCCGCAAGCTCAGGAAGCATTTTCCTGTTTAAAGGATAAATTTACCACCGCACCTATCTTAGTACATCCAACCCCGAGCTTGCCTTCATAATAGAGGTGGATGCTTCAGACTGTGCCGTTGGAGCTATACTCTCTCAGAGAACAGGTGAGAAGAATGTCTTGCATCCCTGTGCCTTCTTTTCCCAGCAGTTGTCTTCGGCTGAGAGGAACTACGATGTGGGCAATAGAGAATTGTTGGCCATTATTGCCGCCTTCAAGGAATGGAGACACCTTCTTCAGGGAGCTGCACAGCAAATAGTCGTCCTGACAGACCATCGTAACCTTGAATTTATCAGGTCGGCTAAGTGCCTGACTCCTCGCCAGGCTCGCTGGAATCTTTTCCTAAACCAATTTAATTTTATCATTTCTTATAGACCAGGATCGCGCAATGGAAAGGCTGATGCACTCTCTAGGATTCATTCAGCAGAGACACGTCCACTTACTCCTCCTAAGACTATTCTTCCTGACTCTAGATTCCTGGGAGTGATTCATAATCAAGACCTACTTAAGGACATCAAGGAAGCATACCATGCGGATTCTTTGTTGGCTCAACCCCCAAGGGACGTAAGTCTTGTCTTTAAGAATGGTGTGTGGATTCAGGGACAACGTCTGTATATACCTGAAACAGTCAGATTGAGAGTATTGCAACTCATCCACGATTCCAAGATAGCCGGGCATAGGGGAATTCTAAAGACACAAGAATTTCTTTCTCGTTTCTTTTGGTGGCCCACTTACAGGAAAGATGTCTTAAACTATGTCACTTCATGTGAAGTCTGTGCAAGATGCAAAACACCTCGCTCCTCACCAACTGGTCTGTTGCAACCTCTTCTCACCCCGTCCCGCCCGTGGGGATCCATTTCTATGGACTTCATTGTGGAGTTACCAACCTCTCAAGGGAAGAACACCATTCTAGTGGTGGTTGACCGTCTAACAAAGGCAGCTCATTTTATCCCTTGTGTCGGCTTACCCACTGCAAAACAGACATCAGACTTGATGATTAAGAATGTGTTTCGCTTACATGGAGTACCGGATGAGGTCATTTCGGATCGAGGGGTGCAATTCACTTCAAGGTTTTGGCAAAATTTCTGTGCAGCATTGGACATTAAAGTAAACCTTTCTTCTGCTTTTCATCCCCAGACTAATGGACAGACAGAACGAACCAATCAGACCCTGGAGCAGTATCTCCGCTGTTTTATCTGCCACCTACAGGATGATTGGGTGGATCTACTTCCACTGGCTGAGTTCTCTTATAACAACTCTCAGAGCGCCTCCACTAAGCAGTCTCCTTTTTACTCCAATCTAGGTTATCATCCTAACATTCTTCCTCGATTTCCCATAGATACGCCCTTGCCGGCAGTGGCTGAAAGAATCACTTCTTTACAAAAGAATATGGATCTTCTAAAGGAAAATCTAGAATTGGCTCAGGAAAGGTACAAGAAAGCAGCAGATAAATTTCGTAAACCTGCACCAGCTTTCAAGGTAGGAGATTTGGTCTGGCTGTCAACCAGAAATCTTAAATTAAAGATTCCATCGTCTAAATTGGGACATAAGTACATTGGACCTTATAAGATCAATAAGATTATAAGTGCTGTTGCTTGTCGTCTTCAACTGCTCAGAACTATGAGAATCCACCCTGTCTTTCATGTATCCCTACTAAAGGCTGCAACACCCAATACGTTTCCTGGACGTTCTTCTCCTTGCCCTGACCCAGTGCTGGTCGATGGTCAGGAAGAATTTATGGTGGAAAGGATTCTAGATTCCAGGTTGTACAGAAATCAGTTGCAATATTTGATTAAATGGCAGGGCTACCCAGTGGAGGACAACTCATGGGAACCAGTCAATAATGTAAATGCTCCTCGCCTGCTCCGCCAGTTTCATCAGAGGTACCCTGACAAGCCTGGTCTGAGGTCATCCGGAGGTTGTCCCTAAGGGGGGAGTAATGTAAGGTTCTTTGTCTCTGTTGACATGTTCCTTGAAACTCAGTTTTCCGTCGGCCATTTTGCTTTCTGTCTTTCTGCAGCTCTTGCCCTCAGTTAATATGGAGTTTCCAGTTTTCATGTTCCCGCCCTGATTCTTCCTTCTTGCTTCTTAAGCAGCCTCAGCTGAACAATCAGTGCTCCTGAATCAAGCCTCAGTCAGTCTGTGACCTGACTCCTGGAAGCCTTGGACTTGTACTCCAGCTATTCCCTACTGAGGAACCTTGGAACACTTTTGGACTCTGGAAACCTGCTGTTTGGTGAATCCATGTTTGCAGAGGAATTACGGTACAGAGAAGAGATCCTGAACCTGCTTTGGAGATTTATTGTAGTGCTTGAAGTTACTCTGGCCTGCTGTGTCTCCTGTCGCTGTTCCTGCAAACTGTGTGAACTTTTCAGCATGCTTGTATGAAGTAATACAAGTCATTTCATTTCAACCTATGTCTCCTGTGTTTTCCTCGCACCCAAGCACAAGACGCTATAGGAACTGTACACTATACATGACACCTTGGAAGCTCGTTGCCCACGTCGACGACCTGCTGGAATCACAAACAGAGAATCCGACTTCCGAAAACTCTGAGTAATAGACAAATAGAACTTCAAAGCCCGCACCAAATCCAATGAGTGCAAGGCCCGTTCCTTCGCATTCTTTGGCTCCGGACAAAGCGAGGGCAACACAATATCCTGGTTAACATGAAACTGTGACACCACTTTAGGTAGAAAATCGCCCCGTGTGCGAAGCACTACGCGATCTGGGTGAAACTCCAGAAAAGGAGGCGAGCAAGAAAGAGCCGCCAACTCAGAAACCCTTCTCAAAGAAGCGACCGCCACTAGGAAGGCAACCTTCCAAGAGAGAAAGGAAAGATTAACAGAGTCCATAGGCTCAAAAGGCCCATGTTGAAGAGCCTCCAAGACAAGATTGAGCCGCCAAGGAGACACAAGCGCCTTCCGCGGCGGAAATTGACGGGTTACCCCGTGAAAAAAGGAACGTACATCCCTACGCGAGGCGATAGCCTTCCGAAACAGCAAGGACAGAGCAGAAACCTGCCCTTTCAGAGTGCTAACTGCCAAACCCTTGTCCAGCCCGTACTGCAAAAAGGCCAACAAATTGGGAATGGAAAAAATCCTCGGGTTCCTAGAAGAACCCGAACACCACGAAAAGAAGGCTTCCCAAGTCTTGTGATAAATTCTAGTAGTAGCCGGACCTCTGGCAGCTCGCAGAGTGGCAATGACTTCGGCTGAAAAACCTTGACGGGTCAAGATTTCGGTCTCAAGAGACACGCCGTCAAACGCAGAGACTTCAGGTCCGGGTGACGAACGGGCCCTTGAGTTAACAGGTCCAGGCGAAGAGGGAGTGGAAGTGGAGGCGCTGCCAGAAGCGACACCAGTGTCGAGAACCACGTCCTCCTTGGCCAATCTGGGGCTATCAACATAGCCGGGACTCTCTCCAGTCTGATCCGACGCAACACCAGAGGAAGTAAGGATATTGGCGGGAACACATAGATTAGCTCGAATTGGTCCCAAGGAGCCACCAGAGCATCCACCGCCACAGCCTTCCGGTCCTTGTACCTGGACATGAACGTCGGTAACTTGGCATTGAACCTGGATGCCATCAAATTCACTTGGGGAGTTCCCCAACGGGAGCACAGCAGTGCAAAAATTTCCGGATGAAGACTCCATTCTCCGGGATCCATCTTTTCGCGACTGAGGAAGTCCGCTGTGATATTCTGAACTCCTGGAATGTGAATCGCAGAGATGGCTGGCACTCTGGCCTCGGCCCATACCAGAATTCGAGACACTTCCATCATGAGCCTGAAGCTCCTCGTCCCACCTTGATGGTTGATATACGCGACCGCCGTCGCGTTGTCTGTCTGCACTCGGACTGGTAGACCGCTTAAAGGGACCGTCCAGTGTTGGAGGCAAAGGAAAATTGCCCTCAATTCCAGGATGTTGATCGGCAGGACAGACTCTTCCAACGACCATACTCCCTGAATCCAGATTTCGTTCCAGACGCCCCCCCAGCCTGTCAGGCTGGCATCGGTGGTTATGATCGACCACCTCGGAGGAAGGAAGGACTTCCCCAGGGATAACGCTTCCGGACGTAACCACCATTCTAGAGACTCTCTCACCCTGTGGGAGATGATGACACTGCAATCCAGTGAAAACTGCGATCGATCCCAACGGTTCAAGATGAGCATTTGGAGAGCCCTGGAATGCAATTGGGCAAACGGAATTGCTTCCATTGACGCCACCATCAAACCCAGAAGGCGCATACACCTTCGAAGGGACATTGCTGTCGCAGACTTCATAACCTGCACATGACGAAGAAGACTCGCTTGCTTGCCTGGAGGCAGAGACACCACTGCTCGTACCGTGTCGAAATGCATTCCCAAAAACAGGATTGACTGCGACGGTTCCAGAGACGACTTCTCCCAATTGACCAGCCACCCGAAGTCCTCCAGGAGCTGAAGGGATAGATTGCGAGCCGTCACCGCCTCCTCCTTTGAGGACGCCACAATCAAAAGGTCGTCCAGATAGGGAAGAATTGTAACCCCCTGTCTTCGCAGAATCGCCATGAGAGGAGCCAGAATTTTTGTAAAACTCTGGGTGCTGAGGCCAACCCGAATGGCAGGGCCACAAACTGGTAATGGTCCTGACCTATGGCAAAACGAAGGAAGCGCTGGTGGGCCCTTCCGATGGGGACATGCAAATAAGCGTCGCGAATGTCGATTGACACCAAAAAATCATTTTGCGACAAGGCCGCCACAACGGAGCGAAGTGACTCCATGCGGAATTTCCGGGTGCGGACATGCCGATTCAATCTTTTGAGATCCAGAATGGGGCGAAATTTGTCCTCCTTTTTGGGGACCACAAAGAGGTTGGAATAAAACCCTCTTCCCCGGTCCTCCGGTGGAACTGGTACCACCACACCCTTCTGCAGAAGGGAATCGACCTCCCGCAGTAGAGCGGCAAATAGCTCGGGCTCTGACGGAATGCGGGATTGGCAAAAACTGTCTGGAGGTCGAGAAAGAAACTCTATGAAGTAGCCTGCCGACACAACCCGCGTCACCCAGGCGTCCGACACTGTTTCCAGGGAGTGCGGGATTTCTGAGCGTTTCTTTTTTCCTGAAAAAGAGGGACGACCCGATCCCCAAGAGGGCTGACCGAACCGTCCCCTGGACCGAAAGGACCGCCGACTACTACCGGCACTATGCCTGCCAGACGCAGAAGTCACAGCTCTTCGCTGCGGTAAAGCCGTTTCTTTTGCCTTTGCCTTGGCAATCAGCTCCGTGAGGTCAGATCCAAATAGCTGACCACCCTTGTAAGCTAAAGAAAGCAAACCTTGCTTGGAAACCGCGTCTCCGGTCCACTGTCTAAGCCACAGTGCTCTCCTGACTGTGATCGCCGAGGATTGTGCCCTGGACAGCATTGAGGCAGCATCCAAACCTGCATCACTGCCATATCGGGCTGCATCCTCCAATGACTTGAAAAGCCCCTCTACCTCGGATAGTGGGGATCCATCTTGCCACGCCGTCCGTAGACGGTCTAACCAGCTCAGGGAAGCTTTACAAGCACACATGGATCCTAGCACTGCTCTGAATCCATGACCCGCGGCCTCGTAGATGGATTTCGCTGCCATCTCCGTTTTTCTGTCCAGCGGATCCTGCAAACTCGCCTTCCCTTTAACAGGAAGTAATGAGGATTTGCTAAGCTGGGATAAAGGGACATCCACTTCAGGAGAAGGAATCCAATTATCAATCAACTCCGTAGTACACGGATACAGCGTTTCAAAAAACCGTGTCCCCTGAAAACGTTTATCTGGACACAGGCGTTCCTTCTCCACTGCCCCATTAAGCTCATCCAGAGATGGTAATGCTGATCGCGACCTATGCGACTCCTGAAACATCCGGGCCGACTTACCAGGACGTCTAGTTACCTCCTCCGGTAACTGTAACGCCTCCCTCATGGCTCCAATAAAAGCCTCTGTACGGCTCAAAAGAGAGGCAGAGTGTCCCTGCCGATCCTCCTTATCCGAATCGGACATCTCCCCATCCGAGCTTGAAGGGGAACCCTCCATGCTCGAAATCTCCGAGTCGCTACGCGGGGAAGATGGCACCGGCCTGTGTCGCTTCCTGCCATGAGAGGATCTAGCTGACACCCAATGACCTAGAAGTTCAGACAGGCCATCACTAGAACGAGCGAGGGCCTCCATTTTGACATCACTGACACCTCCGACCGCTGCGCTTGACGCCGTCGAGGTCTGCGTGTCAGATACGAGAGACTGAGAAAATATATCGTCGCACAACTGTGGTGGTGCACAAGTAGGTGATTAGCCCAATATAGTGAATAGAAAACTTGGCACTCAACTTTGTAATATTGGTATATCCAGTTTTATTGCAGTCACAGTACACGTGGGTACAAGATGGAAACGTTTCGGTCCAACATGGACCTTCATCAATCTGACGGCAATATAGAACAAAATGAAAATAACAAATAATAAATAATAAATAATAAATGACGAAAAAAAGGGGGGGGAGGGGTGAAAGAAGGTTACCATAGGTACCAGATAGAGACCCCACGGTTTTTTAACCAATTTTAGGAATAGACATGAGGCATAAAGTAAATAAATGAAAAGAAAAGAAAAAAGAAAAAAGTTCAGATACCTACCCGACTGCTGATAGGTAGATTTTTGCTCTTAATGTAAGATATATAGACTGTATGTCTATGGGGAGAAGAAATTGAAGAACTTAAATGTATAGGAGGTGCCCACGCAGAATATAGGTGTATAGATCAATCAAATATATGTTACCTTAGTGGAGAGAATCATAAAGATGGATTTGTCTATAAAGCGGACGAGTTAATATAGGACCTGGGGAAAGATTGCCATGTGTATATAACCATGATGATGGTTTAATAATCTATATCTATATTTGTAATAAAGTATACCTGAAGGTCCAAGGAAAAAAGATTTATGATGCTCCACAAGGATTCCTAGTGTCTTGATTAGATATCTGTGGAGATACAGAGAATGTATGGGAATGACCTCATGGGTTATATTGTCCCGTTCATGAAAGAGTTGCTACACCTTATTTATATATATAGATGAAGTCACAATGGAGTGGTGGTGTTTCATATTGCTCCCCTTCCCCTTTCTGGAAGTGATACCCTGCATTATGTATTGCCAGTAAAGGACGCTTAAAAGGCAGTGAACAAATAAATAAATGACAGGGGTGTTCAAGGTTACTTACATGTAGGTAGCGCCGTCCTCTCCAACACTGACGCGGTATCCGCCGCTTGTCAGCTGGAGTGGTCGCTTACCTGCATGTTTAAATAAGGAAAAGGCGGGCCTTCGTGATGTGTCAGTGAGACGCGTCACCGGAAGTGCGTCGCCGGAAGTGACCTGAGATGGGACTAAGTGATGTGTCAGTGAGACGCGTCACCGGAAGTGACGTTGGGTGGAGCGCGTCACCGGATGTGACCTATGCGGTTCACAGTTGTCGGCGCTTGCGTTTCACCACTGTGTGGTGTAAGGTCTCGCTGAAAGATAAGATGTTTAGGGGGGGGGATGAACCGAGCAAAGTCCTGAATACTTGCAGTGTTTGTAAATTGGGGAGAGCAAAAAGTAAAGAAGGAAAGAAAAAATAAGTGTTCAATATAAACTAGTTTATTACGGTATATAGAGGTAAATAGAATGCGATTCATGACAGTGGAGATATCGGGGGCAAGGATTGCAGTCGGGTAGGGAGAGTCCAAGGGTGAGGGTCAAGACATTTCAATATAATCGACTCTGTAATAAAGAGAAAATAGAGTTAGAATGTTCATAATATATCCTATATATGATAATTCCTTCTATATCATATTTTAAATAAGTAAATACACAGTCAAACAAGAACCAGACTTAATAAGGTAGTTGTTCAGAGATATATAGGCAATTTCAGGGGGACATCAATACAATGGATAATCATAACATTTAGAGTATTATAATATAGTAAATGTGGGAGTTCAGTTCCGTTAGGGATACAGGACTCCCAACGATGCATAAAATACATAAGATAATCAGATGGATCAAATGGCAAGCAGAATACCTGTAAAATGTGATTTAGATGAAGGAAAACAGATCATAGTCCCTGTTAAGGCCCTTAGGTGATAGGGTCTGGAGTTCGTGTATCCAGTACGCCTCCCGTTTTTTGAGGAGGCGTATACGATCACCACCTCGTCTGGGTGTAGGGACATGTTCGATGACCTGAAATCTCAGTTGTGATATTTGATGACCTTTTGTAATAAAGTGGTAGGGTATGGGAAGTAATAGGTTCTTGCATCTGATTGTGGACTTATGCTTTGAAATCCTGTCTTTTATCGCTTGTGTCGTCTCTCCCACATACAGGAGACCGCATGGACATTTAATGAGGTAAATGACATAGGATGAATTACAAGTAGAGTAGCACTTTATGTTGTATTTTTTGCCGGACTGGGGGTGATGTATAAGGTCACCTCTAAGCACATTATTACACTGGTTGCAGTGTAGACATGGGAAAGTTCCCATTTTGGGATTGGATAGAAATCTCTGTGTATGTGTTTGAGTATGACCACCAATGTCAGCTCTGACTAGGTCGTCCCGGAGGTTTGGTGCTCTTTTGTAGCAAGGTAGGAAGGGGTTCCTGAATTCTGGTACCTCCGGATGTGCTTTGCTGAGTAATCCCCAATGTTGTCTGATTGTTTTATGTAGTATTTGGACATAGGGATGATAGGTATGGACAAAGGGGATTCTGTCCCCAATCGGGGATCTAGGTCCTACTATCGGTGTGACTGCCTCCGTGAGAAGACCGGTAGGATACCCCCGCTCCAGAAATTTATTGTGCATTTCACTTTGACGTTGCGTGCGTCTACATTGGTCAGATACAATTCTGTGTACCCGTTGGAATTGAGATCGTGGTATAGATTTTTTTACCGCAGGTGGGTGTAAACTATTAAAATGCAAAAGACTGTTACGGTCCGTGGGTTTTGTAAAGATGTCCGTGCTTAAATTGCCATGTTGGTCTTTGATGACCGTAGTGTCAAGGAAATTGACCTTTTCTAGGTCCTCAGTCATAGTAAATGAGAGGCCTGGCCAGGCCCCATTGAGCTTCTCAAGAAATAGTTGTAGCATAGATCTTGGTCCTTCCCAGATGCAAAAAATGTCGTCTATGAATCTGATCCATAGACGACCATATGTGCAAAAAAGGGGGTCAGTGTATACTATCTCTTCCTCAAACTTAGCCATGTAACAGATTGCGTAGGGGGGGGCCACATTCGACCCCATGGCTGTCCCCTTGATTTGCATGTAAAAAGTATCTTCGAACAAAAAGAAATTTTTAGTGAGAACTATAGTCAGGAGTTCTAAGCAGAATTGAATGCAGTCGCTATGCATCTGGGAGGATTCCAGTAGTTGTCTGGTGCATGAAATACCCTGTGTATGTGGTATTGACGTATACAGGTCCTTCACGTCTAGAGTGACAAGGATAGTTGATTCGGATAGGGGGCCCAGAGAGTTGATTTTCTCTAAAAAATCACCAGTATCCAGGATAAATGAGGGTATCTCCCGGACTAACGGGGTGAGGATTTTCTCTAAAAAGATCGATAATGGAGAGAGTATGGACTCGGTTGAGGCCACTATAGGTCTACCTGGGGGATTTTCGAGATTTTTATGTATCTTTGGTAGTGTGTAAAACACTGGTGTGATTGGGTTCTTTTTGATGAGATATTCCCTGGTTTTGGGATCTATGACCCTAAATTGGAATAGGTAGTTAGGATAACCTCGATTTTGTTCCTGATTTCATGAGTGGGGTCATTAGTTAGTTTCATATATACTGTGTGATCATTAAGTTGGCGAGAAATCTCCCTTTGATAGTCAGTTCTATTCATAATCACTATAGAACCCCCTTTGTCAGCAGGTTTTAATATGATTGTTTTATCTTCACGAAGGGATCGCAGAGCTTGTTGGTCTGAGGGGCAAAGGTTCGGATTATAATGTAGCTTTCCATTCTCCATATCGTGTCTTAATTGTTTGGAGGCAGAGTCTACAAACCCTATGAATGCTTCTAAGGCATGTGATCCCCGTGGGGGAATATAGGTGCTCTTGTTGCGGAGACCCAGACTAGTGATAGAGAGAGATCGATTATCTCTAGGTGGGTGTATGGTGTTAGATGGGTTATTAGCAAAATGGACCTTGAGTCGTAAATTACGAAAAAATCTTTGTAATTCCATGTCCAGATTGAATGTGTTCAATCGATATGCTGGACAGAAAGACAGGCCCTTCTGTAGTAGACTATATTCTGCTATACTAAGTGTCCGTGACGATATGTTGGTGACCAATGGGCAGGTACCTGGGAACGTGTCACCCTCTGGTCTAGGTCCCTTCTTCCGTTGTCCTCTCCGTATCCTCTTCCTCTTTGGCGTCTCGTTCGTTGGCCTAAAAAACGGCTTGGTCCTGGACGAGGATCTCTCCGTTCAGATTCAGATCCAGATGTAGATAGGTCCGTAGAGGATCTATAATTGAACCTAGTATAGGATGGACGAGAGTTATTAGTGAATTGCCACCGATATACACGGCCCTGTTCGTAGTCGTCCGCGTCCCTCTGGAACTTGATTCTTTTTCTATGTTCAGTATCCTTTCTATGTTGGTCAGTCACTGACTTGATTTTTGCCTTCAATGTGGCTATTTCCTCAGAGGTCCCTACTGAGGTTAGTTGTGTCTCGATGTTTGTGATCTCCTCCTTGGTTTTTGTGATGGCCAATTGAAGATGTTCAATCGTTAGGGTTATCAAGTCAAATGAACATTTATTTAGGATCTGTTCGAATTTTAGGCAAAAATCTGTGGAGTCTCGAAAAAGAGTAGGTTGCAGTGGTACTCTTAGCCCCCTTGGAATCCTCTTCAGTCGTAAATACTCTGACAGGGTGGCGTAATGTAGCTCATAATTTATCTGATGTCGAATTTCCCTTTCAAGGTCCCTTCCCCTTGTCTCCCTAGGAGGAACTTTCAAGAAGTCACTAGAGAGGTTCAACTTAGATAGAATGTTAGAGGTCTCTTCAGTATTATAGGAGAAAGTACCAGTGGACATAGTTCACAGTGTGCAATACGGAAAATTACGTGCAGAGAAAATATATCGTCGCACAACTGTGGTGGTGCACAAGTAGGTGATTAGCCCAATATAGTGAATAGAAAACTTGGCACTCAACTTTGTAATATTGGTATATCCAGTTTTATTGCAGTCACAGTACACGTGGGTACAAGATGGAAACGTTTCGGTCCAACATGGACCTTCATCAATCTTCAATTTCTTCTCCCCATAGACATACAGTCTATATATCTTACATTAAGAGCAAAAATCTACCTATCAGCAGTCGGGTAGGTATCTGAACTTTTTTCTTTTTTCTTTTCTTTTCATTTATTTACTTTATGCCTCATGTCTATTCCTAAAATTGGTTAAAAAACCGTGGGGTCTCTATCTGGTACCTATGGTAACCTTCTTTCACCCCTCCCCCCCCTTTTTTTCGTCATTTATTATTTATTATTTATTATTTGTTATTTTCATTTTGTTCTATATTGCCGTCAGATTGATGAAGGTCCATGTTGGACCGAAACGTTTCCATCTTGTACCCACGTGTACTGTGACTGCAATAAAACTGGATATACCAATATTACAAAGTTGAGTGCCAAGTTTTCTATTCACTATATTGGGCTAATCACCTACTTGTGCACCACCACAGTTGTGCGACGATATATTTTCTCTGCACGTAATTTTCCGTATTGCACACTGTGAACTATGTCCACTGGTACTTTCTCCTATAATACTGAAGAGACCTCTAACATTCTATCTAAGTTGAACCTCTCTAGTGACTTCTTGAAAGTTCCTCCTAGGGAGACAAGGGGAAGGGACCTTGAAAGGGAAATTCGACATCAGATAAATTATGAGCTACATTACGCCACCCTGTCAGAGTATTTACGACTGAAGAGGATTCCAAGGGGGCTAAGAGTACCACTGCAACCTACTCTTTTTCGAGACTCCACAGATTTTTGCCTAAAATTCGAACAGATCCTAAATAAATGTTCATTTGACTTGATAACCCTAACGATTGAACATCTTCAATTGGCCATCACAAAAACCAAGGAGGAGATCACAAACATCGAGACACAACTAACCTCAGTAGGGACCTCTGAGGAAATAGCCACATTGAAGGCAAAAATCAAGTCAGTGACTGACCAACATAGAAAGGATACTGAACATAGAAAAAGAATCAAGTTCCAGAGGGACGCGGACGACTACGAACAGGGCCGTGTATATCGGTGGCAATTCACTAATAACTCTCGTCCATCCTATACTAGGTTCAATTATAGATCCTCTACGGACCTATCTACATCTGGATCTGAATCTGAACGGAGAGATCCTCGTCCAGGACCAAGCCGTTTTTTAGGCCAACGAACGAGACGCCAAAGAGGAAGAGGATACGGAGAGGACAACGGAAGAAGGGACCTAGACCAGAGGGTGACACGTTCCCAGGTACCTGCCCATTGGTCACCAACATATCGTCACGGACACTTAGTATAGCAGAATATAGTCTACTACAGAAGGGCCTGTCTTTCTGTCCAGCATATCGATTGAACACATTCAATCTGGACATGGAATTACAAAGATTTTTTCGTAATTTACGACTCAAGGTCCATTTTGCTAATAACCCATCTAACACCATACACCCACCTAGAGATAATCGATCTCTCTCTATCACTAGTCTGGTCTCCGCAACAAGAGCACCTATATTCCCCCACGGGGATCACATGCCTTAGAAGCATTCATAGGGTTTGTAGACTCTGCCTCCAAACAATTAAGACACGATATGGAGAATGGAAAGCTACATTATAATCCGAACCTTTGCCCCTCAGACCAACAAGCTCTGCGATCCCTTCGTGAAGATAAAACAATCATATTAAAACCTGCTGACAAAGGGGGTTCTATAGTGATTATGAATAGAACTGACTATCAAAGGGAGATTTCTCGCCAACTTAATGATCACACAGTATATATGAAACTAACTAATGACCCCACTCATGAAATCAGGAACAAAATCGAGGTTATCCTAACTACCTATTCCAATTTAGGGGTCATAGATCCCAAAACCAGGGAATATCTCATCAAAAAGAACCCAATCACACCAGTGTTTTACACACTACCAAAGATACATAAAAATCTCGAAAATCCCCCAGGTAGACCTATAGTGGCCTCAACCGAGTCCATACTCTCTCCATTATCGATCTTTTTAGAGAAAATCCTCACCCCGTTAGTCCGGGAGATACCCTCATTTATCCTGGATACTGGTGATTTTTTAGAGAAAATCAACTCTCTGGGCCCCCTATCCGAATCAACTATCCTTGTCACTCTAGACGTGAAGGACCTGTATACGTCAATACCACATACACAGGGTATTTCATGCACCAGACAACTACTGGAATCCTCCCAGATGCATAGCGACTGCATTCAATTCTGCTTAGAACTCCTGACTATAGTTCTCACTAAAAATTTCTTTTTGTTCGAAGATACTTTTTACATGCAAATCAAGGGGACAGCCATGGGGTCGAATGTGGCCCCCCCCTACGCAATCTGTTACATGGCTAAGTTTGAGGAAGAGATAGTATACACTGACCCCCTTTTTGCACATATGGTCGTCTATGGATCAGATTCATAGACGACATTTTTTGCATCTGGGAAGGACCAAGATCTATGCTACAACTATTTCTTGAGAAGCTCAATGGGGCCTGGCCAGGCCTCTCATTTACTATGACTGAGGACCTAGAAAAGGTCAATTTCCTTGACACTACGGTCATCAAAGACCAACATGGCAATTTAAGCACGGACATCTTTACAAAACCCACGGACCGTAACAGTCTTTTGCATTTTAATAGTTTACACCCACCTGCGGTAAAAAAATCTATACCACGATCTCAATTCCAACGGGTACACAGAATTGTATCTGACCAATGTAGACGCACGCAACGTCAAAGTGAAATGCACAATAAATTTCTGGAGCGGGGGTATCCTACCGGTCTTCTCACGGAGGCAGTCACACCGATAGTAGGACCTAGATCCCCGATTGGGGACAGAATCCCCTTTGTCCATACCTATCATCCCTATGTCCAAATACTACATAAAACAATCAGACAACATTGGGGATTACTCAGCAAAGCACATCCGGAGGTACCAGAATTCAGGAACCCCTTCCTACCTTGCTACAAAAGAGCACCAAACCTCCGGGACGACCTAGTCAGAGCTGACATTGGTGGTCATACTCAAACACATACACAGAGATTTCTATCCAATCCCAAAATGGAACTTTCCCATGTCTACACTGCAACCAGTGTAATAATGTGCTTAGAGGTGACCTTATACATCACCCCCAGTCCGGCAAAAAATACAACATAAAGTGCTACTCTACTTGTAATTCATCCTATGTCATTTACCTCATTAAATGTCCATGCGGTCTCCTGTATGTGGGAGAGACGACACAAGCGATAAAAGACAGGATTTCAAAGCATAAGTCCACAATCAGATGCAAGAACCTATTACTTCCCATACCCTACCACTTTATTACAAAAGGTCATCAAATATCACAACTGAGATTTCAGGTCATCGAACATGTCCCTACACCCAGACGAGGTGGTGATCGTATACGCCTCCTCAAAAAACGGGGCGTACTGGATACACGAACTCCAGACCCTATCACCTAAGGGCCTTAACAGGGACTATGATCTGTTTTCCTTCATCTAAATCACATTTACAGGTATTCTGCTTGCCATTTGATCCATCTGATTATCTTATGTATTTTATGCATCGTTGGGAGTCCTGTATCCCTAACGGAACTGAACTCCCACATTTACTATATTATAATACTCTAAATGTTATGATTATCCATTGTATTGATGTCCCCCTGAAATTGCCTATATATCTCTGAACAACTACCTTATTAAGTCTGGTTCTTGTTTGACTGTGTATTTACTTATTTAAAATATGATATAGAAGGAATTATCATATATAGGATATATTATGAACATTCTAACTCTATTTTCTCTTTATTACAGAGTCGATTATATTGAAATGTCTTGACCCTCACCCTTGGACTCTCCCTACCCGACTGCAATCCTTGCCCCCGATATCTCCACTGTCATGAATCGCATTCTATTTACCTCTATATACCGTAATAAACTAGTTTATATTGAACACTTATTTTTTCTTTCCTTCTTTACTTTTTGCTCTCCCCAATTTACAAACACTGCAAGTATTCAGGACTTTGCTCGGTTCATCCCCCCCCCCTAAACATCTTATCTTTCAGCGAGACCTTACACCACACAGTGGTGAAACGCAAGCGCCGACAACTGTGAACCGCATAGGTCACATCCGGTGACGCGCTCCACCCAACGTCACTTCCGGTGACGCGTCTCACTGACACATCACTTAGTCCCATCTCAGGTCACTTCCGGCGACGCACTTCCGGTGACGCGTCTCACTGACACATCACGAAGGCCCGCCTTTTCCTTATTTAAACATGCAGGTAAGCGACCACTCCAGCTGACAAGCGGCGGATACCGCGTCAGTGTTGGAGAGGACGGCGCTACCTACATGTAAGTAACCTTGAACACCCCTGTCATTTATTTATTTGTTCACTGCCTTTTAAGCGTCCTTTACTGGCAATACATAATGCAGGGTATCACTTCCAGAAAGGGGAAGGGGAGTAATATGAAACACCACCACTCCATTGTGACTTCATCTATATATATAAATAAGGTGTAGCAACTCTTTCATGAACGGGACAATATAACCCATGAGGTCATTCCCATACATTCTCTGTATCTCCACAGATATCTAATCAAGACACTAGGAATCCTTGTGGAGCATCATAAATCTTTTTCCTTGGACCTTCAGGTATACTTTATTACAAATATAGATATAGATTATTAAACCATCATCATGGTTATATACACATGGCAATCTTTCCCCAGGTCCTATATTAACTCGTCCGCTTTATAGACAAATCCATCTTTATGATTCTCTCCACTAAGGTAACATATATTTGATTGATCTATACACCTAATTCTGCGTGGGCACCTCCTATACATTTAAGTTCTTCAATTTCTTCTCCCCATAGACATACAGTCTATATATCTTACATTAAGAGCAAAAATCTACCTATCAGCAGTCGGGTAGGTATCTGAACTTTTTTCTTTTTTCTTTTCTTTTCATTTATTTACTTTATGCCTCATGTCTATTCCTAAAATTGGTTAAAAAACCGTGGGGTCTCTATCTGGTACCTATGGTAACCTTCTTTCACCCCTCCCCCCCCTTTTTTTCGTCATTTATTATTTATTATTTATTATTTGTTATTTTCATTTTGTTCTATATTGCCGTCAGATTGATGAAGGTCCATGTTGGACCGAAACGTTTCCATCTTGTACCCACGTGTACTGTGACTGCAATAAAACTGGATATACCAATATTACAAAGTTGAGTGCCAAGTTTTCTATTCAAGATACGAGAGACTGATCCTGTAGCGGATCTGGGAGACGGTCCGCACCTCCTGGACCCTGATCTGACATGCCCTCACACAGTATATGGCAGGTCAAAACCTGTCAGCAACTAGAACAGTGTGGTTTTCAAAGGCAAAACGAACGCTGAAGGGTTAAAGCTCTTAAAGAGAGAGCTACCCCAGCTGTCTCCCAATAAAGGGTTAACCGCCAAAGAAGGGGTTAATGTCGCAGACTCCCCACAACCCTTGTTTAATGAAAAGGGTGTGCGAGCCCCAGGTGCCTCTTATGAGGTAGCAGCTGCAGGACAATGTGCCACATTAAATAAGAACGCCTACGAGATCTCTAATATATTGCGCTGATTTGTACATCGCAATAACCGCCCAAGTCGCTAAATAGATCGCTAACCACTTATGCGTCGTCAATGAGATGGCAGCTACTAGCGACATTAAAACGATCACAAAAAAATGATCGCATTAGTATGCGTCGTTATTGTGATCGTGAGCATTCAGTTGGCAGCACCTTCAGAAAGGTGCCCTGCGCTGTGGGGGTGAAGGGGTCAAGCTTCTGCTCTCAGAAAGGTAGAAGCGACTCACCCAGCTGGCCGCGGTGCAGTTTGTTCCTTTCGGTCGGTCGGGGGAGCGGAGAGAGGAGCCCGAGGAGGCCGTCAGTAATGGCCGCCGCGCTTGAGGAGAGGAGCCGGAAGAGAGGAGGCAGGGTAAAGCGCGCGATCAGAGCGCTTCCTGCCCGCGAAAGACGGGAAAACATGAAGCCACGCCCCCCGCCGGCTCAAAAAAATGGCGCGCGACTCACTCTGCTCCCCGCTCCCATGTCCTGCAGGCATCCACCTGTGGACAAAAGGACACAATCACCACACTGAAAACTGTAACAGTGGCTGCCGCAGCAGCCGCTGGAGCACTCAAACACATCAATAAAATGTTGAGTACTCACCCAGCTAAGCGCCACAGGGACCCCCAGGGATTTGTGGCGCTGTGCCCGTAGCTTCCCCCCAGGGCGGGGAACGCAGTGACCCCAGAAGCGCGGTTTGCGTCCCCGCCAGGGAAGCAATCCTCATCCCCCAGGGCCGGCAGGGTTCTGCAGGGACCACCTTACAGGGTAATACAGATCCGCCAAGGGAGAGGTGGGGTCCAGCAGCGCTGAGACCCCTGAGACCTCAAGACCACGGGGGTCCAAGTCCCTGTCCGATAAAAATAAAAAATCTTCTGAGGAGCTGCTTCAGCAGCGACTATCCTCTGTGACCTCAAATTTTAGACTGGAGAAGCTGGAGTAGGAGGAGCCCGAGCTGGAGGGGCCGGTCAACACTCTTGTTAATCTGAGGTGTTCTATCCTATGTGGGCTCCGCCTACCCACTAGTAATGATTAGTGTGTCTCCCTTCCTTCATCTGCTGCTGAAAGATATAAAATAAATGAATCATCTGTATGTACTGTAATCTAATGTGTAACTAGAAGGAGTTTTCTACAATTTCACTATTCATTATGAACAAAGTCTTATGGTTATATCAAAGTGTGTGTCTGTGTGTGTGTGTATGTAGAGGGATTTTCACTAAAAGAACAATGAGCCCACCTTGTAAAGGAAACGCTTAATCTTCCAGCATGACCCAAGTTAATAATTCCTTTACACAAATTCTGTACATCATGGGTATCCGCACTGGAATTAAAGCTTTCAGTTTACCATCACGGCCTACAGACCCAGGTGCTGCTGGAAAAGCGCGCATTTGTCGTCTTAACTTCTTGCGTGCAGCTAGAACTTCCCGCCATCTGTAAACATAGGACAACATTACTAGTGAGATATTACAGGAACAGTTTGCAAATTAACTTGCAAATTAAAAACACGCGACCTACCTCTGAATATATTTGCTGCAACATTGCATCTCATAAAGAGTTTCTTCGGCAGTGTGGAAGATCTCCTCATCCACAAATCGCCTAACATGCTGGTCACAGACAAGCTGAGAGCAGCGTGAAATGCGCTCATTGTGATCGAGTTGCACGGCTTTCCTGAAACAAAGAAATCAGTGAGGGAAGAAGCTTTAGATTGTCTGATCCTGCTGATAATGGTTAGTTTGGCTAATAATAATAATAATTATTATTATATAAGTGTAAATGAGTTGTCTAAAAAATTATCAGGAACGCATCGCTCCTATTTTGCCAGGAGCAGCACGCTCCTGAAGATTGATAGTTTGGACCAACGACATGGTCTCGCTTCTGGTCTGATTTGTGCTGTCTTCCAGGCTGCAATTAGAAGCAGCTTTGCCTCTGGAGCATAGAAGAAGTGCAGAGGGACAGAGTATGGTTAGATCCACAGACCTCGACAACTTCAGAAAAGATCTTGCAAGCTGTAAAACATACAGCTAGCTTGTGCCACTCGCTCCTTGTCTGGGTAACCAGCCACTCTAAAACTGCAAGGTGGCCGGTAACCTATGCAGCCAGCTGTACACTATATAATTAAAAATCCCTTTGTTCCTTAGAAAGGACTGGATTTTTAATGAAGGGTAAACTGCAGAGTTGCTTCTTTATTATTTTTTTTTTTTTTTTACAAGCAATTATACCCATTTATGAGTGTAAGACAATCCCTTTAAATAATGTAAACTAACGGTAGAAATAAAGGATCATAAAAACAGAAAAAAAAATACCCCAAAGAGATACTTTTTATCCTGCATTTAAACTTGTTTTTTTCTCTTGCTAGGCTAAAATTAGGGTTTTTAAACATTAGAGAGCACACAATTTGTATCATGGGCATGTATTAAGGCTTTTAGCATTCGTTCTAACAAAACAATATCTTAAAAAGCACTTACTGGAGCTCTTTTTTGCATATTTTCTGGACATTCTCTCTGACGACATCATTTATGAGATGAACACATTGAGAATGGGTCTCCAAAGAAAGGAGTCGCTCTCTTTCTTGAATCCTCCTGTTGTAAAATTTGTAAGAAAAGATATTGTAATTTCTTACATGATCAAATACAGTCACAAGATACAAAGACAGTATGAAAAAAAAACCACGTTACCTGGCTTCCTCTGCCTTCCTTCGTTTTTCCTCTTTCACTTTTTCAATCTCAGCCTTTATCTCTTCTTCTGCGACATTCCTAGAAAAACTCAGTACGAGATCTGCCAGCAACTGATCAGAAACTATAGATGACTCTCTTAGGAAACAAGGGGAAAAAAAAAAAAGATTTTGATGAAAATAACTATTCAAATAATTAGAAGTAACCTTGCCAATGAAAAGGAACTGAATATATTCATTATAGTGCTATCTGAAATTAAACAGGACCTATCACTTGGAATATAGATACACTATATATTATATATATTTTTTTACCTGCTGTAAATGCGACTGTTGTCCTGAAGATGTCGTTTTTCTTTTGTTTCTGCATCTGTCCATTTTGAGATATGGTCCAGTTATCTGTATGTACATCTATTCTTGTTAGTCAAGTGGGGGTGGTCATTAACTTTTCTGTATGAAAGTCTAATGAGAACCATGCCCAGTTGGCTAAGCGGGGAAACAGAGGGCATATCTCAGGAACAGAAGGGCGCAGGAAAGAACCGCATTTACACCGAGTAAAAAACTAAAAATAAAAAAATCACATATTTATGGCAAGTGACCCATCCACTAAGGAATGCGTGTAAAACAACTTTACTCATGAATAAAATCTTATGACATCCCTTTAATATAGAGCTTTTTCTTCCAGGATTGGGTAGGCTCTGTCCAGGCTGTTTTTTTCCTTCTACACTTAAGGGTATGCCACACTAAACAATATCGCTAACGGGATCGCTAAAAAACGTCACTATTTAGCGATCCCGTTAGCGATATTGTTCAGTGCGGCAGCTTCCAGCGACGAGCTTCCTGCTGTGATCTCGCTCGTCGCTGGAATCGTTCCGGACCCTATTTCATCGCTGGCGCTCCCGCTGGGTAAGTATCTAATCGCTGTGTGGCACCTTTTCTTAGCGATTTAGCGGTACTTTTGTACCGCTAAAGTCGTTAAGAAGATCGCTAACGGCGATAGCGTCGTTAACTATATCGCTAAATGTGGCCGCATTTAGCGATATAGAAACAATACCGCTAGCGATCTCATTAGTATGCAACGCTAACGAGATCGCTAGCGGGATAGCTTAGTGTGGCAGTACCTTTAGGCCTCCTCAGCAGCTTTCCCTCAGCCCAGGCTACTACTTATGCACAGACTCAGAAAGTCTCACATCCGCCCCACACTTCTGCCTCTCCAAGTGAGGCAGCCATTGGCATGGTGCAGTACCTTCCCCTCCATTTGGCACAGGAGATCATTCCTCCCTCTATACTAACAGGTTGTCACAACGAACACCAGTCTCCTGGGGGGCAGTATTCCTTCAACACACAGTCCAGGGTCGGTGGAACTCGGGAAAACCTCTCTTCCCATTAATCTCCTGGAGATTAGAGCCATCTACCTCTAACTTCTCCACTGGCAGGACCTTTTAGCGGGCCACCAGCTCGCTTTCAATCTGACAATACCACAGCCGTGGCATACATAAACCACAAGTGTGGGACATGCAGTAAGGCCTTCATGTTAGAGGTCTCACGGATTCGAGCGTGGGCCGAACGGCGCATGTCAGCAGTATCAGAGGTGAACATTCCAGGTGTGAACAACTGTGCCACCGACTTCCTAAGTCGTCAGGGCCTCTCCTCCGGCAAGTGGTCCCTCAACCCCTCTGTGTTCTAACAGATCTGTCAGAGGTGGGGAACTCCAGACATAGATCTGATGGCGTCTCGGATGAATCACAAGGTCCCTTGTTTTGTGGCCGTTCTCACGACCCCCTGGAGGCTGGTTACGACGCCCTGGTAATTCCATAGTTTCAGTTTCAACTTCTGTACCTTTTACCACCTCTTCCTCTGATCCCCAGGCTCATCAAGAATATCAAAGCAGACGGAGTTTAAGTCATCCTAGTGGCTCCAGACTGGCCCAAAAGAGCCTCATACGCAGGGTTAGTCAACCTACAGTCATGGCCAAAAAGTTTTGAGAATGACACAAATATTATATTTTCACATGATCTGCTGCCCTCTGGTTTTTATGTGTGTTTGACAGATGTTTTTATCACAGACAGAAATATAATAATTGCAAACATATGAGTAACAAAAGCTTATATTGACAGTTAGAATGAGTTAATGCAGCAAGTCAATATTTGCAGTGTTGACCCTTCTTCTTCAGGACCTCTGCAATTCTCCCTGGCATGCTCTCAATCAACTTCTGGACCAAATCCTGACTGATAGCAGTCCATTCTTGCACAATCAATGCTTTCCTTTTGTCAGAATTTTTAGGTTTTTGTTTGTCCACCCGTCTCTTGATGATTGACCACAAGTTCTCAATGGGATTAAGATCTGGGGAGTTTCCAGGCCATGGACCCAAAATCTCTATGTTTTGTTCCCTGAGCCATTTAGTTATCACCTTTGCTTTATGGCATGGTGCTCCATCATGCTGGAAAAGGCATTGTTGATCGCCAAACTGCTCTTGGAGGGTTGGGAGAAGTTGCTCTTGGAGGACATTCTGGTACCATTCTTTACTCATGGCTGTGTTTTTAGGCAAGACTGTGAGAGAGCCGATTCCCTTGGCTGAGAAGCAACCCCACACATGAATGGTTTCAGGATGCTTAACAGTTGGCATGAGACAAGACTGGTGGTAGCGCTCACCTTGTCTTCTCCGAATGAGGTGTTTTCCTGATGTCCCAAACAATCGAAAAGGGGATTCATCAGAGAAAATAACTTTACCTCAGTCCTCAGCAGTCCACTGCCTGTACCTTTTGCAGAATATCAGTCTGTCCATGATGTTTTTTTCTGGAGAGAAGTGGCTTCTTTACTGCCCTCCTTGAGACCAGGCCTTGCTCCAAGAGTCTCAGCCTCACAGTGCGTGCAGATGCACTCACACCTGCCTGCTGCCATTCCTGAGCAAGCTATGCGCTGCTGGTAGCCCGATCCCGCAGCTGAAACACTTTTAAGAGACGGTCCTGGCGCTTGCTGGTCTTTCTTGGGCGCCCTGAAGCCTTTTTGGAAACAATGGAACCTCTCTCCTTGAAGTTCTTGATGATGCGATAGATTGTTGACTGAGGTGCAATCAATCTAGCTGTGATACTCATCCCTGTTAGGCCATTTTTGTGCATTGCAATGATGACTGCACGTGTTTCTTTAGAGATAACCATGGTTAACAGAAGAGAAACAATGATGCCAAGCACCAGCCTCCTTTTAAAGTGTCCAGTGGTGTCATTCTTACTTAATCATGACAGATTGATCTCCAGCCATGTCCTCATCAACACCCACACCTGTGTTAATGGAGCAATCACTGAAAAGAGGTTAGCTGGTCCTTTTAAGGCAAGGCTGCAATGATGTTGAAATGTGTTTTGGGGGATAAAGTTCATTTTCTAGCCAAATATTGACTTTGCAAGTAATTGCTGTTAAGCTGATCACTCTTTATAACATTCTGGAGTATATGCAAATTGCCATTAGAGAAAGTGAAGCAGTAGACTTTGTAAAAATTAATATTTGTGTCATTCTCAAAACTTTTGGCCAGACTGTACTCGCAGATGTACCCTGGAAACTCCCAGAAAGACCAGACCTACTCTCTCAGGGTTCCATTTTCCACCAGAATTCTCAGTCCCTCAATTTAATGGCATGGTCGTTGAAGCTACCCCCCGAAGAACACATTCAGGACATTGCATTGCGTCTTCCCTTCTCTCCTGGAAAGTTGCCTTCTTGGTTGAGATCATTTCCATAGGATGGGTCTCAGAACTCGCAGCTCTTTCTTGCCGCTCTCCTTTACGCGTCGTCCACCAGGACAAGGCGGCCCTGCGATCAGTTCCTTCATTCCTTCCTAAGGTAATCCCTCTGTTCCATATCAACAAGGATATTGTCCTGATTCCTTCTGCCCATCCTTTGGAAAGGTCTTTCCACAAGCTGGACCTACTTAGAGCCTTACATTTCTATCTCTGAAGGACAGCATCCTTCAGACGTTCGGATGCCTAGTTTGTCATTCCTGAGAGTTGTCGTAAGGAACTCCCTGCCTCCAAGTCTACTATCGTCCATTCAATCAGCTTGGCTATACTGGAGGCTTATAGACGACCACCTCCGGGAAAGAGAGCTCACTCCACCCATGCGATGGAGACCTCCTGGGCCACTTGCCACCAGGCCCCTGCAACCCAGATTTGCTACCTGCTACCTGGTCATCCATTCATACATTCGCAAGATTCTTCCCTCCCTTTGGACTGCTTTAGGACGTCTCATGGTTACCTGTGTCCCACAATGAAGTGATAAAATGTCTTTCTTTGAGCTTTCATTGGGAGACACAGCACCCTCATTGGCTTGTACCTATGTTGGGCCTGTGTATAGTTTTTTGTTGTTGCTTTTCCTATTGGTTTTTCACTAACTGATCAGCTTTATGCCAGTCGATGGATGTACCCTGCTGAGAAAAAAGAGGATTTTGGTTGCTTAACGTAAAATCTGTTTCTCGGAGCGCTCATTGGGGGACACAGGAACCATGGGGTGTATGCTGCTGCCACTAGGAGGCTGACACTATGCATATGAAAAAGGGTTGGCTCCTCCTCCGCAGTATACACCCACCGACTGGCACCAAGCTAATCAGTTAGTAAGAAAGCAGTAGGAGAAATATAACAGAAGAAAACATAGCCAAACAGACAACTCAGTCATAACATTTAACCAGAAGAAAGGAAAGGAGTTGTAACAAACACATGGGAGGGTGCTGTGTCCCCCAATGAGCGCTCCGAGAAACAGATTTTACGGTAATCAACCAAAATCCTGTTTTCTCGGTCGCTCTATTGGGGGACACAGGAACCATGGGACGTCCCAAAGCAGTCCCTGGGGTGGGAAAATATGGCAGGAAACTCCATTCAGGTCGGCGGAGTCTACAATGCCGCCTGCAAGATCCTTCTGCCTAAGCTGGAGTCCGCCGAAGCGTAGGTGTGGACCTTGTAAAATTTGGCAGGTGTGGATGGAAGACCAGGTTGCCGCTTTGCAAAGTTGTAGGGCGGATTCCCCATGGTGAACCGCCCAGGAGGCGCCTACTGTCCGGGTGGAGTGAGCCTTACCCCAGGGGAGGCACTCTGTTCTTAACCCAGTAAGCCTCCAAAATTGCAGTCCGAATCCAACGCGCAATAGTCGCTTTGGAGGCCGGCAGACCTCTCCGCGTTCCGTTTGGAATGACGAACAGAAGATCCGTCTTCCTGAAGACAGCTGTCCTGTCCAGATAGATCCTCACGGCCCTGACCAGGTCTAGACTGTGCAACGAGCGTTCCAGATGATGAGACGGAACCGGACAGAAGGAAGGCAGGACAATCTCCTCATTCAGGTGAAAAACGGATACCACCTTGGGAAGAAAGGAAGGCGGAGGTCGCAATACTACCTTGTCCTGGTGAAGAACGGGGGGGCGACAGGATAGAGCCGCTAATTCTGAAACCCACCTGATGGAGGTGATAGCCACAAGGAAGGCCACCTTCCAGGACAAAACAGCCAGAGGGACCTCTCTCAGAGGTTCGAAGGGGGCGCTCCTCATAACCTCCAGCACAAGATTGAGGTCCCAGGGGTCCACAGGGTTCCGGTATGGGGGGGCCACTCCCTGTAGAAAAGTCCTGACCTGAGAGCGAGACACTAAGGACTTCTGAAAAAGGATAGAAAGGGCCGACAGCTATCCTTTTAGCGTGCCCAGAGAGAGGCCAGAGTCCAGTCCCGCTTGTAGAAAAGCCAAGATGACTGGGAGCGACAATTCCATCGGTGGGATGACATTGGCCTCGCACCAGCGAAAATAGGCCTTCCAGGTTCGATAGTAGACCTTAGAGGACGACGGTTTCCTGGCCTGGATCATGGTGCGAATCACCCGATCGGAGAAACTGGAAGTTTTTAGTACCGCGGTCTCAACAGCCACGTCGTCAAATTGAGAGACCGAGAACCCGGGGGCAGATCGGACCTTGAGACAGAAGATCTGGCCTGTCTGGGAGTCTCCAGGGGGCGTCCGCCAGAAGGTTGACGATGTCCGCGAACCAGGACCTCCTGGGCCAATCTGGGGCGATCAGAATGATTGGTACCCCTCCGCCTTGATCTTCTTCAGCAGCCTGGGAAGAAGGGGATGAGGGGGAAAAAAGGTAGGGAAGCGTGAAGCGCGACCAGGGAATGGCCAGAGCGTCTGCGTCCAATGCGAGAGGATCGCGGGACCTGGAGACAAAATGAGGAACCTTCCTGTTCAGCCTGGACGTCATGAGGTCCACGTCCGGAGTCCCCCATCGAAGGCAGATTTGATGGAAGACCTCCTGATGCAGGGACCATTCTCCTGCTGCGAGACCCTCGAGGCTGAGGAAGTCGGCGGCCCAGTTGTCCACGCCGGGGATGTGGACTGCGGATATTGCCGGGACCGTCGCCTCTGCCCATTGAAGGATCCTGGACACCTTGGCCATCGCTAGCGAACTCCTGGTCCCTCCCTGGTGGTTGACGTACGCCACGGCTGTGGCATTGTCCGTCTGAATTCTGACCGGCAGGCCCCTGAGAAGAGGTTCCCAGTGACGGAGAGAGAGAGGAAGATGGCCCTGATTTCGAGGATTTTGATTGGTAGCGAGGACTCCTGGGTCGACCAACGACCCCGAGTCGTTAGTTGGCGAAAAACTGCCCCCCAGCCCAGGAGGCTTGCATCCGTCGTAATAACCTGCCAATGGACTGGAAGGAAAGACCGACCCTGGAGGGTGAAGTGGGACGATAGCCACCAGTTGAGAGACTGCCTGATCTTGAGAGGGAGGCGCAGCGGACGATCCAACGACAGTACAGACCTGTCCCACTGAGAAAGGATGGCTCGCTGAAGAGGACTCAAGTGGAATTGTGCGAATGGAATTGCTTCTGAGGCTGCAACCATTCTGCCCAGCACCCTTATTGCTGATCGGAGGGAAGGAAGCCGAGGGCCCTGCAGCAAACGAACACCCTGCTGGAGGGTCACTCTTTTTTCCTCGGGAAGGAATACCTTCGACTGCCGGGTATCAAACAGCATGCCCAGGAAAACCAGGCGTTGGGATCAGGGTGGATTTGATTTAAATCAAACTGATTTAAATCACGATTTAAATCACGATTTAAATCACTAGTCAGTAAGGCTTGATTTAAATCAGTGATTTAAATCAAAGTTTCTACCAGACCGGTATATCTAATTTCATCATGTGCGATACGCCCCAGACTGGTGTATCTAATTTCATCAAGTGCGATATGCCCCAGACCGGTGTATCTAATCCCATAATGCGATACACTACACTCAGCCCTGTATCTAGATACATGCAGTGTGTCATGTGCTGTGAATAATCCCAGTGTGTGATACTCTCCACGTATCTGTGCTCAGTTTATAATACAGCGAGCAGCATGGACTAACAGAATAGATGCTGCCGGTCGTCCTCAGTGACAGCCTACTTGTCAGTATCACTGGCAGTCCCCAACAAAATGGCTCCGCTCTGTGAGCCTAAACTACATCCTCTGTTATTACAAACACCTAGTAACGGAGGAGAGAAGTCACACGTGATCATTTTCTTGTCTGCTTGCCCTTCCTCCTCCTCACACTTAGATTCACATTCTTCTTGTGTTGTGCAGATCTATTCCACTCCAAACAATCAGAAACATTGTCTAACTTCTTGGACTTGGCACTGAAGGGGTTGATTCTGTATTCATAGGTTTGTAGAACAATAGGATTAAGGTCTTTTTCTCAACTCTGTTCATGTTGTAACATTTTTGCCGTGAAGAAGAGGCTGGAGTCAAATTCCGCTTTTGAGAACTGCGTAAGTAAAGCGAGCGTCTGTGATAACATAGGAGAGAAACTGCCCACTAATCCTACAGAAACCTCTGGAAGAGCATGGCATTGTGAATGTTACACATATACAGCCTTTTTTTGATTAAACCAGAACTCTGGGTGACATGTTTAAACATAGTTCCAAAATGGAACAGGGCAACTCTCTATCATTTAATATACCACAAAGAATTAGAGCTTCCAGCCCAAATAGAGACATGAGGCAATAATATATATAAAAGATACAAACTTTATTTAACAAATATTACTAAAATGTTCACAATATTGTAAATTTAAGATGAGAGGTACAATGGTGAGTAGGAAGATATAAACACCTGTCGCACAAAAAATCAGCACATCTGAATCCAAAAAGTGGTCTATCAAGCACAGTATATCAGATAATGTTGAAATAAATCAGTCAATTTAGTATCCGGACAGGAAAACAATATATATTCCCAAAGTGGGGTAATATATCATTCCATATAATATGTGGGATAATTAATCCATCATATCCTGCCTGGAGCATAAATGTGCCAAAGAGTAAGACACACTGCCCCCGAGGAAGCTCAAGGAGCGAAACGTGCGTCGGGGCACGTACCTGGTCCGTTACATTTCCCCAATATGGGTAAGCACTTTCCAGCATCTTTTTCCGCAGCTGACATGGCACCTCACAGGAGCTGGTAGATGTGTGGGGGGGATTTTCTTTCTTTTTTCTGTCCCCCTCTTCTCTCTAATGCCATATCAGATCTATCTGTCTTACTCTTTGGCACATTTATGCTCCAGGCAGGATATGATGGATTAATTATCCCACATATTATATGGAATGATATATTACCCCACTTTGGGAATATATATTGTTTTCCTGTCCGGATACTAAATTGACTGATTTATTTCAACATTATCTGATATACTGTGCTTGATAGACCACTTTTTGGATTCAGATGTGCTGATTTTTTGTGCGACAGGTGTTTATATCTTCCTACTCACCATTGTACCTCTCATCTTAAATTTACAATATCACATATACAGCCTTTATTGTACTGAGTTAAACAACTCAGCTTTATCTCATGATGGAAGAACCTTTGGATGGTAAAATATTTTCCTCAAAAAGCAGTTTATTGAAAAAAATCCAATTTAAATCAAAAAAATCCGATTTAAATCAAAAAAATCCGATTTTTTTGATTTTTTTTAAAAAAATCATTGATTTTTATCCACCCTGGTTGGGATGGAACCAGGCAGGATTTCTTCCTGTTGATAATCCACCCGAACTGGGCTAGGGTGTCGAGAACGATGGACAGGCTTTCTTGAGCTTGAGGGAGAGACGGAGCCTTGATGAGGATGTTGTCGAGGTATGGAATGAGAACCAGGCCCTGATTCTCAGTGCCGCCATGATCTTTGTGAAGACCCTCGGTGAGGTAGCAAGGCCGAACGGCAGGGCGACAAACTGAAAATGGCTCTGGTGGACTGCAAACCGCAAGAACCTCTGATGCGCTTGGCAAATCGGAACGTGGAGGTAGGCATCCTGGATGTCTATGGAGCACAGGAATTCCTGAGCTTCCATGGAGGAAATTATTGACCGAAGAGACTCCATCCTGAAGTGACGCAGGCGGACCCTCCTGTTTAGCAACTTGAGATCCAGGATGGGCCGAACCGCGCCGTCCTTCTTTGGCACAACAAACAGGTTTGAATAAAAACCTGTGAAGCGCTCACGTTCTGGGACGGGGACGATAACCCCGGAAGTGAGAAGGGAGTTGATGGCTGCAAAGAAACCCGAAGCCAAAGAAGGATCCCTTGGAGGGCAGGATTCGAAAAAACGATCTCGGGGACGGGAGGTAAACTCTATTTTGTATCCTGAGGCTACAACTTCCCTGACCCATGCGTCTTCCACCAGGTCGAACCAAACGTCTCTGAACAGCAGAAGGCGACCGCCGATCCTGGGAGGGCAGCCGGACTCTGGATCCGAGTCATGCCGAGGAAGATCTGCCAGGTCTTGGCCTGGTGGATCTACCCTGGGAGTTATGGGAACGCCAGGAGGGGGTGGGCCGAAAGGAAGCCTTCTTCTTGACCTGGAGATTCTGCAGCCTACGTTGACTGGAGAAATCCTCTGACACCGGAAAACGGCGAAAAGAGCGGAACTGCCTTCTTTGGACGGGTCTGCGAGGCTTTTGCTGAAGGAGGAGGGAGCTCGTGCCTCCCGTTGCCTCATTAATGATCTGATCCAACCTGGCTCCGAACAGACGCTTTCCCTGAAAAGGGAGACCTGTAAGCGACTTTTTTGACGAAAGATCAGCCTGCCATGCTTTGAGCCAGATGTTCCTCCGGATGGCCACGTTATTGCTGGATGCCTGCGCCGCGCAGGATGCTGTATCCAGGGAGGCTGAAACCAAATATTGCCCAGCATGGGAAATTTGGTCTGCGAGCTCCGCCAACTCTTTGGAAGGGGCTCCGGCCAAGATGCCCTTACGGAGTTGTTTGGCCCATCTGGCTATAGTCTTTGAGACCCAGGTGGACGCAAAGCCTGGACATAAGGCAGAAGCTGCCACCTCAAAGGCTGACTT
>JARQOD010000007.1:54446224-54488536 GCA_033576555.1 Oophaga sylvatica | reverse complement strand
AACTGCCTCCAACCTGCCAGCATCTTCGACTGCTTTTTTTTGCTTTTTTGATTAGCTGGCCTGACATGACATCATTGTTGTGGCATGATGTTCACACGATGTGACGCCAGGCTGCCTAATCAAAAGAGGAGCTGTGGATGGAGTCAGATATGAGGTGTTTTGCAGGGCTCTTGTCCAACAGTCACAGAATACTAACCAGGGCACTGTACCAGAAATCTGTGATTATATTAGCACATATCTACAGACCACTCTTGTCAGATGAGAGAAATGTGAACGGAAGCAGCTCCACCCATAGAGCTGTAAGCTTCCAAAATTGCAGTCCAAAACCACTAGAATAAAACTAATCATAGACACAGGCAGGACCCGAAAGAGATGACGAAAGGAAAGTCAGAACTATGGAGGGCTTTTGTAACGGATAGGAAAATACTTGGAAGCCATGAAAAAAACAAACGTTGCAGGGAATGCTCCTGAAACTGAGAGGGGAAGGGGTCAAGGAGCGAAGGATAACGTACTGAACGTAGAGAATGGAAGAATGAGAGTAGTGACCCTTCCTGTACTGATGGGAAAAAATGAAGAAAGATCTAGGGAGCGTGCAGCTACAGAGATCCTGGGAATAGTGGTGATGATCAACAGGTGAGCCTCCTGGAAATTAGTCTATGATACAAACACAGCATAGGGGCTGGAAAGAAAATGTTTTAACAAAATCAAAAAAGGAGGGGATTTAAGAGTTCCAGAATACACAGGTAGCGTGACACAAAGCGACCAACCCCTGAGCAAGTCTAGAAAAACTTGCAGGTGGTCTGGAGCTCTGAAAGAGGGTGTAAAGAGCATAAACAGCCTCCTTTCTTTTGTAGGCGATAAGGTCTTGTCTTCTCCAGCTCACTTCAAAGCCAAGATATTGAGAGTGAAACGTTTTAAGAAATCAAAACCTGGTTTCTCCTACCAAGGGAAGTAATTTTTAAGTGCAGAGATAAAACCTTTACAAGCTGAAATTTAGGGGTCTAAAAATTTAGAATTTCCAGACTCACAACCAAACCAAAAAATTTAGGAAGGATGAAATAGGGGGTCCTAGGAAGACAGTTCAGGTACATGAAAAAAAACAAAGAGGTCAAGGAGCGACAGTGACCAAAAGAACCAGGTCAGAATACTAGGCTTTATGAGGCTATTCCCGAGTACTATGGATAACTGGAACTAGATATGTATTGGCCAGCTAGAGAACAAAAATTGGGGCATTTAGGGAAGAGACAGAGGAGACAACACTCTCCACAACAGATGACCAGTACGTTCATAATGAAGATCAGGGTGTCCAGAGAACTGGTGGCTAAGCTGGGACAGAACCACGACAAGAAGAGACTTAAGTCAAGAGTCTTCCTTCAAAAACAGAAGTGGTGTAAAGTCTACACATGGGGCCAGTTCCTCTGGATAAAGATTCTCAGATGAAACAATATACGCCCAGCTGTGAAGTGCAAAAACAATGGACTTGGAGACTTCTCCTTTTAGAGAACCTCTGTAGCTACCAACATATAAGAGGCGTTCCTAGTGACCTCCCTGATGTATCAGTAAACTACTGTTGTTAAGTATACGGTGGGTACCTGAGCTGGGTGACCCTGAGGTAGAAGGGAACCAGAGGAAGAAAGCTACAAAAAAGTGCTCACAGTTCAGAAACGAAAAACTCAGAGATATGATGACAGAACAATGCTCCCCAACCTAAGAGACTGGCGTTGGATGTCTGAACCAGGCAATGAAAAAAGACTAGCCTTGGAGCAAAGTGGGGGTAGAATCAACAATGACGATCTAAGTAGAGTTTTACAAGAAGTGGGTAAAATGCCCAGAAGAGACTTCCTACCTGTTCCTTGGGCACAGAATGAACCCCCCATAAGAAGAGTGTGGAATTGGGCATCCATCCTGCCCTGAGCGAACATAGAAAGGTTCCCTGTTCAGAAGCAACTTAACAGCAACTCTATGGATAGAGAAACAATCGACCCATGCGGGTGCTGAAGGTAATTTCCAGGAAGTCCTTAAGCAGGGAATGCGAGCTGAAAAGGTTAAAATCGCTCTCGAAGTAGAAATACATGCAGCTGAACGCTCCGATCCGAGTGCCGGTGGCAGTGACGGATATTGAGGTGCGAGACTCGTCTGAGTTTCTCGCATGTGAGTATGAGCCCTTATGAGTGGAAACCTGAGCTACTGCAATGCCCTACATGATTTAAGCGACATAGCGAATCTGAAGAACTACACTAAATTTCTAGTTGGAAGTTTTTGCTAACATTATTATTATTATTATTACTACGCCTACTACATATTGTGATATGATCTCGGAAATGGGAATAACCCAATAACCAGTATATAATTCAGATTTATACACAGAAGTGGCAAGTAAGGGGCGAAGGCCATCAAATCTGACACAAAGAAGTAGTAGAGGGAAGGGATAGTAGGTGTGACCTAGCAGAATGTGAAAGTATATGTAATGGATGACCCAAGGGAAAAGAAGGTCTCTCTGTTCTAGCAATTACTGTAATCTGCATGAAAGCTTTGCAAAGAAAAAAAAAAGGCTAGAGTTGGAGAAAAAAAAAACCTCATGTTGAGGAGGCGAAGAGCTTGGCTGTCTTGGCGCAATCAAACCACGAGGGTTCACCAAGTTAGGAGAAATCGAAAGACTCCGTGTCATTCCCAGAGAGAAGAGGAATATTACAAGATTGAAAAATTCTGGGAAAACCTAAACGGCTGTGAACACTTGTGGTACTGAGGGGAAAAAGAGCATACTTTCCCTGAGAAATCCGAGAAGATTTTATCCACTCACCAGCCAAAGAAAAAAGTTACAGTACCTCCTATGAGAGAAGGTTAAAACAGGTCTTCTTGGATTTTTGGTTCAAGATATGAGACAAACATATCAGCGAAAAGCTATCTAGTTATTTTTCTGGCCATCAGGCATGTAGACTTGTAGGGAATCCTCAGAGACATATTTAGGTGAGAAGTCAGTGAATGGAGAGGTACAGAAGGTCCTACTGAAAGGAACCTGCAGTAGTCAGGCCATGGTGGTCCTGTCTAGACTGGACCGTAGAAACCTTGCTGAACCAAGTGGAAGTAAAAACAGGAATCCCTCACCATAAAGATGATATTGGAGAAAGCATCAAAGCAACTTATACAGTGCGTCACTGAGGGACCCAGCTTCAGATAGAGGCAAGATGGTGGCTCTAGAGGACTACTGAGGTACCAACTCCTAAGAAAGACGCCATCAGACCCTTTGGAGGACTGCATGTGCCTAATTGATTACCAGCTCTGGTAGAAGCCAACTTAATGTTTTTTTTTTGTTCTGTTTTTTACAGAATACTCATCAGGTCTAATGCTGGTACTTGAGGCTTGAGCCGTAGACATGACAAAGTCAGTGGGGCTCAATTCTCGAGAGAGGCTATAGAGGCTCTGAAAAGGTCTGAAATAAATGCACCACAACAAGAGAGTTCTTGGCTAACCGAATTGCGAGAGCAAAAAAAAAAATAGGTTGCTTGCAGTGGCAAGAGGGATCACAGAGAACAAATGGGGGAGGATGGTTCAGAAGGGTGCCAAACAAAATCCAGGGTACACCAGACAAGAGGACCCGACATTCAAGGCTGCGTTCCACCAATGAAGTCCAGAGCACAAATGGAGCAGGCTGTCCCCAGGAGCATCTTGGCAAAACGATGGAAAGAGGAGCTGATGGACTAATGATAATCACCTGTCCGACATCTTCGGCTGCCGACAGGGTTACCCCCTCACTGACCTCATAAATTTAGTGGGACACGTCAACTCCGCAGAAGGTGCTATGGGAAACTGGCATCAAGCAAAGAACAGCACCCTCTAGTTCATGCTGTGGTCTCCTTGCACGTTAGAAAATTGTGGGCATCATTCATATCACTTGCAAAGAAGAAAAAAAAAAAAGGAAAAATAGAAAGACAACAAAAAAATGCAGCAAGCACAATACAGGCCATATCTGCCACCTATGGACACTAGGCTAAAAAGGAGGTGCTTAGTTTTATAACACACCTGTCAGAGCCAACACTTTTGTTCTGCCTAGTGTCAGCCTTCTAGTGGCATGTGCGGTGTCCCCAATGCTATTAATGGGATACACCAACTAGTTAACGCAAACTGAGAAGGAGGAAACAAAGTTTCATTTATTCTTAAGTTCTTTTTTACTTACCTGTTGGTTTTCCAGGTTCATAAATGCTACAACTTCCAGTGTATTTATTTTGGGAATCAAAGCTGCAAACAGGCATATGCAGAGAAAACTGCGGGAGTGGAGCTCCATTCACAACTTCCCCTACAGACTTTTGCCGCTTAGAACTGATATAAGAGCTCCTCTTTGGCTGAAAAGGAATCAACGGCTCAACAAATGCAGCACGATTCAGCTCTACAAAACTTTCAGGAGGAAAAAAATAAAACAGTATGTATTAAGGACAATTAAGACAGTTTATTCCCAAGATTGCCACTCTAAGGTACACCTACCCTTCACTAACACTTAAACCATAGGATGTAAGAAAATCTGTAGCTTCCTCGATATCATGGAAATAGAGAAGCTGAACCATGTTTTCTAGAGGAAATAAGGTGGGTCTCTGAAAGCTGATTGTGTACGCTACATTCAAGGCACGCAAAGCATCTCTTCGCACCTGTGAAAGACACAGGGTAAGGCATTAAACTGCACCAAGAAATAAAATAAAAACGCAAAGCCTTGATCAAATCCAGAAACAATTACCTGGGGGAAATAGCAATGTAGTATGCAACTGTTAAGGTAAGATGCAGAACGGACAAGCTTGAAGAATCGGACAAAGTTGTTGCTATTTAGTGCAGAAAACACCTGGACAGCATACTTCACTTCTTCTGTCTTACGAACAGACTCCAGAAACTGTTGTACTTCTCTGAAGAAAAATAAATAAATGTGTTCACTTTAGGTATCGTCACAGTATTTCTAAATAAGATTTGTTTAACAAGTAAGAATAGTTAAAAAAAAAATAAAATAAAGGGAAAACTAAGTAATCATTTTCGGAACATGATATCCAATGAGCTTTAGCTTTCACTCCACCACGTGTTATTCTAAGGACCACCACTGTGGCTCCAGGTTTCCTACAGGACACAGCTATGGCTCCCCCCATCCAGTGCAATGTAATAGGTAACAGATATTGTTCAGTTTTGCACATCGCAATGAGCCTTAGCATGACTCTGTGTGGTCCCAAGGGCTATGCTCTACCCATTGTATTCCTATAGATTACAGCTATCAGCATGACAACAGCCAACGCTGGCAAATCTGAAATCCCCATACATTAGGCTGATGGATCTTTGGCCTTGATCTAGCGGTCAGGCCAGGATTGTGATCCAAACACGGTATGTTTTAGCGGACATGTTAAACCTTACAGTGACAACTGAAAACTTTTGGAAATCCCCCCCAAATGGCATTTCAACTTACTCATAAGAACAGTGACTGCCGTACACGCTTACAACCCCTACCCCTTCTATAAACAACAAACACATCTGCAGACCCATGAGAACACCCTCCTTCCCACTATCTTCATAATGGCAGAGACAACCGTTCACTGTATAAGCAGAAGGGGCTTTCCTCTTACATAAATAGGAGCTGGCCGACTAACCTTGCATTTCAAATTTCAGCCAGATAGCTAGTTCACAGGCTGGGTGGCAACTCAGACCGCCCATGGTGCACAAGTCTCACGTGTAATAATACACGTGACTTATTTTCTTTTAAAAGAGTTGTGTTATTCGATACCTATAATCCCTTATAAACATCTATTTAAGCCCTAACCACTTTTGTCATTTGCTTCAGTATAAAATTCCCCACTATTCTCCATATCCAGCTAATCCTCCTATCTTTTATTTTCCTTTACGTCTTGTGACGTTTCATTTCAGGGAAAATGAAGCAGGACACTATCAGGAGGCAGCACTGCCATCAGTTACCACAGCTTCTGTCACCGCTGTTAATAATAACAATAATTTTATTTCTATAGCGCCAACGTATTCCGCAGCACTTTACATTATAGAGGGGACTTGTACAGATAATAGACATTACAGCATAACAATAAGCTGTTCCCGGATGATGTTCTGTTTCAGGTGGGATGTGACTGAGAAGTAACTGCAGTTTCAGTAGTTGCCAGACTTCTGTCCCCGCAGTGTGAATTTTTAGTCACCACCACCACCAGTCTATGGTTTTGACACCAGCACCTTTTCCTCTGAAAAGAGATGTCATCTGAGGGCGGTGATAGAAGCAGGGCAAGTGACAACATCATTATGGAGCAGCGTTGGTGTCACTCACACTGCTTCTATCACTGCTCCCTGATGATGTCTCATTTTAGGGAAACAGAAGGCAGCGTCAAAAGCAGCGTTGACCGAAGATGGCTGGGACGGGATTGTTGTGTCAGTCACTGATGATGTAGCCAGTGACTGAAACTGAAGTCACTTCTCCATCACCCTCCCAGAAACAGGCCATCATCAGGAGGCAGTGGCGACAGTAACTGTAGTAAGTGACCACAGCGCCGCCTCCAGATGACGTCCTGTTCACTCCTGAAACCAAACGTCACAGGAACGAAATAAAAAAAAAATCTGATATAGGAATTAGCTGCATAGAAAGAATGGTAGTGAATTGTATAACAAAGCTAATTAGAAAAGTGGTTAGAACACAAAGATGGATATTAATTGGATATTAATGGACAAGCCCTTTAAAGAAGTGAAAATTCTATACCAGGAACCAATGAAGCCTCTATGGGCAAAATTGTGCCCTTTGCTTACATTACTTTCTATGTGATTTGATGTTATGCTAACAGCAGTTTTAGTATGACATCTAAATCTAAGAAAGGTAGAAAAGCTACTTGTAAAAAAAAAGAAAAAAAAAAAAAAACACCAGTAAACCCCTCTTTTTCAATATCCGCTTTTATTTTCATTGTAAAATAAAGAAACCATCCAAAATGGGCTCTGTTCTATAATGATAAAAGGGGAATAAGATTGTACCTGAGAATATCTCCCTTGTTGAGGCTGAGTAGAACACTGTAGCCCCTAAACTCGGGCTCACAAGGACAGGTCTCGCCATGATTTTGTAGGTCCTGGTACATTTCCTTTAGGCTCTGCAAACACTTTGTCAAATTCTCATTATTTATTTTTGGTTCAAATGAGGACATTGGCTCCTCACAAAGCTGATAGGCACAGTGAATGTGAAAACGGGCGCACTTCTCCATCAACGATACGGTAAATCTATCACACAAGTCCTGCTGTGTAATATCCTAAGAAAAAAAAAAGAGAAAAACACTATAAACTTATACAGTAAAACATAAGGCATTAGTAACCTTCGCTACCAGGCATTTCTGTCCCCAACTCTCACCTTTTAGGCTGGAGGGGAAAAAAAAAAAAAAAAAAACTTTCAAGGTTTCCCTCAATCTGTCATTCCTTGTACAATTTCTCAATCTATGCAGTTTTCTATGTGTTTACTTTCTTAAAGGTGTTGTCCGGCCTTAGGCTACAAGTCCGCAGTCACGCTATGTGACAGCAGACTTGTGAATCGACACATCACACACACTGAGGATTTTCCAGTTCCCAGTGTAAGGAACGGAGAAACCTAGATGGGCAAATTGTATGTATGCAAATCACAAATTTGCAGACATGTGACCGCCAGCTCTTGCTGACAGCACTGGAGAATCCTGACTGCGTGATGCGTTCGCTGTGAGGACTCCGAAGTCTGCAGTCACTTGGGGTAACTGCAGACTTTCATCTCAAACCTGGACAACCCCATACAATCTGAAGCAAAGGTAGAAATAGGGATCTATTAACACCATTTCTAATTTCCTTTATTTTCTCAAACCCGGTTATCATCCCCCCAAAAAATTGTAATTATGGTAGAAAAGAGATCACATTATGATTATTTCTAATTTCTCCACTAAGTTGTTAATCCCTCTAAATCTAAACATGGTTATAACAGTTTTTATTGAGGGGGAGAGGGGTGCATTGACTGTACAATAAAATTACCAGATGACTTAATTCGGCAGGTCAGTACAACTATGGCAACCACTTCATATTATAGAAGCACCCCATCAAAAGTTTGCGAAAAACTGGGACTTAAAAGCCCATTGGGGCTCAGCAACATTTCTATATATCCATCTTTTACAAAAAAAATATGAATTTTTTTAAAAAAGGAAAATACCGCATTTTTCAGACTATAGGACACACCTTATCATAAACCGCACCCCAGGTTTAGACAGCAGAAAATAGGAAAAACATTTTTCCTATTAGTTAGAACTTCCCTAGTGTTGTAAAGTGGAGAAGTCATTATCACTAATTTTAATGTACTAGGGTAGAATAGAGAGGTAATAAATGCTACATGCTCATAGACATACACAGCTCTGCTACATGCACACTACCTGCACATATAGACATACACAGCTCTGCTACATGCTCATATTCATACACGCTCTGCTACATGCATATAGACAAACAACTCTGCTACATGCTCAGACATACACGGCTCTGCTACATGCACACTACATGCACATATAGACATACTCAGCTCTGCTGCATTCTCATATTCATACACGCTCTGCTATATGCACACTACATGCACAAATAGACAAACAACTCTGCTACATGCTCCTAGACATACACGCTCTGCTACATGCACATATAGACATACACGCTCTGCTACATGCACATATAGACATACACGCTCTGCTACATGCAAAACTACATGCACATATAGACATACACGGCTCTGCTGCATGCTCATATTCATACACGCTCTGCTATATGCACACTACAATGCACAAATAAACAAACAAACTCTGCTACATGCTCATAGACATACACGCTCTGCTACATGCACATATAGACATACACAGCTCTGCTACATGCACATATAGACATACACAGCTCTGCTACATGCACATATAGACATACACGCTCTGCTACATGCACATATAGACATACACGCTCTGCTACATGCACATATAGACATACACAGCTCTGCTACATGCACATATAGACATACACAGCTCTGCTACATGCATATATAGACATACACGGCTCTGCTGCATGCACATATAGACATACACGCTCTGCTACATGCACATATAGACATACACGCTCTGCTACATGCACATATAGACATACACAGCTCTGCTACATGCACATATAGACATACACAGCTCTGCTACATGCATATATAGACATACACGGCTCTGCTGCATGCACATATAGACACACAGAGCTCTGTTACAAGCACATTTACTTGCACACATACACTATACGTTACATCTTGCAGTTCCTGCTCAGGACCTCCACGGAGACTGCAGGAACTTCCACTTGATTAACTTAAAGGGGTAATCCCATCTCCAAGATCCAACTCCAATATGTAGCAGGTGTAATACCAATATTAGCAAATAACCCCAATTAGCAGTGTAGTATAGTTTTCTCTATCGCTTCATTGGGGGACACAGATAACCATGGGTGTATGCTGCTGCCACTAGGAGGCGCTGACACTATGCATATGCAAAAATAAAGGTTGGCTCCTCCTCTGCAGTATACACCCCACCGACTGCAAGAAGCAAATCAGTTTTAGCTTAGTGTCAGTAGGAGGTGGACACGGGTCTCTATTGAGACCCATATCTACCTATTGTGCGTCATTCCTTTTCAGGTTTTTCCGGAGGGATACAGTGTGAACAGTCACTACTGTACTCCCACACAGAGACTAGGAGTACGGCGTGTACTGCCACCCCGTATCCTCATATGTCGGCTTTCTCGGCAGGATCCTAAAGGAGATACCCAACACGGACGTGTGTTTAGGTGATCTCGAAAAGGAAGGAAGCCCTGGGCCTGCCTCCGTCTCCCACCCACTCGCCCACCAGAGCCTGTCGGTGGAGGAGACTTGGACGTCCTACTACGGATGCCGGACGACCAGCTCGGCTGACAGGTACTGTCTCGCTTTTTCCAGGAAAGAAGACAGAAGATAAGAAGAAAAGAAGACTTAAAAAAAAAAAAAAAAAAAAGAAGATAGAACAAAAGGAGTTCTCCCCTTTTTAATATACTGAGGAAAAGGGAAGTTAGCGGTCAGGGGCTCCTTCTCCGCATCTCAACTCACCCAGGGCATTACTGACAGCCCTTTTAGAACTTCTTCTTGGGGCCACCTTGTAGCCCCAGGCTCCTAGTCGCGCCGCTGCGCATCCTTAGTGGGGGCTCTATGTTGCGCTTTTCTGTGGGGGTCCTTGGCAAGGGATTGGGCGACCTCCGCGCCGCTCCCCCCCCCCTCAATCGGCGGCCACGATTCCAAATTTAGTCCCCGGCTTCAATTCAGGCCTACTTCTAGGCCGGCTCCACCCCTTCCTCTCTAGTTTCCGGGCGGGCTTTTCTCCCGCCCGTCTTTCTTCCTCAGTGCTGCCTAGGCTCCGTCCACCCCTCCAGCGTTACTGGGCTGAAGCCGCAGCCATATTGCCCCAACCGACGGCGCTTGCTCTGAGAGCGCGTTTCTCTGCAGCGCGCGCTTTCTGCTACTGCCGGGTCTCCTGCTGGATGCCATCTTCGGCTGGGGCACAAGTCGCTCTGCCTTCTGCCTCGTCGCACCTGTGGATGGCAGTGTGAGTAATACTTTTGTTTCATGCAAACCAATCCACTGACTAGGATTGTTGCATAGCTTTGTAGGGTTGTACTGACATCTAGTGGTGACTTCTAATTCAGCACTTTATGTGATTATCTTTTCACTCCCAACCTTCTAGCATCAGTTAGGGAGGAGGGCTTGCTCGCTCTCCTCTGCCAGGCCCGCAGCACTACACGGTACCCACTTCCTGGAGTCTTTTTCTGCCACGGGCTAGTCTAAGCCTGTGCACACATTGCGGATTTGCCTGCGGATTTTTCCGCGCCGAAACCGCACCTCTTGGCAGAAACCGCTGGCGCGGTTTTGACGCTGTTTTGATGCGGTTTTTGGCGCGGTTTTGACGCGGTTTTTCTCATGCGGTTTTTACAGCTAAATAAAGATATGTTGTTTAAAAAAAAAAAAAAAAAAAGATTTGTGATGTCATTTCTTGTCCAACCTCCTCTTTTACATTTGTCCAACCCACACTCCATTACACACACACAGATAGAGATAGGCTGGCGTCACACTTTCTCGCATCAACACCCGGCACGGCCGCCCGCTCTCGGACCCGAGTGTGCGGCTGCATGTATTTCTATGCATGTATTTCTATGCAGCCGCACACTCGGGTCTGAGAGCGGGCGGCCGTGCCGGGTGTTGATGCGAGAAAGTCGTGCGACTTACTCGCATGTGTGACGCCGACCATAGATAGATAATAGATACCAGTAGTTAGATAGAAAATACATAGATAGATGGATAATAGATAGTTAGAAATATATATAGAAAGATAGATATAGAGATAGACAGAAAGATAGATATATAGGTAGATAGATAAAATAGTACATAAATAGTTAAAGACACACACGCGTATACATACACAAAATAACGCAAGTTAATAAAAAAAAAAAAATATAGGGAAAAAAATGGGGTGGGCTCCCGCGCAATTTTCTGCGCCAGAGGGGGAAAGCCGACAGCCGGGGCCAATATTTCTAGCCTGGGAAGGGGTTAATACCCATGGATCTTCCCAGGCTATGAATATCAGCCCGCAGCTAGCCTTCACTGGCTATTAAAATAGGGGGACCCCCCAAAAAAATGACGTGGGGTCCCCCTATAATTTATAGCCAGAAAGGCTACGCAGACAGCTGCGGGCTGATATTCATAGCCTAGGAAGGGGCCATGGATATTGGCGCCCCCCCTGGCTAAAAATACCAGCACCCAGCCGCCCCAGAATTGGCGCATCTGTACGATGCGCCAATTCCGGCACTTAGCCCCTTTCTTCCCACTCCCCTGTAGCGGTGGGATATGGGGTAATAAGGGGTTAATATTACCTTGCTATTGTAAGGTGATATTAAGCCCGGTTAATAATAGAGAGGCGTCAATAAGACGCCTATCCATTATTAATCTTATATTAATAAAGGGTTAAAAAAAAACACACGCATAAGAATAAATTATTTTAATGAAATAAAATACAACACGGTTTTCATATCTTTATTACACACTCAGATCCAAGCGACGCCCTCGATCTCCTGTAAAAAAACGTAAAAAAATAAAACAACCGTATACTCCCTGTCCGACGCAGTCCAATTAATAACGAGGGTCCCACGACGGTCTCCCCTATAGAACGGTGACATCGGGTGATGCCACTGTTCTGTAGGGCCTCCCAGTGATGCACTGACAGGAGACAATGGCTCCTGCAGTGCATCACTGAGTTCATTGTCTCACTTTATGGCAATGCTGCGTGGGAATTTTCTCACCCAGCATTGCCGTGAGAGAATGAACTGTCGTGACGTCATTTCTCTCCCCGGCGGCAGAGGCAAAGCAGTACAGATCGATGCGTCAGGGAAGAGGTGAGTATGTCCTATGTTATGTGTTGTATGTCATGTGTATGTTATATGTCATGTATGTTATATGTTCTGTATGTCATGTGTGTGTTATATGTTCTGTATGTTATATGTTCTGTATGTCATGTGTATGTTATATGTTCTGTATGTCATGTATGTTATATGTTCTGTATGTCATGTATGTTATATGTTCTGTATGTCATGTGTGTTTTATGTTCTGTATGTTATATGTTCTGTATGTCATGTGTATGTTATATGTTCTGTATGTCATGTGTATGTTATATGTTCTGTATGTCATGTGTATGTTATATGTTGTATGTCATGTGTATGTTATATGTTGTATGTCATGTGTATGTTATATGTTGTATGTCATGTGTATGTTATATGTTATGTATGTCATGTATGTTATATGTTCTGTATGTCATGTGTATGTTATATGTTGTATGTCATGTATGTTATATGTTGTATGTCATGTGTATGTTATATGTTGTATGTCATGTGTATGTTATATGTTGTATGTCATGTAATTTTTTTTTTTTTTTTACATTCAGCACATTAGCCGGATGATGGGACTACTACTGTCCCATCATTGGCTAATGTGTCAGTCACTGTAGCAGGCATCGCCGGATGGGACTTGTAGTCCCATCCGACGATGCCTGCATACACGGAGACACACACACAGGCCCGCACACCGCCGCACATACACAGGCCCGCACACCGCCGCACATACAGCCCCGCACACCGATCGCGCACACAGACCCCGCACACCGATCACGCAGACACCGGCACACAATCACCGCCCACACACACAGCGCCGCACACTATACACGCCCACGCACCGCCCACACACATAGCGCCGCACACTATACACGCCCACGCACCGCCCACACACTTCCCTCCTCCCGAACTGCAGCGGTTTCACCCGCAGCAAACCCGCAGATCTTTTTTAGATCTGCGGTTTTGCTGCGGAAGTGCCCGACTCAATGCAAGTCAATGGGCGCCGAACCGCTGCAGTTCCGCACAAAGAATTGACATGCTGCGGAAAATAAAACTCGGCTAAACCGTGCGTTTTTTTCCGCAGCATGTGCACAGCAGACATGCGGTTCCCATTAGATTACATTGGCAGTGCACTGTGCTGCGGGTTGGATGCGTTTCCGCTGCGTTGAAAAACGCAGCGGAAACGCATCTAAAACCGCAAAGTGTGAACGGGGCCTAAGACCCCTATCCCGGGACGGTCTCTCTCTTGGTCGCAGTCTGTTGCGGCTTTGTCACCAGGGTGGCAGACCCCAGCGTCCATAAATGACAGCTTGCCTCTTCCAGCTCCCGCAGTCGCCAGTGGATCATAGGGTTCTTCACGGGGCCCTTCCATCTCAGGACGCAAGAGGCCCAGACAGGAGCACCCAGCCGAGGCATTTTCGGACGCGTCTCTGGAACATGAGTCGGACCTGGATCCAGACAGGCCTCCAGCATTCAAACATGGTGCAGAGCCTGATTACTGCTGTCCATCAGACCCTAGGCATCTAAGATACCTCTTCGAAACTCGCAGATCAGGCGGTTTCGTTTAGACGGTCTAACTACCTTCCAGGGTCTTTTGCCCACAAGCTGAATTTGTGGAGATACTCAAGAGGGAAAGGGACAATTCGACCAGATGCTTTCAAACAGGGAAGCGCCTCGGCATCTTATACCCTCCTCACCTCTATCTGGACGCCTTCCCCGGCTGTGGACCCGCCAGTACCCAGACTGGCCACCAACACAGTCCCCTGCCTTCTAATACAGCTTCCCGCAAGGATTCCAACGAAAAGACTATAGGATTGCTGGAAAAATCAGCCTTGGGAACGACGGCTTCTACATTTTGCCCGGCCTCTGCCTCTACCAAAGGCCGTAGCCAGATGGGTCAAAACAACTTCGTGAGGGCATGCGGGAGCCCTGCCGAGTGAGCTTGCAGTCTTTGCAGACCAGATTCCCTATGCAGGGACATATTTGGCAATATGAAGGCCATCTGTAGGAACATTTGGCTCAAAGCATGGCAAGCGGACCTTTCATCGAAGATGTCGCTTACCTGTCTCCCCTTCCAGGGAGAACGCTGGTTTGGTTCCACGATTGCACTAGATCATTAAAGGAGGCACCTGGAGCCACCAGTTCTCTCCTTCCTCATTCCAAACCTCGCAGGCCTCCTCTGAAGCGGCAGTTCCTTTCGGCCCTTTTCACCATGTGACTGTGACAGAGGATCCCTCCGGTCAGCGCATGCCGCAGACCTGTCAGGTTAGGAAGAAGGCTTCCTTCAGGCTCTCTCCCTGGCATCCTCATAGCTCCCACGGTAGCCCCACCAGGTCCGGACCTGCCAGGTCCTCCTCGGCACAAGAATGCCTTACAGGTTTTTTATTCAGAACCTGTTGGTTGCGCCAAGGAAGGGCGGCGTGGTTCGACTCACTCTGGATCTCTAGTTTTCTGATCTCAAAAGTCCTCCTGGATCCTTTTCAGGATGGAGTCCCTCCGCTCAGTATTTGCTTCCATGGGGACGCAGAATCCTCTGCCAACTCATCAGAGGTTCTCGCGTTTCGCAGTACAGCGAAATCTCTTCCAATTTCTTGTCCTGCCGTTCCATCTTGTGACCGATCCCAGGGTCTTTCATAAAGATCATGGCGGCATTCATAGTTTGTTTTTTTTTCAAGGATAGAGACCTAGTACTTATCCCATACCTCGACATCATCAGGGACGTTCGTCCGCGAATTCAGTCGGACAACGCCACAGTGGTGGTATCCGTCAATCACCAAGGAGGGTCCAGGAGTCCCCTGGCAACTGTCAGATATCCAGGATCCCTCACTGAGCGAAAACAACGTTTTCGACAATATCCACAGCGCACATTTCTGGCGGGTCAACTAGACGGCCGTTTTTTCTCAGCCGCGAGCTTCTCGTTGCAGGAGACTGGTCCCTGTCTCGAGACGTCTTCCATCTGATCTGTCTTCTAGGGAGAACTCCGGACGTGGATCTCACGCCCTTCCCGGCTGTACAGGAAGGTTCCACGGTTCCTCTCCAGGTCCCGCGTCCCCCTCACGGGGTCGCCGATGCTACGGCCATTGCCTGGTCACACTTTGCGTTTTTCATTACCTTTCTTCCGAGGCCTTTGAAGTAGTTCAAAGCGGAAGAGGTGCTGGTCTCTTTGATCGCACCACATTGGCCCAGTAGTTCTGGGCTCTTCAATCTCCTGGCGGACACTTCTGGAAGCTACCAGATGGGCCAGATCTTCCGCCTTCTTACTTCCCAAAGTGGTATCTACTCTTTTTCACCTGACTGAGGACTTTGTCATCCCTTCCGTCTGCCCAGCTCCGACTCATTCTTCGGAGCATTCACTAAACAGGCTAGACCTGGTCAGGGCAGTGAGGATCTATCTCACTAAGACCTCTTCCCTTAGGAAGTCGGATCTCCTATTCGTCATCCAGATGACACACGCCTGCAAGGCTACAATTGCGCACTGGATCAGGTCAGCAAGTTTGGAGGCTCACTGGTTAAGAAGATGCTCACTCTTCCCGGGCAGTGGGCACCTCCTGGCCGGTACACATGGGGCATCCGCCCTATAACTCTGCAAAGCGGCAACCCGGTCTTCCATCCACAGGTTTGCCAAGTTGTTCCGGGTCCATACCTACGCTTCGGTGGACGCCAGCCTATGCAGAGGTATCTTGCAGGCGGCAGTGGTAAGCTCTTGCATCGCAATAGAGTTTTCTGCTGTTTCCCTCCCCATGGACTGTTTTGGGACGTCCCATGGTTATCTGTGTCCCCCAATGAAGCGATAGAGAAAACAGGATTTTGGTTGCTTACCGTAAAATCTGTTTCTCTGAAGCCTTCATTGGGGGACACAGCACCCTCCCATGTTTTTTTCTACAACTCCTGTTTTTCTTCGATGTGCTATTGTTACAGTTGAGTTGTCCGTTTGTTATTCTATCATGTTGTTCTCCTACTGCTTTCTCACTAACTGATTTGCTTCCTGCAGTCGGTGGGGTGTATACTGCAGAGGAGCCAACCTTTATTTTTGCACATGCATAGTGTCAGCGCCTCCTAGTGGCAGCAGCATACACCCATGGTTATCTGTGTCCCCCAATGAAGGATTCCGAGAAACAGATTTTACGGTAAGCAACCAAAATCCTGTTTTTCTGATTCGCTATGTCTCTTTCATCATGTGAAGGCATTGCAAGACCTTAGGTTTACCTGGTTACAACCACTCAGCATAACAGTTAGCTAGTTGCTAGTGGTTGTAACCATGGATACCTAAGGTCCTGCAATGCCTGAACATGAGAAAAGAGACAGAGTGAATCAGAAAAACTATACTACATGTCAAATTGTGGGTAATTGCTATTATTATTATTATACCTGCTACATACTGGGATAGAATCTTGGAGATGGCAATCTTCAGGTTATATGATAAGTCACATGACCTGAAGGCCCTGGAATTACTTGTGCAGAAGGTCCTTCACCTGCTGTACTACTGTAGCCTCCATTCTGGTAGGTAAGCTTCCTCTACTGCTCCCGCAATCACAGAGGAAACGTCAACAGCGCTCTCCTCAGTCACAAGAAGATGCCTCAGGACTAAAAGACGCACACTTTTTCACAAGAGTTTTTCTGCTTAAAAAAATTGCATCTTATAGTCCAAAAAATACGGTACGTTTATGTCGTCATTTTCTGAGACGCATAATATGTCTATCTTTAAGTTACTGGAACTTTATAAAGAGCTTTTTTTTATGCTAAGCAAGCTGCAGTTTTTGCTTTTGGAGTACATAGACAACATTGTCAAGGTCACTTTTTGTGCTTTTTATTAGTAGACTAAAAAATATTAAATTATTTAACCAAAAATCAGACTTTTTTTTTTTTTTTTTGCAAAGGGGAGGATGATAATGATTTAAACTTTTTTTTTATCTTTTATATAAGAGAACCTGAAATTGATTGATTACTTATACATTACACCAGACCTGGGCAAAGTGCGGCCCGCGGGCCACATCCGGCCCACAGACCAAGACAGCTGTGGGGCTGGAAATCAAAGGTCCACGGGCCGCAAGGTGCCCACCCGCTTGCTGTTTCCATGTTCGGCTTTGCGCTGCTGACTCCTTTGGTGGAGGAGGGGCCTCCGGCCACTTCCTCCACCAATCTACGTGTGAAATAGCTGACGCGATGACGTAATTTCATCGCGTCAGCTGTGGACTCCAGAGAGTCCGCACACCGGAGGCAGGGAGAGAAGCAGAGCGCCCGGGAGCGGGACAGAGGCGAGTACGTGGTGTTTTTTTTTCTCATGTGTATGGGCTGTTTGGGTGGGCATGGGGAGCCTATGGGGGGGTGACGTGCTGCTGCACGCATGGGGTGACGTGCTGCACATGGGGAGGTTATGGGGGGGCGACATGCTGCACATGGGGAGGCTATGGGGGGGGGGCGACATGCTGCACATGGGGAGGCTATGGGGGGGGCGACATGCTGCACATGGGGAGGCTATGGGGGGGGCGACATGCTGCACATGGGGAGGCTATGGGGGGGCGACATGCTGCACATGGGGAGGCTATGGGGGGGACATGCTGCACATGGGGAGGCTATGGGGGGCACATGCTGCACACGGGGAGGCTATGGGGGGGCGACATGCTGCACACGGGGAGGCTTTGGGGGGGGCGACATGCGGCAAACGGGGAGGTTATGGGGGGCCACATACAGTGTATATAGGGAGGCTGTGTGGGGCTCATGCAGTGCATATAGGGAGGCTGTGTGGGGTTCATGCAGTGCATATAGGGAGGCTGTGTGGGGCTCATGCAATATATTTAGGGAGGCTGTGTGGGGCTCATGCAGTATATAGGAAGGCTGTGTGGGGCTCATGCAGAATATGGGGAGGCTGTGTGGGTCTCATGCAGTATATAGGGAGGCTGTGTGGGGCTCATGTAGTATATGGGGAGGCTGTGTGGGGCTCATATAATATATGGGGAGGCTGTGTGGAGCTCATGCAGTGTGTACTGGGAGGCTGTGTTGGGCTTATGCCGTATATAGGGAAGATGTGTGGGGCTCATGCCGCATATGGGGGAGGCTGTGTGGGGCTCATGCCGCATATGGGGGAGGCTGTGTGGGGCTCATGCCGCATATGGGGAAGGCTGTGTGGGGCTCATGCCGCATATAAGGGGCTGTTGGGGGGCTCATACGATATATAGAAGGGGCTTTGCTCTGGTTCAAATGATATATAGGGGGATGTCGGCATACTTAATTCTGCTCAATATTAAGTAATAAAATGATCAATAATATAATTATTATAATATATCAATATTAATATTTAGCAGAATTAATTTTGGCCTATTGGTTCGGCCCTCCACAACAGTCATGGTCTCTCATGTGGCCCCTCGGGAAAATGAATTGCCCACCCCTGCATTACACACAATAAACTGTCAATCAAATTACAGATCTCCTTCAAATCTACAATATAAACATGGAAGTGCCAGGGGTCTTCAGCAGCCATTTGAAAAGGGGGCAAGAAATGAGTTAATGCACCCATCCCCCACCAGACTGAGCCACTTAAATGCTGCTGTCAGTGAGGCTAGACAGTAGCAATTGGTATATAGAACACACGGAGGCTCAACTGTTTACGCACATGAATGGCAGTTGTAGGGCGGGGGTTAAAAATAATAAGAGCAATATTATCTGTTCCTGCACCTATCAACTATTCCTTACTGATGTTTGCTTACAGGGATCCAGTCTACTACACAACACCACTGCAGTCAATCACTGTCCTCAGCAATGTTGTGCAGTTCAACTTGGCAATATATTGTCTACAGTGTTGTGAATAGGTTTGAGATGAGTTCTGAGCAGAGGCTTCCTCTGGTGGTTACAAGCGGTGCTGGTCTGTCCAGTGAAGATTGTGAGGATTGGGAATCAGGTGTTACTGACTGGTCTTATATAAGGGAGTCACCTTCCCATCAGGGTTGCCGGTGATCAATTGTTCTGGTCTCAATCCTTGAATCCTGTTTCCCTTGTAGCCTGCTGTGTCGTGTCTGCATCTCCTGCTATCAGATAAGACATTTTCTTCTTTTTGTTTTTGTGCTAGATTTTTGCATTTTGTCCTGCACTTCTGTGGGGGCCTTCAGGGTCCCCTCCGGGGGCTTTTGCCCTCTCAGTTTAGTTCAGCCACTGATGTTTGTACTTTTGCTTTTTACAGTTTTTTCAGTGGCTGCTGTTTTGATTTTGTTACACCAGAGAACTAATTTAGGTGGTAGAGGTCGTGTGATCTCAGGTGATTTTGAAATTAGTAGAGTTGGTGCTTTTCAGGGTTTTCTGGGATTGCAGTAAGTACCCTTCCTATCCTTTTCTATTTAGTTAGTTTGGGCCCCAGCGTTTGCTCATACTATTTTCTTTCTGTGTCAGTATTTCTTCTTGTCTAACCGCCATTACATGTTTGGGGGCTTTCTATTATCTTTGGGGTTCTGCTCCGGGGCAGATAGCTTTCCTATTTCTATCTTTAGGTGTAATTAGTTTCTCAGGCTGTGACGAGGCGTCTAGGACCAACGTAGGAACGCTCCACGGCTGCCTCTAGTTGTGGTGGTTAGTCAGGGTACTGCAATCTCATATATTCCAACTGCTCTGGTTTATTGCCTTTTTACCTGCACTCCTCAGCTACCAAATCATAACAGTATCACCGGCCTAACTGTTGTGAATGGGTTTGAGATGAGTTCTGAGCAGAGGCTTCCTCTGGTGGTTACAAGCGGTGCTGGTCTGTCCAGTGAAGATTGTGAGGATTGGGAATCAGGTGTTACTGACTGGTCTTATATAAGGGAGTCACCTTCCCATCAGGGTTGCCGGTGATCAATTGTTCTGGTCTCAATCCTTGAATCCTGTTTCCCTTGTAGCCTGCTGTGTCGTGTCTGCATCTCCTGCTATCAGATAAGACATTTTCTTCTTTTTGTTTTTGTGCTAGATTTTTGCATTTTGTCCTGCACTTCTGTGGGGGCCTTCAGGGTCCCCTCCGGGGGCTTTTGCCCTCTCAGTTTGGTTCAGCCACTGATGTTTGTACTTTTGCTTTTTACAGTTTTTTCAGTGGCTGCTGTTTTGATTTTGTTACACCAGAGAACTAATTTAGGTGGTAGAGGTCGTGTGATCTCAGGTGATTTTGAAATTAGTAGAGTTGGTGCTTTTCAGGGTTTTCTGGGATTGCAGTAAGTACCCTTCCTATCCTTTTCTATTTAGTTAGTTTGGGCCCCAGCGTTTGCTCATACTATTTTCTTTCTGTGTCAGTATTTCTTCTTGTCTAACCGCCATTACATGTTTGGGGGCTTTCTATTATCTTTGGGGTTCTGCTCCGGGGCAGATAGCTTTCCTATTTCTATCTTTAGGTGTAATTAGTTTCTCAGGCTGTGACGAGGCGTCTAGGACCAACGTAGGAACGCTCCACGGCTGCCTCTAGTTGTGGTGGTTAGTCAGGGTACTGCAATCTCATAGATTCCAACTGCTCTGGTGTATTGCCTTTTTACCTGCACTCCTCAGCTACCAAATCATAACACTACAGCATGTAACTGCAGCACAAAATCACTGCCTCCTTCAGCAGTGATATTGAGGCACATGGCAACAACAGTACCTTTAACAAACACATAGTTTAGACAGGATGTCACCGCCGCAGCTGCGCAAACAAGCAGCGGCAGGGAGCAGTGGAGAGGTGGCGTTAGAGCGACAAAATCTTCAACAGGTAAGAAATGTGCATTTTATGGTATTAACTACACTTGGACCAATCTCTTACAATCCCTGTAATTTGAACCACAAATCATTTCAGCCCAAACATTTTAATTAACGATGAGCGAACGTTCTCAGATAAGGTGTTATCCTCCATGCTCATGTACTATCCAAGTGTCTTCGGCGTGATCGAATAATATGGTTCGAGTCCCTGCGGCTGCATGTGTTGCTACTGTCGAACAGCTGCGAGACATGCAGCCGCAGGGACTCAAACATATTATTCGAACACGCCGAAGACACTTGGTTAGTACAGCAGAATGGCAGATAACACCTTATTTGAGCATGTTAGCTCATTAATTCTAACATAATGTTTTTTTCTGGAGACATAACAAAAGTTTCTTGAATTCTATAAATTGAAGAAAACAAACTACTCGATGTTTCAATATAGACATATCTTTCAGTAGAGCATCTCAGGCAGCGCTCACCTTTCGAATTCCACGTGTTCGGTTCCAAACAAAGTCATACCATTCTCTGTAATTTTCCTCTCCCTGATCCATGATGTTGGTCACTATGTAATCCATAGTCATACACAGAACTGGTAACGGGCGCAATTCGTGTGGCAGGGGCTCATCTTGATCTGCTGAAGAGCGACTGTACTCTTTTATTGTAGCTGCATGGTCCAACTTTGAAAGGAAGGGATTGTGCAAGTCATGTTCAGACCAAAATGTAGACAAAGGTAAACGGAGCACGAAAAATGCTACAAATGCCAAAGGTTTTGGGGGGATATACATGACATTCTCAAAATATTTGGAGGTAGGAAGGTTAAGGATTCAATTACCTTGTCTGTTCCTGGAAGGAACTCATAGAGGCTAAGTTGATTGCGAGTATCCCTCATGTATCTCTCCTTTTCAGGGCACATGTCAGGACAGTTTCCTACAAAAACTTTGGCTTGATCTAACCCTGTTCGTTTAATTCGAGCTACAAAAAAAAAAAAAAGGGAGGAGGGTGATTGGAAATATGAGACTTATCCATTTCTTTCTCTTTGTTAGTTTTCCAAAATGACAAATTTATTTCTCTAGCTACCTAAATAGTTGCAAAACTTCGACAGATTCTTTAAATACCTTGTCTCATTATCTTGTCCCTCTGGTCTAGGAGACGATACTTCTCCTCTGAGGTCTCAGCCACTGTTCCCACAAGATGCGACAGTGAAGGAGGCAAAGACATTGAGGAGTCAGAAGAAGGTGATGAGCTATCAGTATTTTGAACACTAAACTGAAGATTCTTGGGAAATGTGGGCTTTTTAAGAGAAGATCTAAAACAGAGAAAAAAAATATTTTAGTGTTTAATAAAAAATAAAATTCTAAACTTCCATGTTTTACAATTACCCCTTTAGTCCTCGGAGAAGAGGTTTGATTACAGGCGTGATGGTCGAAATGTCTTTCTGCTCATTTTGTCGAACTTCTCTCTCCGCTATTTGAGCATCTTTCTTCTTTGCAGGACCTGAAAAACGATAGTTATTACTAAGATTAAGTGCCCATGCACACAGGTGTATCATGGCTCTGACAACACTGGGGCTACAATATGGCACCCATGTGTATGTTTCCAATATCATACAATCAAATCTGCTCAATCAGATGCCATTTTATTTTAGAGATTCTCCAATGCAAGCATTGCTTCTCTAAGAGAACATCTTAATAATGTGGTTCTGTAAAGAAGTGCCACATGGCGGTACTTGTAACACATAAATGAGACATAAATCACTCACTTGTTTTTTTCCGTTGCCAAAAAACAACAATGTCTTTGTGTAAACTTTTTACTGCTTTCCTTGCCTCTGCTGCAGAGTTCTGTAAAACCAAAAACAGTATCCCAGTTGTGAATCTATTTTTCACAAATCAATACAGTAGGGTATCTTCACACATTTGTTTCAGGAGTGCGAAAACAACAAGATTTTCTAGCAGATAACATGTCAAAAAAAAAAAAAAGTTTTGTTTTTTTATCCTGAAAAATTTTTGCTACCATTTTATTTTTTGAAGCAACTTGTTGACGGTTATTGTAGCCATTTTCTTTAAATGTTTATTTTTATTTTAGCTTTTTTAAGCAGATTTTAACTTTTTTTTTTTTTTCAACATCTATTAACCCCTTTCTTCCATCTGACGTACTATTGTGTCCATGTGACCTGGGACTTATTTCCCATGGATGGAATAGTACGTCATACGCGATCAGCTGCGCTCACGGTGAGAGCACGGCTGATCGTGGCCGAGTGTCAGCTGATTCTCACAGCTGACACCCGGCACTTTAACCCCCGGCACACTGCAATCAAAGATGATCGCAGCGTTCCGGTGGCATAGGGAAGCATCCCTGCAGGCCCCCGGATCCAAACTGGCCGCGGGGTCCTTCTGGGTCCTGCAGGGAGGTGGCTTGTCAGCGCCTGCTGACAGCAGGCGACGGCAAGCCTCCTGCACTGCCTGTCAGATCGCTGATCTGACACAGTGCTCTGCAAACTATATATCACTATATAGTGATATCCCACCCTGGGACAATGTAAAAAAATAAACTGTGTAAAAATATTTTAAAAAATCCCTAAATAAAAAAAAATAAAAAAATAGTTCCCCAATAAACACACTTACGTAAATAAAAAAAACAAATAAATAAAAGTACACATATTTAGTATCGCCGCGTCTGTAACGACCCGCCCTATAAAACTGTCCCACTAGTTCACCCCTTTAGTGAACCCCTTAAAAAAAAAAGTGTGTTTTAGTGTGTGACAGCTGCCAAACATAAAAACCCGCTATAAAAACCAGCTATAAATAGTAAATCAAACCCCCCTTTATCACCTCCTTAGTTAAGGAAAAATAATAAAATAATAAAATAAAAAAAAAAAAAAACAGGATTTGGTTGCTTACCGTAAAATCCGTTTCTCTGAAGCCTTTATTGGGGGACACAGGAACCATGGGTGTATGCTGCTGCCACTAGGAGGCGCTGACACTATGCATAAGCAAAAAAAGGTTGGCTCCTCCTCTGCAGTATACACCCCACCGACTGGTAACAAGCAAATCAGTTAGTGAGAAAGCAGTAGGAGAACAACATGATAGAATAACAGCAGTCCATGGGGAGGGAAACAGCAGAAAACTATTCCGATCAAAGAGCTTACCACTGCCACCTGCAAGATACTTCTGCCTAGGCTGGCGTCCACCGATGCAAAGTTGTAGGGGGATGCCCCATGGTGTACCGCCCAGGAGGCGCCTACTGCCCGGGTAGAGTGAGCCTTAATCCAGAGGGCGCTCTCTACTTAACTAGTAAGCCTCCAAACTTGCAGACCTGATCCAGCGCGCAATCGTAGCCTTGTAGGCGTGCATCGTCTGGATGACAAATAGGAGAACCGACTTCCTAAAGAAAGGGGTCTTAGTGAGATAGATCCTCACTGCCCTGACCAGGTCTAGCCTGTTTAGTGAATGCTCCGGAGAATGAGTAGGAGCTGGACAGAAGGAAAGGAGGACAAGTCCTCAAAGAGGTGAAAAGTGGATACCACTTTGGGAAGGAAAGAATTGGAGGCAGCCGGAGGAAATAGGCCTTCCAGGTCCAATAATGAACCCTAGAAAACGACGGTTTTCTAGCCTGGGTCATGGTGCGTAACTCCCAACGGACGCTCTTAGTACCGCGGATTCAACAGCCACGCTGTCAAATGATCAACTGAGAACTCTGGTGGAAGATCAGTCCTTGTGACAGAAGATCTGGCCCGCCTGGGAGCCTCCAGGAGTGTCTGCCAGGAGATTGACGATCTCTGCGAACCAAGACCTACTGGGCCAAACTGGTGCGATCAGAAAGATCGGCACCCCTTCCGCTTTGATCTACTTCAAAAGCCTGGGAAGAAAGGTAAGGGGAGCGCGAAGTGCGACCAGGCAATGGCCAGAGCATCGGCGATCGCCGCGAGGGGGTCGTGGGACCTGGAGACGAACTGTGGAACCTTCCTGTACAGCCGGGAAAGGCATGAGATCCACGCCAGAGTTCTCCATCGAAGACAGATCTGATGGAAGACCACCTGATGCACGGACTGACTATGGAACATAGAAAAAGGATTCTGCGTCCCCATGGAAGCAAATACTGAGCGGAGGGACTCCATCCCGAAAGGATCCAGGTGGACTCTCGAGATCAGAAAACTAGAGATCCAGAGTGGGCCGAACCGCGTCGCCCTTCCTTGACGCAACAAACAGGTTCTGAATAGAAAACCTGTGAAGCACTCTTATTTCTGTACGGGAACGATAATCCCCGTACTGAGTAGGGAGACGATGGACGCAAAGAAACTCGAAACCAGAACGGGATCCCTTTTGGAGGACGGGATTCAAATAACCGATCTCAGGGGCGCGAAGTGAGCTCTACCTTGTGTCCTGAGGATACAACCCCCTGACCCCTGCGTCCTCTACCGAGGCGAGCCAAAAGTTCCTGAAAAAAACAGGAAACAACCACCTGGCTTGGGGGATACGGTGGGCTCTGGATCCAAGTGGTGCCGAGGAGGACCTGCCAGGTCCGGACCTGGTGGAGCTACCGTGGGAGCTATGAGGATGCCAGGGAGAAAGCCCGAAGGAAGCCTTCTTCCTGACTTGACAGGTCTGCGGAATGAGCTGACCAGAGGGATCCTTCGTCGCCGTCACACGGTGAAAAGTGCCGAAAGGAGCAGAACTGCCGCTTCAGAGGCTTGTGAGGTTCGGACTGAGGAAGGAGGGAACTGGTGGCTCTAGATGCCTCCTTAATGATCTAGTCCAATCGTGGAGCCAAACAGGCGGTCTCCCTGCAAGGGGAGACAGGTAAGCGACCTCTTCGATGAAAGGTCCGCTAGCCATGCTTTGAGCCAAATGTTCCTACGGATGGCCCCCATATTGCCAAATATGTCTCTGCATAGGGAATCTGGTCTGCAAGGATGGCAAGCTCGCTCGGCGGGACTCCCGCAATTATGCCCTCACAAAGTTGTTTTGGCCCATCTGGCTATGGCCTTTGGTAGAGGTAGAGGCAGAGGCCGGGCATAATGTAGAAGCCGTCATTCCCAAGGCTGATTTTTCCAGCAATCCTATAATTTTATCGTTGGAATCCTTGCGGGAAGCTGTATTAGAAGGTAGGAGGACCGTGTAGGTGGCCAGACTGGAGACTGGCGGGTCCACAGACGGGGAAGGCGTCCAGATAGCGGTGAGCTCAGGGGAGGAGGGGTATAAGATGCCGAGGCGCTTCCCCGTTTTAAAGCGTATGGTCGAATTGTCCCTTTCCCTCTGAATATCCCCACAAATTCAGCTTGTGGGCGAAGACCTTGGAAGGTAGTTTAGACCGTCTAAACGAAACCGCCTGATCTGCGAGTTTCGTAGAGGTATCTTAGATGCCTATTGCCTAGGGTCTGGTGGACCGCTGTAATCAGGCTCTGCACTATGTCTGTATGCAGGAGGCCTGTCAGGATCCAGGTCCGACTCATGCTCTTAAGGCGGGAAGAGGACTTAGAGCGGTGCTCCTGTCTGGGCCTCTTGCGGCCTGAGTTGGAAGGGCTCTGTGAAGAAACCTATGATCCAATGGCGACTGCGGGAGCTGGAAGAGGCAAACTGTCTATTATGGACGCTGGGGTCTGTGCCACCCTGGTGAAATCCGCAACAGACTGTGACCAAGAGAGCCCGTCCCTGGATAGATGTCTCAGACTAGCCCGGGGCAGAAAGGGACTCCTGGTAGTGGGTACCGTGTGGTGCTGCGGGCCTGGCAGAGGGGAGGGGGGGCTGACTTGAAGGGAGTCTGCCAACCAGAGTAGAGGAAGAAGAGGAAGATGAGCAAGCACTCCTTTGTGCTTAGACATGGAGAGCAGACCCACTAACAGCCACCAATTGTCAGAAGGTTAACTCACGGTATCCTGTAGTCTGCTTCAAAGCAGGCAGGCATGTAGAGCTTCTGAGAGGGGCCGTCCGAGTGCAGAAGCCAGGTGACTAGTAGGGGACCCAGCTGGTGGGAAAAAAAAACGCGCTGCTGAGAGGAATCGCGCTCTCAGCAGTAGGCGCAGGGTCCGGAGGAAAAATATGGCAGCGGATCCAGTCTACTGTGGAGGCTGAGAGTAGTAGGCGGAGCCTCACGCCACGCCAGGAAGAGGAGAGGAAGACGGGCGGGAGAAAAGCCCGTCCAGAAACGCAAAGAAAGGGGGCAGAGCCGGCGCTGTAACTAGGCCCGAAATTAAGCCGGGGCCTAAATTACAGGCGGTGACCGCTGGGGCCGGGGGTAGAAAACTAGGCCCGAGGGAAGCCGGGGCCTCAATTAGTAATTGCGGCCGCTGATGTGGGGTGGTGGGGCGGCGTGGAGGTCACCAGATCGCATCTCAAGGACCCCCACAAGAAGGCGAGATACAAGGGGCCCCCACAAGCGGCGAGCAGCGGCGCAATCGGGCACCCGGAGCTGAAAGGTGGCCCCAAAAAAGGCAAGGTAAAGCATGCGGCTTATATAAAAGGGGCTCCACGGATCCCCCGGGTGAGCCCAAAGGAAGCGGAGAAAGGGGTCCCATCTGATCGCTAACCTCTTCTCACTGTCCTATCATTAATCTATTTTTTTTTTTTTTTAATAAATCTTCTCTTCTTAAATCTTCTTTTCTTCTGTCTTCTCTTGGTCTCTAGGGGGGAAAGAGGGACAATACCTCTATAAGAGTCGGACGTCCGGCATCCTTTGTAGGACGTCCACGTCTCCTCATCCGACAGGCTCTGGTGGGTGAGCAGGTGGGTGACGGAGGCAGGCCCGAGTCATCCTTCCCTTTTCCAGATCACCTGAACACCTGTCCGTGTCAGGGATCTTCTTTGAAGTCCTGAAGAGAGAGCAGACATATGAGGATACGGGGTGGCAGTACACGCCGTACTCATAGTCTCTGTGTGGGAGTACAGTGGTGACCGTTCACACTGTATCCCTCCGGAGAAAAAAAACTGAAAAGGAACGACGCACGTTAGGTAGATATGGGTCTCAATAGAGACCCATGTCCACCTCCTACTGACACTAAGCTAAAACTGATTTGCTTGTTGCAGTCGGTGGGGTGTATACTGCAGAGGAGGAGCCAACCTTTTTTTGCATATGCATAGTGTCAGCGCCTCCTAGTAGCAGCAGCATACACCCATGGTTCCTGTGTCCCCCAATGATGCGATAGAGAAATGTATTTATTTTCATTTTCCTGTTAGGATTAGGTTTGTTGGGGTTAGAGTTAGAATTGGGGGGGTTTCAACTGTTTAGGCTGTTCAGGGGCTCTCCAAATGTGACATGGCATCTGATCTCAAGTCCAGCCAATTCTGCATTGAAAAAGTCAAACGGTGCTCCTTCCCTGCCATGCGCCCAAACAGTGGTTTATCCCCACATATGGGATATCAGTATACTCAGGACAAATTGCACAATTGCTCTTAGGGTCCAATTTCTTTAGCTACCCTTGGGAAAATAAAAATTGGGAGTGAAAATATCATTTTTGTGGAAAAAAATATGATTTTTTATTTTATGGCTCTACCTTATAAACTTCTGTGAAGCACTTGGGGGTTCAAAGTTCTCACCACACATCTAGATAAGTTCCTTGGGGGGGGTCTAATTTCCAAAATGGGGTCACTTGTGGGGGTTTCCACCGTTTAGGCACACCAGGGGCTCTCCAAATGCGACATGATGCCTGCAGACCATTCCATCAAAGTCTGCATTCCAAAATGTCAGTACTTCCCTTCCGAGCCCCGACGTGTGCCCATACAGTAGTTTTCTCCCACATATGGGGTAACAGCGTACTCAGGACAAATTGGAAAACAACTTTTGGGGTCCAGTTTCTTTTGTTACTCTTGGGAAAATAAAAAATTGGGTACTAAAAGATCATATTTTCAAGCTCGGGCGTTATAAACTTTAGTGAAACACCTGGGGGTTCAAAGTTCTCACCACACATCTAGACAAGTTCCTTTGGGGGTCTAGTTTCCAAAATGGGGTCACTTGTAGGGGGTTTCCACTGTTCAGGCACATCAGGGGCTCTCCAAACGCGACACAGCGTCCGATCTCAATTCTAGCCAATTTTGCGTTGAAAAAGTCAAACGGCGCTCCTTCCCTTCCGTGCTCTGCCATACGCCCAAACAGTGGTTTACCCCCACATATGGAGTATCAGCGTACTCAGAACAAATTGGACAACAACTTTTGGGGTCCAATTTCTCCTGTTTCCCTTGGGAAAATAAAAAATTGGGGTCAAGAAGATAATTTTTGTGGAAAAATTATGATTTTTTAGTTTTACGGCTCTACGTTATAAACTTCTGTGAAGCACTTGGGGGTTCAAAGTGCTCACTACACATCTAGATAAGTTCCTTAGGGGGTCTACTTTCCAAAATGGTGTCACTTGTGGGGGTTTCCACTGTTTAGGCGCATCAGGAGCTCTCCAAACGCAACATGGTGTCCGATCTCAATTCCAGCCAATTTTGCATTGAAAAGTCAAACGGCACTCCTTCCCTTCCGAGCTTTGCTGTGAGCCCAAACAGTGGTTCCCCCCCACATATGGGCTATCAACGAACTCAGGACAAATTGCACAACAACTTTTGTGGTCCAATTTCTCCTGTTACCCTTGGTAAAATACAAAAAAATTGGATCTGAATTAAATATTTTGTGAAAAAAGTTAAATGTTCATTTTTTTTAAACATTCCAAAAATTCCTGTGAAGCACGTGAAGGGTTAATAAACTTCTTGAATGTGGTTTTGAGCACCTTGAGGAGTGCAGTTTTTAGAATGGTGTCACTTTTGGGTATTTTCTATCATATAGACCACTCAAAATGACTTCAAATGTGAGGTGGTCCCTAAAAAAATTGGTATTGTAAAAATGAGAAATCGCTGGTCAACTTTTAACCCTTATAACTTCCTAACAAAAAAAAAAATTTGCTTCCAAAATTGTGCTGATGTAAAGTAGACATGTGGGAAATGTTATTTAGTAACTATTTTGTGTGACATATTTCTCTGTTTTAAGGGCATAAAACTTTAAAGTTTGAAAATTGCAAAATTTTCTAAATTTTCACCATATTTCCATTTTTTTCATAAATAAATGCAAGTTATATCGAAGAAATTTTAACACTAACATGAAGTACAATATATCACGAGAAAACAATCTCAGAATCGCCAAGATCCGTTTAAGCGTTCCAGAGTTATAACCTCAAAGTGACAGTGGTCAGAATTTTAAAAAATTGGCCTGGTCATTAACTTGCAAACCACCCTTCGGGGTTAAGGAATGGATAAAACACTCAGCATTTTTGAAGAACAAAAAGGTAAAAAAAAAAAAAAAAAAAAAAACCACCCATGCTTTTTCCAAACGGTTTTAAGCCTTCCTATTGACAAGTATAGAGTGACATCTAGTAGAAAAAGCCTGAAGAATGGTCAGCTCACTTATGTTAACCACTTGGTGTTTCTATAACACATCAAAACTCCGGAAGCTTGTCGTTTTTACATAGAAATTAATAGGAAGATTCTTTGGAGCACTTTTTCGGGCATTTTTTGGAAAGAATCTGCTCAAAACACACGTGAAAAAAAAAAACATGGTGTGAACATACCCTTCTTTATAAAGATGTACAAATACATATATTTTACCTGTCGAAGATGAAAAACCACCATAGTTTGGTTAGTAAACGTACTCATGGGTGCCAATCAAATCACAATTGTGCACGAGTATCATGGTATTGTACACCCGTCCTATACCAAATGAATAAAAAGGCACGAGAAACCCATTGCTCACTCTCCCAAGCTGGGAGATATCTGTAGAAGTGATGTCACCAGCTTCACCAACATCCCAGTATGACACCAGATTACCCCTTTTAAAAATGATCCAGCAATCAAAAGTATAAACACATAACATTTTTTTTTTTACTCACATGGTTATTAAATTGAATGGTGGCCGTTCGTTGCTTCATCCTGCAGGTAATACGCAGAATTCTGCCATACTGCTTAAAGTAATCCTCCAGGATGTTGTTTTTGTTCAATTTATAAGGCACACTCTTTATTAAAATAGTTGTCAGATCACTGGGAGAGACCGGGACCGAGTGTTCAGCACCAACAGAACGCTCTCCTTTACTTACTGCAGAGCTTGAGGAAGGAGCTGGATAAAAAAAAGCGACAAGTTAGAAAACAAGAAAAAGATTTATAAATTCTATTATAAAAAATGTTATATGTATAGGCTTAAGCTAGTGAAAAATAATAAGATCAACGTTAGTAACCCTCCACAGGTCCAGCCATTCGCCTCTGCCCCCAATCTACAACCGTGACATCATGTCAACATCATACTTGACCGCTGCTGCCCATCAGAGCTCAGCGGTGATGCTCATGAACAATGGTGTCGAGGCCAGTGATTGGCTGTAGCCATCATATTCAATGTAGTTATGACATCAACGCTGATTTTATCGTTTACTAATGCATGCCTATGCATATAAAAAATGTTAAAACAGAAATCCCTGATAAACCACTAACATTATATATGACAGAGGTGTACAGTCTCTGAGAGAATACACAGCCTTATCAGACAAATCTACAAATCAGTTTTGTTTTTTTTAAAGAAAATATTGCTTTTTGGACATTATAGAAGAGAAAAACAAATTTAGGAATAAAAATGCTCTTACCTTCAATATCAGGCAGCTCTCCTTCTTCCAGCAAGGGTCGAATTCTTCCAGATATCAATTCACTAGGTCCAGCTGAAGAATGGTCTCTAGGAGATCCTTGCTGGTTTGGCCCCAGAAAGGAAACCATTCTGGTAGGTGTTGCATGACCTATACCTGTCATTTGGGACTTATTAACATTTACTTGACTTGATAAACTGGGCGAGATAGTTTTAACAGATTCAGTTTGATTGGGACCTAAAAGAGGTCTGATAATTGGTTGATTTTTCGATGGAGAATCGGCATTTGTCCCTTTGGGCTGTGGAGAAACGTTATCACCTTTTTTAATTTCTCTTCCATGATGCGTTTTCATTTGACTTTTTACAACATCAAACAAGCTCCTAACATAGATGTTAGCACCTCCTTTTAAATCCCGGCCCAACCGACCAGGCCTCTTAATGGGTACATGTTCGCTATGGGGATCTGAAGAAGCTTCACCTGAGATGGCAGCATCATTTCTGCGTGGTGAACGATCATGCCCTTCTTTTCTTTTTAATCCTTTTTGTCCCTCTTCTCTTCTTGACTCTTCAGCAAAACTAGTGAAACTACTATTCGCACTTGCAAATGAAGGTCTGGATGTTCCGGCTTCTCCTTTGCTTTTCTTATCTGAAGGCTTAGAAAAGAAGTTGAGGTTCCCAGATGTAGAGGATGACGTAGGAGCTCCAAGAGGGGTTGATCTTTTGACTCGTTTTTACCTGCCATGCTAAAAGATGCGGAAGTTTCATCATTTGCTCCAGTTAGGATAGGCTTGAAAGTTGTATGAGCGGGAGGTTTGAAACTGTGCTCCGAATTGGCTGCCACCTGTGTAAAAGTAGAGTCCGCGGCACTAGTACTGGTACTTATCTGAGTGGTGGCACCAAACACACTTCCAGTCTGCCCAGTGGAAATATTTGATGACTGACCAAAAACTGACATTTTCTCAGTTGCTGCTGCCTTGCTAATTTGTGTAGATTGTGTGATTCCAAATGCAGAAGATGGTTGCGCAGGTTGTGCACTGACAGAACCAGGTTCCTGCTTACTAGATGAAGGCTGGAAGCCAGATGACTGACCAAAAATATTACTTTGACCACTGTTTCCCTGTCCAAATGCAGAAATTTGGCTCTTACCATTTGGCCCAGATTGGGAGGAGCTTGTCTGAGTAAAACCTTGGCCAGTCACATTCTGCGCAAACATAGCTGTCTGGTTTGAGGGCGTCTGGCCAAACGAAAATCTACTGCTAGGGGATTGTTGTCCAAATTGTGGACCCTGATTTGAGCCATCTTCAGATGGTCTAGCTGCTTGAGATGACTCAGATGTTGCCTGGGCAAATATCGAAGAATTGCTTCCAAAGGCTGGGGTTGACTGGCTAGTTGTAGGCTGTGTAAAGAAAGATGCAGATTGGTTGGTAGTCACCTGGGCAAAGAGAGATGTAGATTGGCTAGTTGGTACTTGAGCAAAAGGAGATGCATTTTTACTGGAAGTAGCTTGTCCAAACAAAGAGGATTGACTGGTACCGCTTTGTCCAAATGTAGGATTAGTTTGCCCAGTAGAAGTCAGTCCAAATGCAGGTGCTGATTGTGTATTGGTTGTATTTCCAAAAAGGGAAGAGGACTGCCCGGTAGTTGCCAGTCCAAAGGCAGAACCAGTTTGTCCCAAAGATTGTTGTGCAAAAGCAGTAGAAGACTGATTATTAGCAGCCTGTCCAAAGGTAAAGCCAGACTGTCCTGTTGTAGCCTGTCCAAAGGCTGGAGCAGATGGAGCAGAAGAAACCTGCCCAAATGCAGGAGCAGATGTGGCCTGTCCAAATACAGTTGTTGACTGACTAGAAGTGCCCTGTCCAAATACTGGGGTAAACTGCGCAGAAGAGCCCTGTCCAAAAGCAGGTGCTGACTGACCAGTGGACTGCCCAAAGGAAGGCACAGACTGCCCTGAATTGGACTGTCCAAAGAGCGGAGCAGTCTGTCCAGATGGGGCTAGTCCAAACACTGAAGTATTAGCTGCTTGTCCAAAGCTAGGAGCTGACTGCCCAGAGGTGGCCTGCCCAAATATAGAATTAGACTGTCCAGAAGGAGCTTGACCAAAGAGTGGACCTGAAGAAGAATGCTGTCCAAATGTAGGAGCCAACAGTCCGCCACTTGATTGGCCAAATGCCGGAGTGGTTTGTGTTGAATTAGTCTGTCCAAACATAGAAGATTGGCTTAAAGTATTCTGCCCAAAAACCGCAGAAGATTGGTTGTTACCGAGTTGTCCAAACGCAGGGGCTGACTGGCCAGTAGATTGTTGTCCAAATGCAGGGACAGGCTGTACAGTTGCATTTTGGCCAAATAATGTTGTCTGCCCAAATATATTTGCATTCTGATTTTGTGAATTGGGGTTTGAGGTTTGCTGTCCACTAAAAAAATTGCTATTATTCATTGTTTGGTGCGTCACAAAACACGTGCCTTAAAAACCTATGAAAGACATAGAAATGGAAGATTAAGTTAACAAAAAACAATGATATTAGCTATACAATATTGTAGTCTGACAGTTAAAAATTCAGCTGCATTAAAGGGAACTTATTACCTACTAAAACCCTATTTACAGCTGGAGATATAGTGGTAACCTGCAAGTAAACACCATTTAAATCTCGTCTGCCGAGCTTACTGGAAGTTCAGGAGTGGTGAACTTCAAGTGGCTTTTAGCTAAAAAGTCATGCATTTAAGTAAAAATAAAATACACACATTGGCCCCAAAGAAATGCAATCTTTAATTCTTGGTCAAACCCTTTAGGCTGTGTGCACACATTGCAGATTTATTGCGGATCCTCAGGGGGGGAGGGGTCATCCAGGGCTGTGTTGGGGGTCTGCCGGTGCTGTGTCTGTGTGTATGCCGGCATCGTCCGATGAGACTACAAGTCCCATCCAGCTATGCCTGCTACAGTGATAGTGAGTGACACATTAGCCAATGATGGGACAGTAGTAGTCCCATCATCCGGCTAATGTGTTGAATATAAAAAAACAAAAAAACATACAGAACATACACATAACATAGAGCACATACTTACCAATCACCTAGTCCCCGACGGACGCCCTCATCTCCAAATAAATATAAAATAATAAAAAACCAACCTATACTTACCTTTCTGCCGTAGTCCAGATAATAATGAGTGTCCCACGACGATCTCCCGTGTAGAACACCGACATCGGGTGATGTTAGTGCTCTACACGGCCTCCACGATGAACTGACAGCGGAGGGAACCCTCGCGGTGGATCCCTTCGCCAAGAGAGAGTGAGGTCACTTAAGTTCATTCTCTCATCGGCAATGCTGGGTGAGAAAATTCCCACGCAGCATTACCGTAAAGTGAGAGCCTGAACTCAGGTACCTCAGTGATGCACTGCTGGAGCCATTGTCTCCTGTCAGTGCATCACTGGGAGGCCCTATAGAGCAGTGACAGCACCTGATGTCACTGTTCTATAGGGGAGATCGTCGTCGGACACTCGTTATTAATTGGACTGCGTCGGACAGGGAGTATACGTTGGTTTATTATTTTACTTTTTATTATAGAAGACCGAGGGCGTCGCATGGATTAGGCGTGCAATAAAAATATGAAAAACCGTGTCGTGTTTTATTTAATTAAAATACGTTATTCTTGTGTTTTTTTTAACCCTTTCAAACTATAAGATTAATAATGGATAGGTGTCTTATTGACGCCTCTCCATTATTAAGTGGGTTTAATGTCACCTTACAATAGCAAGGTGACATTAACCCCTTATTACCCCATATGCCAACGCTACAAGCTAGTGGGAAGAGAGGGGCTAAGTGCCGGAATTAGCGCATCCAACAGATTTTCACAGATTTGAATGTTTGCCCACTTTGATGCCAGTTATGATGCCCAGAACCCATTTGGGCCAGGCTGGAGGGACCTGGGTTTGATGTGGGGCGCCCTGATTTTCTGCAGGGCATCACTATCTGTGTATTCTAAGTGTGAGATCAGTGGCTCAAAGTCATTTAACCCCTTAAAACATCAGTTACTTATTCAAATGGCCAAAATGGACTGTCTGCCCACATTGATGCCAGTTCTGATGCCCAGAACCCATTTGGGCCAGGCTGGAGAGACCTGGGTTTGATGTGGGGCGCCCTGTTCTATATGTCTGCAGTGTGATATCAGTGGCCCAAAGTCATTTAACCCCTTCAGTAATGCCCTTCGGTGCCCACTTTGAAGCCCATTTCTGTGCCAGTTTTATAATTTTTGTAGCTGTTTTTAAGCGTATTCACATCAGGGCACCTCACTGCATTGTGTTATTATGATGCTTTCTTTTTGTTGTTAAACCTATAAAAAACACACAAAAAAAACTTGCCGAATAAAAAACTGACGAATAAGAAAGAAACTTCAGCCTCGTAGGAGAAAGCGACATGCAGCCACCCAGAACTCCATAAATCACCTATTATGTAACACAGAGGAGGACCGACCAGAAGAACTACAAGGTTCAGCATACCCCGTGAGTGAAAGCTACATGTAACGATGAGTGGTGTCACAACAAGTACGTGACCACGAGCGAGAGGCGAGCTATGACCTGACACAGGAGACCAACGGCGGAGGGCGGGTAGCACACACCGGTACTCACATTCACTGCAGGACGAGCGGGCTCGCCGCTTCCAGAAGAAAAACATACATCAGACTGAAAAACCGCCAACTTCCGGTGTATGCATTCTCGGTTCATCAAAAATAATGGTCCCCTCGTGTTCAGCAACTAAAGTTCCGCTTTCGCTCAGAGTTCAGGCGCTCAAGCTCGTACATGCGGTAGGTGATTGGACGCGATGCTCTCGGCTCTAATCACGTGATAGTTTAATTTTAGCCCATAAAGTCCATGGCTGCTGGCAGCACTTAGGCGATGCCACACACCACTATAACTGAGGCGGCACCCCAACTCACCAGTATGGCTGACGCTGAGCCCCAACTCACCAGTATGGCTGACGCTGAGCCCCAACTCACCAGTATGGCTGACGCTGAGCCCCAACTCACCAGTATGGCTGCAGCTGCGCCCCAACCACCAGTATGGCTGACGCTGAGCCCCAACCCACCAGTATGGCTGAGGATGCATCACCCCAACTCAGCACTATGTCTGAGTCTGTGCCCCAACCCACCACTATGGCTGAGTCTGTGCCCCAACCCACCACTATGGCTGAGTCTGTGCCCCAACCCACCACTATGGCTGAGTCTGCGCCCCAACCCAACAGTATGGCTGAGTCTGCGCCCCAACCCAACAGTATGGCTGAGTCTGCGCTCCAACCCAACAGTATGGCTGAGTCTGCGCCCGAACCCACCAGTATGGCTGAGTCTGCGCCCGAACCCACCAGTATGGCGGAGTCTGCGCCCGAACCCACCAGTATGGCGGATCTGCGCCCCAACCCAACAGTATGGCTGAGTCTGCGCCCCAACCCAACAGTATGGCTGAGTCTGCGCTCCAACCCAACAGTATGGCTGAGTCTGCGCCCGAACCCACCAGTATGGCTGAGTCTGCGCCCGAACCCACCAGTATGGCGGAGTCTGCGCCCCAACCCATCACTATGGCTGAGTCTGTGCCCCAACCCCCACTATGGCTGAGTCTGCGCCCCAACCCACCACTATGGCTGAGTCTGCGCCCCAACCCACCACTATGGCTGAGTCTGCGCCCCAACCCACCACTATGGCTGAGTCTGCGCCCCAACCCACCACTATGGCTGAGTCTGCGCCCCAACCCACCAGTATGGCTGAGTCTGCGCTCCAACCCACCACTATGACTGAGTCTGCGCTCCAACCCACCACTATGACTGAGTCTGCGCTCCAACCCACCACTATGGCTGAGTCTGCGCCCCAACCCACCACTATGGCTGAGTCTGCGCCCCAACCCCACCACTATGGCTGAGTCTGCGCCCCAACCCACCACTATGGCTGAGACTGCGCCCTGTTATGAATGTGCTAAAAATGGTTTCTGAGCGAGGCTCCCTCTGGTGGTTACTGACAGTACTGAACCTTTCAGCGAGGAGTGGCAATCTGGGATCACGGACTGGTCTGATATAAGGGAGGTTCCCACCCATGATGGATGCCGGTGATCAATTGTTCTTGTCTCAATTGTGGTTCCTGGTTCATTTGGAAGCTTGCTGAGTCGTGCCTGCATCTTCTGCTATCAGATAAGATATTTTCTGCTTTTTTTTTTTTTTGTGCTTGCTTTTTGCATTGTTCCCTGCACTTCTGTGGAGGTCAGCCAGGTCCCCTCCGGGGGGCTCGTGCTCCTCTCAGTTTATCTGGAGCCACTGTTGTTTGTTCATTTGCTTTTTCCTGTTTTTTCAGTGGATGCGGCTTAAGCCTGGGTCTCACATAGCGATACATCAGCGATCCCGACAACGATATGCACTTGTCAGGATCGCTGGTGTATCGCTACATGATCGCTGCTGAGCTGCCAAACAGGCAGCTCAGGGCAGCGATCATCACAGCGACACTGCGGGTAACATCGCTTAGTTACCCGCAGTGTACGTTGGATACCAGCGCCCTGATGCAGGGAGCTGGTGACCAAGGTACACATCGGGTTTCCAGGCGCTGTGCGGTGCCTGGAAACCCGCTGTGTGCCTTGGTTACCAGCTCCCTGCATCAGGCGCTGGTATCCAAGTGTAATGTATGGTATACAGTTCATATAGCGTCTTGCGCTTGGGTGCGAGGAAAACACATGAGACATAGGTTTGATATGGAAGGACTTGTATTACTTCATACAAGTAGGCAAAAGGGTCACACAGTTTGCAGGTACAGAGGCAGGAGACACAGCAGGCCAGAGTAACTTCAAGCTCAGCAACAACTCTCCACAACAAGTTCAGGATCTCTTCTCTGTTACCGCAATTCCCTTGCAAACGTGGATTTACCAAACAGCAGGTTTCCAGAGTCCACAAGTGTTCCAAAGTTCCTCAGTAGGAAATGGCTGGAGTACAAGTCCAAGGTTTCCAGGAGTCAGGTCACAGGCTGACTGCAGGCTTGATTCTGAAGCACTGATTGCTCAGCTGAGGCTGCTTAAGAGGCAAGAGGGAGAGAATCAGGGCGGGAACATGAAAGCTGGAAACTCCATATTGACTGAGGGCAAGATAGCTGCAGCAAGACAGAAAGCAAAATGGCCGAGGGAAAAAACTGAGTTTCAAGAAACATGTCAAAAGAGACAAAGAACCTAACATTACTCCCCCCTTAGGGACAACCTCCGGATGACCTCAGACCAGGCTTGTCTGGGTACCTCTGATGAAACTGGCGGAGCAAACGAGGAGCATTAATGTTATTGGCTGGTTCCCATGAGTTGTCCTCCACTGGGTAGCCCTGCCATTTAATCAAATATTGTAACTGATTTCTGTACAACCTGGAATCTAGAATCCTCTCCACCACAAATTCTTCCTGACCATCGACCAGCACTGGGTCAGGGCAAGGAGAAGAACGTCCAGGAAACGTATTGGGTGTTGCAGCCTTTAGTAGAGATACATGAAAGACAGGGTGGATTCTCATAGTTCTGGGCAGTTGAAGACGACAAGCAACGGCACTTATAATTTTACTGATTTTATAGGGTCCAATGTACTTATGTCCCAATTTAGACGATGGAATCTTTAACTTAAGATTTCTGGTTGACAGCCAGACCAAGTCTCCTACCTTGAAAGCTGGTGCAGGTTTACGAAATTTATCTGCTGCTTTCTTGTACCTTTCCTGAGCCAATTCCAGATTTTCCTTTAGAAGATCCATATTCTTTTGTAAAGACGTGATTCTTTCAGCCACTGCCGGCAAGGGCGTTTCTATGGGAAATCGAGGAAGAATGTTAGGATGATAACCTAAATTGGAGTAAAAAGGAGACTGCTTAGTGGAGGCGCTCTGAGAGTTGTTATAAGAGAACTCAGCCAGTGGGAGTAGATCCACCCAATCATCCTGTAGGTGGCAGATAAAGCAGCGGAGATACTGCTCCAGGGTCTGATTGGTTCGTTCTGTCTGTCCATTAGTCTGGGGATGAAAAGCAGAAGAAAGGTTTACTTTAATGTCCAATGCGGCACAGAAGTTTTGCCAAAACCTTGAAGTGAATTGCACCCCTCGATCCGAAATGACCTCATCCGGTACTCCATGCAAGCGAAACACATTCTTAATCATCAAATCTGATGTCTGTTTTGCAGTGGGTAAGCCGACACAGGGGATAAAATGAGCTGCCTTTGTTAAACGATCGACCACCACTAGAATGGTGTTCTTCCCTTGAGAGGTTGGTAACTCCACAATGAAGTCCATAGAAATGGATCCCCACGGGCGGGACGGGGTGGGAAGGGGTTGCAACAGACCAGTTGGTGAGGAGCGAGGTGTTTTGCATCTTGCACAGACTTCACATGAAGTGACATAGTTTAAAACGTCTTTATTGTAAGTGGGCCACCAAAAGAAACGAGAAAGAAATTCTTGTGTCTTTAGAATTCCTCTATGCCCAGCTATCTTGGAATCATGGATGAGTTGCAATACTCTCAATCTGACTGTTTCAGGTATATACAGACGTTGTCCCTGAATCCACACACCATTCTTAAAGACAAGACTTACGTCCCTTGGGGGTTGTGCCAACAAAGAATCCGCATGGTATGCTTCCTTGATGTCCTTAAGTAGGTCTTGATTATGAATCACTCCCAGGAATCTAGAGTCAGGAAGAATAGTCTTAGGAGGAGTAAGTGGACGGGTCTCTGTTGAATGAATCCTAGAGAGTGCATCAGCCTTACCATTGCGCGATCCTGGCCTATAAGAAATTACAAAATTAAATTGGTTTAGGAAAAGATTCCAGCGAGCCTGGCGAGGAGTCAGGCACTTAGCCTACCTGATAAATTCAAGGTTACGATGGTCTGTCAGGACGACTATTTGCTGTGCAGCTCCCTGAAGAAGGTGTCTCCATTCCTTGAAGGCGGCAATAATGGCCAACAATTCTCTATTGCCCACATTGTAGTTCCTCTCAGCCGAAGACAACCGCTGGAAAAGAAAGCACAGGGATGCAAGACATTCTTCTCACCTGTTCTCTGAGAGAGTATAGCTCCAACGGCACAGTCTGAAGCATCCACCTCTATTATGAAGGCAAGCTCGGGGTTGGGATGTACTAAGATAGGTGCAGTGGTAAATTTATCCTTTAGACGGGAAAATGCTTCCTGGGCTTGTGGGGTCCAGGAGAACCTAGACTCTTTCCGGGTAAGTTGGGTGATAGGTGACACTACCTCAGAGAAATTCCTATAAAACGTCTATAGAAGTTGGCAAACCCGATAAAGCGCTGCACCTCCTTCACATTCCTAGGAATTGGCCAATCCTTGATGGCTTGGGTCTTGCTTCCATCCATACTAATCCCTTGCGTAGACAGTGCATACCCCAGAAATTGAATCTCGGTCCTATGGAATTCACACTTTTCAAGTTTGATGTAAAGATGGTTCTGTCTTAGGCGTTCTAAGACCATTCTCACATGTCCATGATGTTCCTCTGTGGAGTTAGAAAAAATTAAAATATCATCCAGATAAATCACCACAAATGTATCTAGGAGATCCCTGAAGATGTCATTCACCAAGTGTTGGAAAGTGGCTGGGGCGTGACTCAGACCAAAAGGCATGACTAGATATTCAAAGTGTCCATAGCGTGACCTGAATGCAGTCTTCCATTCATCCCCAGGTCTAATACGGACCAAGTTATAGGCCCCACGGAGATCCAGTTTAGAGAAAATTTTGGCATGCCGCACTCTCTCCAATAACTCAGGGATTAAAGGCAATAGATAACGGTTTCTAATAGTAACCTTATTGAGTTCCCTATAGTCTATGCAGGGTCTCAGAGATCCATCTTTCTTCTTCACAAAGAAGATGGGTGCACCTGCAGGAGATGAAGAGGGGCGTATGAAGCCCTTGGCTAGATTTTCATCTATGTAGTCCTTCAAAGCCTTTAGCTCAGGCCCCGCCAGGGGGTAGATCTTACCAAAAGGTATCTCTGCTCCAGGCAATAATTCAATTGGACAATCATATGGACGGTGAGGGGGAAGCTGGTCAGCGTTCTTCTTGTCACATAAATCCACATAGTCCTGGTATACAGCTGGTAGTTCAGGGGCTGACATGGTTCCTTTAGGAACAGAGCAAGCTGAAACTTCTGGACTCATCTGTTTCTCCGGAAAGTGTAATTCCTTGGTCTCCCAGTTAATGGTAGGGTTCTGAGCCTGCAGCCATGGTAGCCCTAGAATAATGGGAAAGTGGGGAGAAGAGATAAGCATAAAGGACAGTTTCTCTTGATGATCTTTACCCATAAGGACCCTCAAAGGCTCCGTTTCCTGATCCACTGGTCCAGAGGTCAGCAGGGAGCCATCCACAGTCTCCATCTGTACTGGAGTAGCCTTCTTCACTGAACGTATCCCCCGTTTCAGAGCAAAGGAGATATCCATAAAATTTCCACTTGCCCCTGAGTCGATCATAGCAGAGCTAGACACCCAGACTGAGTCAACCCAGAGTTTGATGGAAAGGAAGCAATGAGAATTGTTTTTCTTACAACTCAGCTGGGACACCGCTGAGGAAACTTGAAAAATTGCAGCGTTTAAAGTCATCGTTAGAAGGGAAGGAAATTTAAGTCCCAGAAATCAATAT